>PVIU01000442.1:112923-323846 GCA_004026605.1 Ondatra zibethicus | reverse complement strand
CATAGGGAGATCTGTGTGTTGGGATGAAAGAAGTGACCCCTGCTCGGCCTTGAAGCTGGCTTTGCCTTTTCCCCACATCAGCCTTCCAGTGGTCAGCCTCTGCACTAACCTAATAGTATAGTACCTAATGTCTACAAGGCTTTTAAGTTCCTATAAAACATTTCAGTTCCTTTAGAATGACAAGAAGAAAATCATTTAGGTAGATTTTTTTAAAAAAAAATATCATGTGAATATATCTTTCTACTGATGGTGACATGAAATATACTTTTTAATGTTTAAACATTTATCTAAAGATTAAGTAATCTATAAAAATCATGATATGGCCCTACCCTCTAGGATAGCGACTGTCAACTACTGCGGGCGGGCGAGGAAGGAGAGAACAGCTCGTGCTGTCATTAAGACACAGCTGTGGGGACAAGATGCGAACCTTTGGGAGCAGAACAATAACCCCACGGGGACCCAACATGCAGTCTGGAGAGGAGACTCAGTCATCTGCAGGCAGCTAGTCGTGGGAGCAATATTGGGAGGACACCTCCCCACATACAAGCGACACATGAGATCACACAGTATCTTACCTCTCTTATCTGATTCATCTTACTCAACATAATATCTGCCGGTTACACCCACTTTGTGGCAAATGACATGACTAATTTTTTTGATGGGGGAATAACAGTCCACAAAATAAAGATGTTTCTTAACGGCTTTCCTGTCCATACGCACCTCTGCTGATGCCATAGCCTGGCTCTTCTGAACGGCGGAGTGGGAGCATCTTTCTAGCTACGCCTTGGCTCTTCCCCGTCTCTTCTGGCTGGGTGGATACTTAATGCTGTCACAACGACAGTTATCTTGGATGACACAGTGGAAGGCTCCTATCCGGGCTGTCGGAAACCTGGGTTCCTTTGGATGTTTATAGTGGACACGTCACTCTGCAAAGGTGTTTAGGCCCTTCTCCAACCCCTGCCATCTGGGTTATGTGGTTGCCTCTGCAGCGCAGCCAGCCAGGAACCCGGGTTCCCGACACTGTGGAGCGCGCGGCTCATTTGCTCCGAGTTGTTTATATTTGGATTCTTGTGAGAAAGAAATAAGCGATCCTGTTGAAGTACCTGTTGCTGTGACTTTTGTTATAGCAACTGAGTGTTTTTCCGAAGTCGGGCCGCAGAGCCCTGCTGCTGTGTAACCGCCTTCTTCAGGCACTGAGATGTGAACAGTTCATCCAGCCTCACTCTTTAGGAGACTGAGTGTGGAGGCTTTTTTTTTTTTTAATGACAGTGGAGACAGGTTGTGTTTGATCTTGACGCCGCCCAGCCCCTGACAAGGCTCCTCCATGCGCCAGGAAATATCTGTGAATGGGCAGGGCCAGTAGAGTTATTGTTGCTAGGCTACATCTTCTTATAAGGCTCTAATGGGTAACCTTGACCTCATCATCAACAAGTTCACCAGGCTCTGCCTGTCACTCAACGTAGTCCTAGTCAGATCTGAATCACCTTCTTCTGATGGGTATGGGACAAGGGAGGAAAACAAGCATCCCCTTGCCACTTGCAGGAGCCTGCTCATGTTCTGGGAGCAAAACTGCCCTTTATCGTCTTCCGGTGTACGTTTGAGTTGTTTCTTTATGTTTATGCTTATTTTGTATTATATGTGTGCATGCATGTCTGTGTGTGGGTTTGTGCACGTGAATGGTGCAGGTCATCAGTGGAGGCCGTGAGCTGGGCGCTAGACGGCACTCTGGTCCTCTGGAGGAACAGTACCCACTTGTAGCCATTGTCATCTCTCCAGTGCCGCTGCTGAAGAGGCTTCCTTTCCGGTTTTCTAGGGGCTGCGTCCGCGCAGCCTCTTAGAGTCTGACGTGGGAAGTTTTGTGTCTGCATGTGCACAGTGGAGAACAATGGATAATTTGTGAAATGGAGAGATAGAAAGATAGGAAGAGGGAGTGTGTGTGTGTGTGCACGCGCACGCACGCACACAGGCATGCATGCGTGCACACACCAGTGGAGACTACAGGTGAGCCGTGGAACGGAATGTAGTGGCCCGAACCTGCCATTTACTGGGTGTCTGTTCTATTTGTGACCAGTGCTTAATTGATGATAACACTTAATTCTTACAACAACCCTGAGAAATGGGAACGCGTTCTGGAATAGTTACTTTTCTTGCCTCTGAGAGAAAATACTTGAGAGAAGCAATTTGGATTCATAGTTTTGAGATGGGGAAGGCAAGTGACTCTCTCCAACCCACAGGCCCAGGAGCTTACAAGAGCATATACTGGAAGTGTGGTCTAACTATAGCCCTCAAAGACCCAAGGGCCTGTGTCAGTCAGCCAGACCGTGGTCTTCAAAGGTTCCGCAGTTTCCCAAAACAGCACAGCAGTTGGTGACCAAGAGTTCATACACAGGAGCCCTTGGGGGACATATGGAGCTGATGGTCTGTGAGCAGCACTTACTGAGCACAGTCTAACCTCAGCGAGCCTTTTGCACACAAAATAACTGCACCCTTTGTTTTGTCTGCAAGAGATAACGGGAAAGTGACAATTCTGTAAATATTTAGCTAATCTGATAGGAACTGGCCACTCAGGAAGTGCGAGCAAAAGGATGGTCTTTGGGGACTGGTATAGTTGAAGTTTCCCATCCGAACAGAGATACTGGCTTCTGCTGTCCCAGGCTTTGACCTTTCACACACTGAGCAAGGATGGGCAGCACTGCCGCTGTGCTACACTGGGAAAGGAACCAGATTCCCAATCAAGGAACCTTGTGAAGGTTGTCAGTCTTTCCAGTTGACTTCCTTGTTTTGAGATTAGCAGTCTAAGCCATCTGCTTATCCACTTATTCGTCTTTTCGTTGCTCCCCCCTTCCTCCTTCCTTCCCTTTCTATCTCCCTCCTCCTTGCTTCCCAACTCCCTCTCCTTTTTTTCTCTCTTTTTTCTTTCCCTCTCCCTCCCTCTCTCTCTTTCCCTCAGTCCCTCTGTCCCTCCTCCCTCCCTCTCTTCTTTCTTTTTACTTTCTTTTCCCCTCCCTCCCTCCCTCCCTCTCTTCCTTCACTGTATAGCCTTAAGCTCACAACTCACCCCCCACCGCCACACACATGCATACATGTACACACACACACACACACACACACACACACACCCCTTAGCTTTCCAAACACTAGGGTTACAGCTGTGCACCTCTGCACCCGGCCCCTAGATTGTTTTTTATCCTTTAAAGCTCTTGCTTCTGTAAAAGTCCCTTGCATCATGGCCTGGACTTCAGCATTGCTCTTTCCTTCTACAGGTTTTGCCCACTAATTTGTGTGAGGACCAAGCCATGTGAAACAGGGCTCCTTTTGAGCAGCTCTTAATTCCCAGTTAAAAATTAACAAACATCTGAGGCTGGCAATCAAATGTATTGCCTTCTTATCTTCTCCCCATAATTAAAAATGTGCAGTAGAGTTATGACGAAACTATAGTTTTGTCTCTCCCCAGGCTTGCCCATGCGTTTAACCACGTGTCTGCTGGAACTGGAGAGAACACACTACACACAGTCACACATACCTGGCCATCTCCTGTCCTGCACCTCGCTCTCGGTCACGCTTTCCACTTTCCCTGTAGACCCTACCTTGGCACTGGTCAGTAAGGAGCAGTGTGGCTCCTCTCCCAGGACTGCCTTCCCCATGTGCTGTGCTGTGGTGTCTCAAGCAGTGGCTGAGAACTCAGCAGAGGGTGGGCTGTCACTGTGCACCTCCCGTTGCAGGGGAAATGGAGTCTGGCAGGGCTCTGCTGCTGCTTCCATCACTGTGAGGGTCAGCTCTCAGGACAGCAGGTCCTTCATGAGAGGTGTCCTGTGGACAGGGTTCTTTTACCTCTGCTCTCACCCTTACCAGTCCTTCTTGCTCGTTCTCAAGATGTCAGAACAAGCACTGGGGGAACACAGTAAGTGTTTGAAAGGAGAAGCCATCAGCTACTTTAAAACGATAGCAACTCTACAGTGACACAATTAATATATGATAAAGTCCCTCCGTCTTTTGTTTTTTGTTTCGAGACAGGGTTTCTCTGTAGCTTTGGAGCCTGTCCTGGAGCTAACTCTTGTAGACCAGGCTGGCCTCGAACTCACAGAGATCCACCTGCCTCTGCCTCCTGGGTGCTGGGATTAAAGGTGTGTGCCACCACAGCCTGGCTTAGTTCCCCCCACCCCGTTTTTAAGCACAGTGAATGAGCTTAGTGAGTGTGAAGCTATGTAGCTGTTATTAGAATCACTGGGATGATTCCATTACCCTGAAAGGGTCCTGGCACCTATTCAGTCTCAACTCTCACCTCCAACCCCAGGCAAACACTAGACTGCTCTCTCTACACTGATAGGTTCTGTTTAGAAATAGGAAAATACAATGATTGTTTATTTAATTCTAATTTCTTTTATTTAGCATATATATATATATATATATATATATGTGGGTCTTCCCATTTATTATGCATAACAACGGCTTCATTCTTGCTATGCTCAAACAGTATCCACTGGATAAATACATCATATTTTGTTTATCCTTTCGTCAATGGAGATTTATGATACTTCCAGCGTTTGGGCATGGTGAAGAATGCCACTATAAACATGAGGATGTAATTGAGGCTCCGCCTTCACTCTCTTTGGGTAATATGTAAAACTGGAGTTACGGTCATATGATGCCTCTCTTCAGTCTTCTTAGAGAGTTATCATGTCATTCTCCACGTCAGCTGCACCATTTCCACCAACAGAGAACAACGCCATCTTCCTTTCTTTTCTTCCCTCCCTCCCTCCTTCTTTCCCTCCCTGTTCCTCTCTCCCTTCCCTTCTCTCTGATCCTCTCTCTCCTCTCCTCTCCTTTTCTCTTTTTTATTGCAAATAGTTTTTTTCATATAATATATTCTGACTATGGTTTCCTCTCTCCCAACTCCTCCCCAGCTTTCCATCTACCTAAATCCACATCCTTTCTTTCTCTCTCTCATTCGAATACAAACAGGCATATAAAAAATGAGAAAATAATAAGATAAAATAAAAACAAACAAACAAACCCAAATAGATCAAAACAAACAAACTAACAGAAGGAAAAGAGCCCAAGAAGAAGTACAAGAAACATACAGATGCAGAGACACCCATGTTTATACATACAGACATCCCATAAAAACAGAATGCCAGAAACTGACATATGTGCAAAATACCTGCAAAAAAAAAAGAAAATAGCAAAAATAATGCCCAGACAAAAATTTACAAGACATGGAATCTCCAAAAATGTTATCGAGTTCATTTTGTGTTGGTCACCTACTGCTGGGTATGGGCCTGGCCATAAGGGTGGTTTGTGTACCCAGTGAGACTATTGGAGAAAACTAATTTTTCCTTTGCAAGCAGTTATTGATTGGAAATAGCTTCTGGGTTAGGGATGGGGACCTGTGTCCTGCTCTCTCTCAGTGTCTGGCTTAGACCTGTGCAGGCCCTATGAGTACTACCACAGTCCCTCTGTAAGAGTGTGTGTGTGTCTCTTTCTTCTTTTCTCTTTGTCATTTTAGTGGATATAAACTAGTGACTCATCATGGTCTTGATTTGTATTTTTAAGAATTAATCATGATGAACATTATTTCATGTGCATATGAGCCATTTGAATATGTTCTTTAGAGAAATGTTCAGCCCATTGCCTATTTAAACATGATTTCTTTATGTTTCTTAGTTTGGGCTCTTCCTGGATTCTGAATATCAATCAATTATCAGATAGACTATTTGCAAATTCTTGTCTCTGTGTGCTGCCTTTGCACTCTGCTAAAGCCTGTAACTTTGATGAGATCGGAATTTTTACAGTTTTTTCCTTCCTCTGATTTTGGAATCATGTCCAAGAAAACACTTCAAACCCAGTGTTATTAATACCTTCTCCTTTGTATTCTTAGAAGAAACTTGTTGTTTTATCTTTTTGTTTTGTTTTTAAGTAGGTTTGATGTTGTTTTTAAATTTCATTGTTTTTATTTTGTTGTTATGTGTATGGATATTTTGCCTGCGTACCATGTACGTGCCTAGTTCCTCTGGAGGCTGGAAGAGGGTGTTGGATCCCATCTATAACTGAAGTTATAGATAGTTCTGAGTGATGGAAATTGAACCCAGGTCCTTCGAAAAGCAGCCAATGCTCTTAACTACTGAGCCATCTCTCCAGCCCTTTTGTTTTTTCTCTTATGGTTAATTGGTCTTTGATTCCATTTTGGGATCATTTTGCATTTTGTATAAAATAATAAGATAAGAATTCAGTTTCATCTTTTGCATTCGCGAGTTAAAAAGACTGCTGAGCGGTTCTGGCACCCTTGTCAAAATCATTTTGATACACACACATATTGTATCAAAATGATTTATATATATATATATATAATATGTGTGTGTATCAGTGTGTGAACATATATATATCACACTAGCACATGCATACACACATACGAGGGTTTATTTCTTTCTATTTTCTCTCTACTTATTTCTGGTTATTTTTATTTTGTCAGCACTATACAATTTTGATTGCCAAAGTTTTGCAATATGCAATAAAACCTGCAAGTGTGAGAGCTCCAATTTCCCCCCCCCCCCAGATTGTTCTGGCTGTTTAGAATCTTTTGAGAGTCCATGTGGCATTTAGGATGATTTTTTTCTGCTTCTGAAGAAGATAATATTGTGGTTTTGGTAGAGATTGCATGGAGTCTATAGATTGCTTTTCACAGTATTGACATCTGAAAAATTTTGTCTTTGGCCCATGAACAAAGACTGTGTTTCTATTCGTCTATTCTATCTTTTTATTTCTATTTATCTATTGCCTTTTGTTCTCTTTAATTTTGAAAGAATCTCCCTCTCTCTCTGTCTCTCTGTCTCTCTCTGTCTCTCTGTCTCTCTCTCTCTGTGTAAGGTACATGTGAGGTATTGCATGTGCGTAGAGGGCAGAGAGCCATCTTGGGCATCATTGTTTGAGGCAAAGTCTCTAATTCACTGCTGTATATACCAGTGTCTCCTTTTCCCATCTCTCTGTATAAGGTCTGGGTTAGGGATGTGTGAACCTCTTCTGGCTTTAAGGAAGAGCCAGGGATCCCAACTCAGGTCCCCTGCTTACCCAGCAAGGGCTTTATCCACATCTTTTCAGTCCATTCTTAATTTCTGTTTCAAAGTGTTCGGGTTAGTATAAGAATGCAGCATTTTTGTGTTAATATTTTAAGATATTAATTCCTCATCTGACATCTATTGCCATTTTGTTTTGTTTTTGAGACAGGGTTTCTCTGTAGCTTTGGAGCCTGTCCTGGAACTAGCTCCTGTAGACCAGGCTGGTCTCAAACTCACAGACCGACTTGCCTCTGCCTCCCGAGTGCTGGGATTAAAGGCTTGCACCACCACTGCCTGGCTATTGCCACATTTCTATTCCCACACTTTGATGTATCCACTATGTCTGCCTCCCCTCTACCGAGTTCCTTGTCATCTAATGCTGAGAGGGTTTTTTTTTTTTTTTGAGACAGGGTTTCACTGTGTAGTGATTCTGAGAAATATAATTAAGTGTGTGTGTGTGTGTGTGTGTGTGTGTGTGTGTGTGTGTGTTACTGGGGACTCAACCAAGGGTCTTATGCATGCTGGGCAAGTCCTGTATCACTGAGCTATTTATCTCCCAGATCCAATCTTTCCATCAGTAATTTTCATCTCCCATTTTGGAAATGAAATTCTGGATGTTGGCCTTTTGGATTTACACTGGATTTTAAATCATTTCTTCTTTCATCGTATATAGCCACTAACTTCTAACTTATAGGAAATTTCCTTAACTTTTAATCTTAATCTCCTTGAACAGTATCTGGCTGCCCATTTTAGCTTCTAACAGCGGTTCCCTACTTTTAAGCCGGCATTTTAAGCACCATTTTGTTTCTGCTTCACGGTGAGAAATCATTTTCTCTCTCTCTGAGAATATGATTGCCCTGTCTGTTTTTCTTCCAAACAATTTTCCTTGTGTTTGTTTTTGATTATGTCTTCTGTGAGAAGTATTTCCTCACTGTCTCCCCTGCTTGAGTGGAGGATGTTTGTGTGTGGGCTTCCCCAGGGAGACCAGGTTGCCAGAGGCTGTCTCATTTTGTCTCTCTCCTGCTTGCATGTGGAGGCGACTCTCTGGATGGGGGTGGGAGTACTATGTGCTAGGCAGCCTCCAGTTCAGCTTTTGTTGATGTGTGGGAGAGTGCCCCAGATGCTGGCATTCCAGGACCAGATGAAAGGCCTCCCCTCCCCCAAGCACCTGCATTTTGCTATGTGGAGTCAGTGTTCTTTGGAGTCCCCATTTTACTCTGAAGTCTAGAAGTTCCTACTTTGAGTTTAGACTCTATTTGATTTATTTTATTTTTTTTTTACAAAGATTTATGTGTGTGTGTGTGTGTGTGTGTGTGTGTGTGTGTGTGTGTTTGTGTGTGTGTTTTCGTCTATATAAGCCAGAAGCTTTGGCTCCCCTGGTGCTGGCATGATTCAGGTGGCTGGTTGCGTGTCACCTGATTTGGGTGTTGGGAATCAAACTCTGGTCCTCTGTAAGAGGCCGTAAACACTTTAATTGTAGAGCCATCTCTCCGGCCTCAGTTCTTTTCTTCCCAGAGAAAAGACTTCCGGTTTCCCTGAGCCCTGGGACGAGATGGAGAAAAGACTTCCGGTTTCCCTGAGCCCTGGAACGAGATGGAGGCACAGCTGCTTACACTGGGGAAGCTCCCTGGGAATCCATGTGGTCAAGCCACAGACTTCCCGTCAGCTTTCTCCGTGCTGCTCGTTCTCACAGCCACGGGGTTGTGGTTTGAAGTGTGTATATATAATGTGATGTTGGCATGTGAGCAATGTCAACCGTGCCACCCCTACCCCGACACACATTTCAGTGTTTTGGTTGTGAGTCTAGCCTTAAATGACTGAACAATCTCACCAGTCCCCTTCCCCGCGTACATTTGGTTTAATGTCTGATGGCACAAGTTCATACTAATTGTTCTTAGAGGTTTTTATATGAACCTAAAGATTTTTTAAAGTACTTAATATTCTATAAAGAACAGTATAGATTTATACATATCTTATAATAAGTAGCATGAATAATAAAAACCCAGAGACAGATATTGGGGTTCAAACTGAAGATCAGAAAAACAAAACAGCCAAGCCACTAGAGAGATCTTCCTCTGCCAAGGCTCAGACAAAGGGGCGATTCTGCAATGCTCTCCACCAACCTCAGACTCCACACTCCACACTCCACTGAGTTCCTGTCTCCTCCTGCCTGATATTCCTCTCTCTACCCAGCCATATCACTCCTGTCTCCACCTCCCTAGTGCTGGGATTAAAGGTATGTGAACCCAAGTGCTGGGATCACCTTTGTGTGAACTCTGTTTTTCTTTTGGGCAGACAATCTCATGTAGCCCTAGGTGGCCTTGAACTCACAGAGGTTTGCTACCTCTGTCTCCTGAGTGTCCTGGGATTAAAAGTGTATGCCACCACTCCCTGGCCTGTATGGATGACTAGTATGGCTCCTTTGCCCTCTGGTCTTCAGGCAAGCTTTATTTATTAAAACACAAATAATATACCACTATAGTTAATTTAGTTTTTCAAATCATCCTATTGGGATTTGAAGTGGATTTATATTCTTTCTGTTATTCCCAGTGTTCGGCCATGGGCCTGGATCATGCTAGGCTTTCAAGAAAAACAAACAAACAAACAAATAATCCTTAAATATGTCACCACAAAATGGAAATAATCCCGGTATCTGGCTTTCTATATCACATGGTCCTGGTTAACCTATGCTCGGGTCACATGCAGAACAGAAGGACTTGGCTATTTTTTTTTTTTTTTTGAGACAGGGTCTCCCATGTATATCCCAGTCTGGCTTGAAACTTGCCAGTCTCGGCATGGCCAGGACTGTGATCTACCACGCCTAGCTGTTAGCTAGGACTTTTTAAATATCTGACTTGTAACTGTGAAGTGATTCTTGCCAGCTATGCACAGTTCAGGCCAAAGGCCATGGCAGTGCAGATGGAAGATGTTAAAGCCACGAAGTCAGAGTGAGTTCCAAAGACTGAGCCCATCCTTTGGACCCAGGATGCTTCCCTTGTGGGACTGCAGGCCAGGCTCCTAATAGAGCCCGGTGGACCTGTGTGTGATGGGGCAGAGGGATGCTCTCCAGCCTATTTCTGCTTCTTCCACAGGAGGGACTGTAGTTGAAGGGCAGGGGTGTTAAGTGTAACAGGAGGCTGCTCTGTCTGCCTGGACTGATCCACATGGAGTTTAAGTAATAAAGTTTATTAGTGTCCCTGATTTAATGTGACATATTTCCAGGGCAAATTACTCTGAGATCATAGTGTTCATAAAATATGACAGAAATCTTTTAAGTGCAAGCATAAGTTCTGAATTAATGTAATAACCCAATCTGGAAAAGGGCTAGGGGCTCCAAGATTATGCATAGGACTCCTCCATCTCCCTTCCATCCGCTCCCATTCCTGGGCCTCTCTTGAAAAGCCCTTCTTCTAGACACCAGAAAGTGGAAAGGTCTCCCTTGCTCTTGGGTAGGCAGAATTAACATAGTAAAAATGGCAATCTTACCAAAAGCAATCTACATATTCAATGCAATGCCCATCAAAATCCCAGCAGAATTCTTCACAGACCTCGAAAGAATGGTACTCAACTTCATATGGAAAAGCAAAAAATCTCGGATAGCCAAAACAATCCTGTACAATAAAAGAACTTCTGGAGGCATCACAATCCCTGACTTCAAACTCTACTACAAAGCTACAGTACTGAAAATAGCCCGGTATTGGCATAAAAACAGACAGATCAATGGAACCAAATCGAAGACCTGTATATTAATCTATACACCTTCAAACACCTGATTTTTGGCAAAGAAGAAAAAAAATCAAATGGAAAAAAGAAAGCATATTTAACAAATGGTGCTGGAATAATTGGATATCAACATGTAGAAGAATGAAAATAGGTCCATATCTATCACCATACACAAAACTCAAGTCCAAATGGATCAAAGACCTCAACATAAAGCCAGTCAGTCACACTGAACCTCAAAGAAGAGAAAGTGGGAAGTACACTTGAACACATTGACACATGAGACCACTTCCTAAATATAACCCCAATAGCACAGACACTGAGAGAAACAATTAATAAATGGGACCTCCTGAAACTGAAAAGCTTCTGTAAAGCAAAGGATATGGTCAACAAGACAAAATGACAGCCTACAGAATGGGAAAAGATCTTCACCAACCCCACATCAGACAGAGGTCTGATCTCCAAAATATACAAAGAACTCAAGAAACTGGTCATCAAAAGAACAAATAATCCAATAAAAAAATGGAGTACAGACCTAAACAGAGAACTCTCAACAGAGGACTCTAAAATGGCTGAAAGACACTTAAGGAAATGTTCAACATCCTTAGTCATCAGAGAAATGCAAGTCAAAACAACTCTGAGATTCCATCTTACACCTGTAAGAATGGCCAAGATCAAAAACATTGATGACAACTTATGCTAGAGAGGTTGTGGGGTAAAGGGAACACTCATGCATTGCTGGTGGGAGTGCAAACTGGTACAGCCTCTTTGGATATCAGTATGGCAATTTCTCAGAAAATTAGGAAATAACCTTCCTCAAGACCCAGCAATACCACTTTTGGGTATATATCCAAAGGATGCTCAATCGTGCCACAAGGACATGTGCTCAACTATGTTCATAGCAGCATTGTTTGTCATAGCCAGAACCTGGAAACAACCTAAATGCCCCTCGACCGAAGAATGGATGAGGAAAATGTGGTAATTTACACAATGGAGTACTACACAGCAGAAAAAAAATAACGACATCTTGCATTTTGCCCGCAAATGGATGGAGTGAGAAAACATCATTTTGAGCGATGTAACCCAGACCCAGAAAGACAGTTATCACATGTACTCACTCATAGGTGTTTTTTAAACATAAAGCAAAGAAAACTAGCCCACAACTCACAATCCCAGAGAACCTAGACAACAATGAGGACCCTAAGGGAGACTTACATGGATCTAATCTTCATGGGAAGTAGAAAAAGACAAGATCTCCTGAATAAATTGGGAGCATGGGGACCTCGGGAGAGGGTTGAAGGTGAGGGGAGAGATGGGGAGGGGAGCAGAGAAAAAAATGTAGAGCTCAATAAAAATCAATAAAATTAAAAAATATTAAAAGCAGATGTCTCAGCTATTCATCCATATGTTCATGAATAGTACTCTGATTCATGATACCTAAAGGTAGAAACAAATACATGGATTTCTCAAATTCAACCCTCTAGCCATCCAGGCTCTAGTTGCAACCCAGACTTGGCCTCTTCTCTGGCAGGGTTGGGCCAGGATGTGTTAGACCTGGGGGCCTGTGAGCATTTTGGCTTAACCAGTATGACATTTGGTACTTCTATCAGGAGGTAGCCTGTGACCACCACATACCAAAGAAACACATCACCTGCCTTCCTCATTCGCCGGGAGTCTGGGCTTATCTCCTTGCTCACTCACTGACCTGCCTTTTTTGAAATTCTGAAAATCCAGGTCTTTAGTGGCGGCTTCAGGGTCCCTCTAGATTCTGCCTCCCGAGGAAGGCTGGAACATATGGGGAAGGCTGGGACACATGACCAAAGGAACCTTCTAGTTCTCTAGTTTGCTCCTCAATTCCACAGCCAAGCAGAGAGAGGTGAGAGAGGCAACGTGGGCTATGTGCTAAGACTTCCGGAGTAGGCAACTTCTGGTCCCAAACCAGGAGATGTGCTCTGGTGGGTTAACGTCCTGGAAATTGTGCTCCGAGGTGAGAGGCACAGTGCCCTGCGGCACTCAGTTCTCCTCAGGGAGCAGAGTTCTAGTTTGATTTTACCATAAAACACTGGCCAAAAACAACTGATGGAAGGAAAGAATTGATTTAGTTTATACTTCCGGGTCGCATTGTTGAGAGAAGTCAGGGAGGAGATCAAGCAGGAGTTGGAGCACGGAGGGATCTTGATGGCTGTCTTGCTTGCAGTACATGCTTAGATTTCTTATATAGCCCAGGACTTCCTGTCTAAGGGATGGTGCTGCCTATAGTGGGCTAGACCCTTCTGCATTAATTAACAGTCAAGAGAGTCTCCCACAGACGTGCCCATTGGGCAATCTAATCTGGGTAGATTCTCAGTTGATTCCTTTCTCAGGTGGCTCTGGATTTCAGACTGTGTCAGTTTGACAAGACTAACTGGGACATGTACCATGGATGGCCAATATTCCCAATTCAAGTTTGTATGATATTGCAGAAACTGCCATCAGTTAGAGCTTATGGTCGGATTTAACAACAGACCCCACGTCATTCTTTTTTAGGGCAGTGGTTCCCAAGCTCCCATTGCTGTGCCCCCTTAAAGCTGTTCCTCATGTCGTGGTGACTCCTACAGTTGTTCTCATTGCTACTTCATGACTGTAACTTTGCTACTGTTATGAATCACAATGCAAATATCTGATATGCAGATGGTTTTAGGCAACCCCTGTGAAAGGATCATTTGCCCCCCCCCAGGGCTCGTGACCCATGGGTTGAGAACTGTTATTTTAGGGAGAAGCCCAGAGAATGTCTTCACCCTTCTCCTCTCCCTCCCTCACTCCCTCCCCTTCCTCTCCTCCATCTCTCCCTTCCCTTCTCCTTTCCCCTCCTCTCTCTTGATTTCTGGCTCTTTCCTCTTTTCCATTCCTTGCTTCCTTTTTGAGACAGGGTCTTGCTGTTAGCTCAGGTTAGCCTCAAACTCACCATCCTCCTGCCTAGAGAGCCGTGGGGTTACAGGAGTGTCCCCTCTGCAGACTTTATTCTTGCTTGCCATCCTCCTGTATGGCTTTGATTGAGAAGGCTTAAGGAGACACCTACGCACAAATCCTACAGACGCTGCCAAAGTCTCAGAGCTCAGCAGTTGTGGATCAGACGAAGGACTCTCCCCAGCAGGTTAGAAGCCACAGGAATTTCATAAGCTACCGTTGCTCTGGGTCAAAGGTTATCTGCTGAAAAACAACCACGTAACCCTTCCCTTATAAACTCAGGGTAGAGAAGGAAGGGAAGACAATGTTCTTAGCTCTCTACCTCTTGAGATTTTCAGTGTCATTCACTGAGCTGGCCATGTTCTTATGATGCAATTGTCTCTTAGCAATCTGGATGTCTTACTATTCAGGGATAGACCCCACATCCTTGAATCAGAATCCAGGGACCCAGGAATTTTGCTTATTATTTATTTATTTTTGAGGCAAAGTTTCATGGCCTAGACAACTTGCAATGTGGCCGAGGACTTTCGGACTTCTGATCCTCCTGCCTCTGCCTACTGATTGCTGGAATTACAGGTGGGCTCTGTGATGTTGGGGATTGAACCCAGGGCCTTGGCATGTACCAATTGGGTTGTATCCCCACTCCTTTTTAATTTTTGAGACAAGGTTTCTATGAAGCTTAGGCTGGTGATGAACTCCTGATCCTCCTGTCTCAGCCTCCCTGGTGCTGGAATTTCAGGCATACACCACCATGTGTAAAGTCTTTTTCTGTCCTGCCAGCCAGCTCCCAAATAGTGACATGGAGACTTCTTATTAATTATGAAAGCTTGGCCTATAGCTATAGACTAGCTCTTACAGCTTGAATTAACCTATATTTTTAATAATCTATATTCTGCCATGTGGCTTTTACCTCTCTCCTATTCTGTGTGTCCAACTCATTCCGCATCTCCTGCGTGCCTCGATTATCTCTTTTTCCTCCCTTTGCCCACCTAGCTCTCCTGATAGCTATTGGCAGGTCTTCTCTTTATTACCCCACTAACAGCAACACATCTTTACACAGTGTACAAATATTTTGCAACAGTCACACCTGGCTTGCAATATGGGGAATTGTTGGGTAGACCGCCAGGTAGGAAAAGGTAACAAACTACTGCATTCCAACAGCACCGAACCACGATCATTTGTGTCACAGCCAAGCTGGGTTCCTGCTTGGATGGTTCCAGGTCTGCCTCCCATTAAAGCTTTCCCACCGTGGACAGACAACAGTGAGGTCTCCATCTTCTCCTATTATGTTTACGCATTAGAGCGGCCGCTTGACACTCAGTGGTAACGAGTTCATTCTTCGTGCACGGCCTTACTTTGTTCTTGTGTCTAGTAAGTCTTGTCTTACTAGACAAGTAAATTTAGTGAGTAAGCCAGTCCATGAATGCTGACCCTGCTCCAGGCTGGATCTGTGGGGGCGAGTGTCTCAGTGAGTTCACGTCTTTAAACAAGGCGTCATCAGAGTCTATGGTGGAGTGAGGCTTGGGGTTGGGATGAGACAGTTTTCCTAACAGTGTAGTTCTCTGAAGCTGGTGGAGTCTGCAGAGCTAGGACTCACCGCATGCTGTCTTGTGGTGTCCCATGCCTACCTTCGCCCTGTACTCTGAAGTAAGTGTATCATCCAACTCCCTACTTGCTCTAGCGCCTCTGGACTGTTTTCTGCCTGTGCACCCCTCCTACTGCAACCCCAGCAAACGATTTCTTTGCATCTCCTACCCAAATTCTTAACAAATTAACTCTGCTATCTTCTGAAGAAAGGGAGGCCTGCACCTCTGTTGGTTGTCTGCTTCCCTCACAGAACCCCACAGGCATCTTACAGACGTTTCCTTAATAGCATTCCAGCAGTGTGCTTGATGCATTAGTGTTTCTATTGTTTCAGTAACAAATCATCACCAAGTGAGTGACTTAAGAGAAATATAGGTCTGACGTCCAGCATGAACTTTCATTTTGTCCATGAACGAAGGTGTCAGCAGGGCTGACCTTCCTCTGGAGGTCCTAAGGGAGAAGGGGAGGAGCCGCGCTGCTGTCTCCTGTTGTGGAATATTTGTATACTGTGTGACAATGTATTGCTGCGATTGAAATAATAAAGAGAAGAATAGCCAATAGCTAGGCAGGAGAGGATATGCGGGATTTCCAGCAGAGAGAGAGGAAAGTCAGAGGGATAAAGCTAGGCATGCAGAAGACGGCAAGTGGACCTGGGATGCAGAACAAGTTGAGCATACAGGACACAGGAAAGGTAACAGTCACTCTGGTCAGATTTGTAGCTGGGGCTGTGCCTGCTCCGTCTTTGGAGACCTTCTGCCAATCCAGTGCCTAGCTCAGGGTCAGACCCACGGTGGACGACCAGCAATGGTTGAAGATGGACACTTCACATTAGGCACGCTTCCTGGACAGGGATGAAGCAATACTTTGGATCTGCTCAGTGTGGACTTTTCACTGGCCAGTGGTGTTCTGGAAAGTGATGAAGTCATGATCTCTGTTCCCAACCATGTGCTTTCTTTCCTGAAGGTTGGAAGGCAGAGGGCCAGCATGTCAACACCTCAAGTCACACCATATAATTCAGAGCCTCTTTTGACTCTCAGGCTGATGTCAACATTTCCTTACCTTGCTGAGAAGCCAATGTGATGACTATACATTAATTTACATTTGCTTGTGTTCAAATAATGAATTCCAGATCAGAGCTGGACCAACTTGGAGGCAGAAGCTGATGTTTCCTGGAGGATGGAAACAAGGAAACAAACCATCAAAGGAAACAAGACAAAACCCATCCTGGCCCAGGGAGATGGCTTATCAGATAAAAAGGTTAGGATCACGAGGCAGATGACCTGAGTTCTGGTCTCTGGAATGCAAGTAAGAGCCAGATACAATGACACATGCCTATAGTCCCAGTACTCCTGTGCTGAGATGAGAGGCAAAGAGGAGAATATCCTGGAGGCTTACAGGCCAGAGAGCTTGGAACAAGAAACACAGGAGCAGAGAAGAGAGACCCTGCCACAAACAAGGATGAAGGCAATAAACTGATGCCTGAGGTTGTCTTCTGCCCTCTACATGTGTGCTGTGGCACATGTGTACTCTCACACAAAAACTAGTTCTGAACCACAAAGCTTCCTCCTTACTTTGAATCTTTTATTTTGACCACTTTCTTCTCTCATAAATGTTATGAAAAGTGTGGTTATCAAAGGCTGTGAACATGACTGTCTGAAATAAAGTGAAAGCTAGTTCTACCATGTTAGATTGAGGCTGGTTTCAAGTTAAAATAAAATATTTAGTGGAGAAAGTTTTGTGTGAAATCCTGTGTAGGCAACCCATGTTTCCCTTTTGGGGCAGCTGTCCTTCCTATTGATTTTTTTAAAAAGCCCCCTTATACACTAAGAACATCCATGCTTTGACTTATTTATTAAGAATACATTACCAGGTTTTGCCTTTTCATTTCTAGCTTTTTAAAGCTATAAAAAGTCTTTGTGGACTTTTAATGTAAGGCTTTTATCGCAAAAGCAAGGAGGCCAAGGTAAAAAATAGTTAAGTGTCTCCAAAATGCATACGGAGTTGACAGTAGAGTTTGGCCAGTCATGGATACCTGGGTTCTTAGTGTTTAGAAGTCACACTGATTCCTCCAGCAGCATACTGCCCATGGCAGACTGTTGTCTTCTCTGTCACGGTGTCCTTTGGTAGCTTTGTCATCCTATATAGAAGACAGGGCTCACCTCTTGCCTTCTGTCTACTGTAGCAGTGCCTAGATCCTAGGCTCACTGACTGTCACTCACAAGAAACTTGATAGATGTGTCCCACATGCATGCCTGGTGCCCATGGAGAACAGAGCCCCTGGAACTGAGTTATAGATGGTTGTGAGCTGCTGTGTGTGCTGGAATCTGAGCCTGTATCCTCAGCAAGAGCAACACCTATCCTTAACCACTGAGCAATCCTCCCAACCCCAATATACTGGATTTTAAGGAGTCACCAACAATGACTATGATGCTTTGAATCTTGGAAGTCCCCTCAGGGCCTCTGTGATGGACTAGCCCACAGAAAGGGAGGCCTGTAGGTTACTGGAATTGTGCCCTCCTTTTCTCTTTGGCTTTCCTGGTCAGGAGTGAAGAGTTTTGCTGTCACACCTCCTGCCATGACATCCTACCTTCCCCAGGGAATGTGACCAACATGGGTTGGAATCTCTAAAATTGAGCCAAAAATATCTGTTGATAAGATTATTATCTCAGGGATTTGTTATCATCACAGAGTGCTAACTGACCCAATGGTAACATGAAGTATGTCGCTTGACAATGGAAGCAGACCCATGGAGAAGGCAGGGTTGACATTATCACACCTATTGTTCAGATGAGGAAGCGAGTGAGGAGGAAAGAATTTGGGAGGCTTACTCACTAGCTCACTGCCAGACCACAGCAGCACCGGACTTTGATAAAGATCTTGGTATCAAGCGCCCTTTGATCTCCTGCTGTGGTATGCTCTTTCTCCAGGCTTGCTCACTTCCCAGGCAGCTCTTTTGAGTTGCTGGATGGGTTGAAGAGTAGACATGGATGTTTCACACAGGGACCGGGATCATAGAGCTGGGTTTTGGCTGGGCTTCCTGGTGGGAAAATCAGTGGCTCACAAAGAGGAGCCAAGCTTCCCAAATGAGGACAGGTCAGATAGAATTTCTCCTAGGGCTGGATTTCCCTCTCAACATTTTTAAACAACAACAACAACAAAGAAGTAAAATGTATACAATACAAACTCAAAGCTTTTATTTTTATTACTTATTTGTGTGTGTGTGTGTGTGTCTGTGTGTCTGTGTGTGTCTGCGTGTGGGTGCCTGCAGAGGTAGAAGAGGGAGTTGGATCATCTGGAAGTGGGGTGACAAGTGGTGATTGTGAGCTGTTTGCCAGAAGGGTGTGCTGGGAACCAGCTAGTGTACTCTGGAAAGCAAGAAGTGTTCTTAGCTACTGAGCCATCTCTCCAAACCCTGTTCAAGTCCTTACAGTAAAGTATTCACCAGCACTTAGTTATTCAGAGCTCCTAAGTATTCTCATCACCCCACTCACCCACAAAATACGACCCTGGGGCATCAAGCATTATTCTTCCTTTTAGACCCCAGAAACCAGCCCAGCCATTTGCTTTTTCTGTGAATTCACTTAATCTGGATATTTTGTAGACACAGAATCATACACTATGTGACAATTAGTGTCTTATTTTGGGGGGCATCATGTTTTCAAGGTTTATCCATGTGGCAGTACATATGGGCTCTTTATTCCTTTTGTGCCTAAATAACATTCCTACGCCCAATCTATTTGTCTGTTTATAATTGGTAGACACTGGGTTGTTTCTACTCAGCCCAGATTTTGAAGGCATGAGCTTTTGAAGACCAGTATCCCTCAAATCAACTAAACCACCCTAAAATCAATTCTTTCAAGATCCCATCACAATCTCTTAATGTAAATGCTTTTCTCTAGCTGTTTGTCAGCGATCGGCGACTATAACAAAATATCCAACACAATCAACTTAAAAACAGGAAAGGGTCATTTCCGCTCATAGTTTTGAAAGTCTCAATTTATAGATGGCCCTGTTGTTCTGGACTGGTGGGAAGCAGTACAAAGTTGTGCAAATATGGTAAAAGAAGATACTTACCTCATGGTAGCCATGAAGACTGAGACAGGAAGGGGATGGGGTCCCAATATCTTCAAGAGAACACCTTAATGACCTAACTGCCTTCGACTCCTCCTATACCTCACCTCCAAAGATTCCATCATGGGTAGGAGATCAAGTTCAACACATGAGTCTTTGCGGTTGCTCACCCAAACAGCAGCACATGAAAGGGAAGGACTCACCAGGCTGTTGAAGAGGGATCTCTATGGATGCACAAGCCGGGGTAAGTTACACAAAAGCAGTTTCCTCTTAGGGAATTTCCAGGACCCTGGTAATGTTGGCTGTAGTGACCATGGGGACCGAGGGCTCCAGTTTGATTCAGGGCAGCTCTTCTGGGTCCCCACGGTAGAAGCGGACAGCCATCATCACCCCCATCATTCTCCTCCCTTCATTAACAACTTCAATTAGCCGAGAGCTTGAGATGCTTCGTCAGCTGCCTGGATCCACAGCAAAATTAAGCCATCACGTTTATGAACTGCCCAGTGAGATCTGAGAGGAACTTTGCATATTTTACATTTAATAACTCGCCTCTCTTTATTTATAATGTTAATAATGATGGGGTGCTCTGGGAAAGCACAGGAGAAAGAGAGGGAGGGTTCAACTTCAACACAAAGAGGTGGCAAGACCCTTGACAAAGGGCGAACTGCCCTTGTCCTTGCGCTCCTACCCAATAGCCCAGCATCAATGAAGGGCCAGTTTTCCATCACTCTGTAGACTGCTTTCTATGGCGTCTACAGGACCAGGATGTGAGAAACGCCTGCTGCGTGCTCTCTAGACCTTTGTATCTATGGCTCTATGCAGCCTGTTGGGGTTCAGGGACGCTTGGTGGCCTTTAGAGGGCTCCCACCCCACCCTACTGCCTTCCTGGCATCTTCTATGGCTGATTTGTGGGTGGGACAGGTGTCAGACTGGGTGAAAGGAAGGAGATTTGCCTTAGGAAGTATTTCCTGTGTGCTTGGGGTGTGGGTTTTGCTTGGAGAGCTCCTTGGCGTGTTTGTATGTTTACATGTTTAGTGAGTCTTCATATTTTGAAGGTACAAAGGTCCAGAAAGGCCAGTGATGTTCCCAGTGTCGTCAGCTGTGACTCTCAGGTCTGGAATGCACATATGGGGGGGTCCCTTGATTTCAGGGTATGAGCACAGGGATGCCTGGGCTGTTCTCTAAACCCCACCTCTGACACTGTGCCACCTTGGGCATGCCATTCACTCCTCTGGAAACCTGAATAATAAGACTCTCCATCTTACAGCATCGCTGGAGGCGTCAGCCAAGGTCGTACTCACCAAAGCATCGGTAGGCAACACATTCCTGTGCAAGCAGTAGCCATGGATCACCTGCTCCAGAGGCCTCTGCACTATCATTGTGTAGAGCCGAGGTCAGGGCCTTGCAGTGTTTGGGGAAAGGGCAAGCTTTATGTATTATTTTTAGGGGGGGGGTTTCCTGGATGTGCTTTATGCTCTGAGTTGGAGCTACTCGCAGCTGAAAACATCCACAGACAGGCTCTAATGGGGAGGCAGGGGCGGCAGGGGAGAGGCAGGAGAGACGGGGGAGGCAGAGGAGGCTGCATTATTGTGAAGCCTTATTCATTATCACTGCTGTGGCTGGTCTGCCATGAAGGTTGGAATGTGATCTAATCCTGAGCGTGCAGCATAGTGCTGCCAGGGGTGGGGAGTGAGGGTGAGGAGGGGTAGGGAGGGGTGGGGAGTGGGGGTGGGATCCTGAAGGGGGTAGGCCTGGGCACCCCTGCTGATTCTGTCTGGTTGTCCAGCAGAACTTTAAAACTGCATATTATCACGCCTCTGAATACAGTGTCCAGGCTCAGTTACAGATTGCCTCCTAGGGTGCATCTAAAGTCGCTGCGCATGTCTTTCTTCCAGCTCTGGGAACTTGGCTCAGCTTATGTTCAGCAGGAAGCTGATCTTTACCACAGTTCTCGTTCCTGGCAAACAGGGAGGCCTCACCCACAGGGACTACGGAGGGAAAGATTATCTTCTTCCATCCCAGGAAGTTGCCATGGTGATTAGTCCCTCTCCACACCCAGAAAAAAGACAGAGTGTGGAAGACTAACCCAGAAAGTGCTGGGGTTACCTTTCCTGCTGGACGGCTACATGAATGGGAAGCTTTGACCGCGTGACTCACACCAAACATAGACCCCTCTCCACCTGCAAGCACCATGACCATTGCCTTTGTCATCTCACAGTTTTCGGAGCAGACTGAGACATGGACTCCATTAGGCAGCTGCTCTTATTCACTCTCTTTGCTCTGAGCTTTGCCCCAGGCAGATTGCTGAGATTTATAAAGCTAATCAGAAATACATCCGCTCATCCTGCCCACACCCTTCCCCAGTGTGAACATCAGAAGCGGGATGGCAGAGCTAGAAAAAGATGGACTGAAGACCGTCACCCGAGTCTATCCCTAAATCGCCACCAGAACGCACACAAGTCACAATACTCGCTGGGCCTCTTCTGCACAGGCGGATAGCTGTGACTGGGATTCTCAGAGCTTTGCTGTGAATAGCCTGTGGTGGCCGATAGATCTTCCTGCTTCTCCTGGGTCTGGCTGCAAGATGAAAGGGCGGGAGGGAAGAAGAGAGGGAGGCTGAAAAGCAAGGTCAATCAATTCTGAGCCAAGACCGAGCCTAAGAGATAGGGCGTGGCATGCTGAAAGATGATGGCTGGCAAAAATCATTAGAAGCATCTTTCAACAATCTATATGCCGTTATTGATTTTGTTATGGATCTTCTCCTTCCATCCCTTTCCCCCCACCCCAAGATCTTCTGGATCAATACAGCAAGTGCATTGAGACTGTAGCAACACATTTAAAACCTTATAAAAGGTTATTTAGTTGCTAACAGTGCAGTGGTTTCTGCAGAGCCTGCCAAAAGGTTACAGCTTTTTGGGGATCATAAATTACAGACGACAGGAAAAAAGTAAGTGCGGTTTTCTTTATTGTCTCAATGATGGATGGACTCCTGAACAGGGCAGAAAATACATCATATCACCTTTAATGGGCGTGCATTTCTGCAGCCATAACTCACCATTTTAAAATAGAAAATGGTGAAATATGGCATTGTATATTCCACTTGTGACATATTTATGAGTCCTCGCCTTCTTATAAATACAGTCATTGCTATTTCAAAGCTCCGTGTCAGGTATGAGCTGAGCACAAACAGCTGGTGCGGCTGAAAAATTATAGCCAGAGTGGACGTTTTCAAAAACTCTCTTTCGCAGCAGTAAATTTACAGTGTTTGCACTAACTGTTATTAAAACCAAATCCATATCTTGGCAACAGGAATCCATCGCTCAGTAACAGCTGGAATGACAGTGTGCCTGACAGCTGGGCTGAGCTACATCTTGTCCAAGATGCACATCGAGGGGGAAGGTCAAGGACTTCAGACTGAGACCCGAGGGCCTCCTTCCAGGTCTGTCTAAGCCAGGAGTCCCCAGGGCACACACAGTCTCCTGTCTGACTCTTGGGTCTGGGCGCTGCTTCCAGCTCCTTCTCTTGTCTGGGAACTGCCCTCGGTGTAGGCCTCTGAGGTGGTCAGGCGTTCCCCACTCCTCATGCGTCACTCTGGCTTTGGAGGATTTGAAAGCAGGAACAAACCCTGTGACAAAGCCAGAGGGGAAAGTGGGGAGGCCAACTGGACAGCAGGTAAAGCCCAAAGGGGGGACAGGCGGTAGCAATGACTCATTGGTTTATGTTTGCCTGCCTAGTACTTTTCACTCCAGTCAAAGATTTGTTGAGACTATTATGAGCTTGTTGTCACTTTGAGGTATAGAAAACAAACAGCAAGTTTTAGCTTTTACTCCCAAGATGCTTAGAGTCCATAGGTAGCCTGAAACTCTGCTGCCTGCATCCCCTTTCCCAATTATTTTCTATGGCTGTTTTGACAAACAAAATACAGATGTAAGATCCAGGCACAAAAGAATACACACTGCAGGGCTCAATTTGTATACTGGGTCTAAAGATAGGTAAAAGAAATCTGTGGGAGGAAGGGCGGAAGTAACTGTGTATTCATAAGGGAAGCCTCTGGGCTGAGCATTTAACATTAGTGTCCTTTACAAACTTCTTTCTCATTATTTTAGCTCTTCCTAGCATCCTCCACCAAAGTCAACACAGAGGCAGTCATCAGTAGCCTGTCTTCACAGGTGTGGAGACTGGGACTTGGAGTCAGTGTCTGAGGGAGTTCTTATTCCATTCCGAAGCTAACGCTTACCGTCTCAGTGAAATTCTTGTTTACGTTTTTCTTGGCAGCATGATATTCCCTGCACCATGCCCGCTGCCACTCAGAACCCGGATGAAGAAGCAGGGTGGTCCACTTTAGGAAGTAGTAAGGACACATGGCCTATCTCTTTCTGGGCCCTACAGCAACCTCAGTCTCTGTGAACTGGAAGTCTTTAGAAGATGACATTTGGAAACCGATGGTCTAGTCATTTTGAACTCCAGGTACTCAACCCTACACATAAAGTCTACATAGGCATCACAGGTAGATATAAAATCCACATGCACATTTGGGACTAATTGCATATAACTGTTTCCTCTTTTAGCATTTTCTCAGATCCTTCCGTTTGCCGAAGGAGACTTCTACAGGACTGTGAAGGAGACTGGGGATTACAGATGACAATAATGTGCTCCATGTTCTCAGAGACTGGCAGATCAGTAAAGGCAACACTGTCCACACAGAGAGAAAGATTACAGATTCTTCTGGGGCGTGACAGAAAAGGTCTTCACTAAGAGGTAATGCTGGCACTGTAGTGAGAGGCAGCCAGAGCTCTTCAACCAGAGTACTGTAGGCAAAGGGAACAGGTTGAGCGAAGCCCAGGATGCCGGAAGCATGCTCTGTGAGAGTGACTTGAGAAGAGACTCAAAACACAGGGCAGAGGCGCACATCACCCCCAAAGAGTTGGGCTTCATCCAGAGGGTGGAAGGAATCCCTGAAGGTCTAGGACACAGATCCGTGTTGAAGTGCTAATTGTGGAAGATGTCCCAGCTTGTTTGGAATGACTCTTGGTAAGGGCCAGCAGATTCCATGAAGGGACTTCTGAGTGGGAGGCACAGTAGGTCCTGCTGATCCCTGGGGCCATTGAAAACTCTAAGATTCTTCAATCCAACTTGGTGATCAAACAAGAAGCTACTCGAAAAGTAGGAAGCACTTGGAGATTCAATGCAATGATTTTAATGCCCACCCCTGCTGTGGCAGGACACCATATTATAACACCCCCTCCCCTGACAGAACACTGTATTAGTTACTTTTCTCATTGTTGTGATGAAGAGTCCCAAAGAAGCAATGTAATGTTTTGGCTCACAGTTTGAGAGAGTACAGTCCACCATGGTGGAAAAGGTACCATAGCTGGAGTGTGAAGCTGCTCACTCACATCTCTGTGGATCAGGGAGCAGAGAGGAAGATGGCAACTGGATGTGGGGCTGAGTTATAATTCTAAGTGCTCCTTCTACCACTAGCAAACCACTTCTTCCAGCTAATTTTCACTCCATTAGGACTCAACAATCTCCCAAAACAGTGCCACTAACTGATGACCAAGCCCTCAAACGTATGAGCTATGGGAAACATCTTATACTCATACTGCAGCAGGTACTATGTTAATCAACTTCTCATCCCTGGGATAAACTCCTTAACATCATCAACTTATAAAGCAGAGGGATTGAGTTTTGGCTTATGGTTTCAGAGGTCTTAGTCCAGGGTCACTTGATCCTGATGTTTTGGGTTTGAGAGGAAGACAGACATTATGATGGGAAGAGTATATTGGAGCAAAGCTGCTTACATCAAGGTGGCCAGGAAGGAGGAGAAGGGAGCCATACCTAAAGCAGGTACTATTTTTTTTCCTGTGTGATTTATAATAGAAATACATATTTAAATATAAAAGAAACACATACTTAGTAACAACATAAAAAAACTCATGGAAAAAGAGATAAAATAAACCAATGCTTCTAATACTAGTAACAACAAAAATCATGGAAGATAAGAATCTGTGAGGGGCTAGAGAGCTGACTCAGAGATTAAGAGACTTTATTACTCTAGCAGAGGACCCAGGACTCTTCCTAACACCCACATGGTGGCTAAAGCTGTACCTCCAGTCCCAGAGGACTCATGCACTCGATGCACAGACATACATGTAGGCCAAACACCTATGCACATGGAAAAAAGAGAATTCCCAAGAGATGTTCCAAAGGTCAACTTTGGCCTCAGTTTTTTGTCTTAGCCTTTCAGCTTTGGGCTTGGCCTCTGGAGGTTGGAAAATTAATGCCAATTTGAACATTGTGGAGGGCATCCCTGAACTTGTTTGTGACCAACAACTGGTTTCTGCATTGTGCATGACATCATAAGACACACATGTTCTGAAGAGAGCATGCGAGGCAGATTTATTAATCGCTAAGCATGAACTTTGAAGTAGAGGTAAGCCTTCCGGGTAGAGCTTGGAAGGAGAACGTCTTTTGTGCTGTCTGCTTGAAATTCCATCTGTCAGCTGATGTTGAAATATGCATCTGTGACGGTAAGACTGAGGGCTTGCAATAACTGTGAGGGTGGAGTGTTTAGGCATGAAAATTATTGCAGACTTTCCACCAGTTAAACGGACAAAAGAAAAGTTGACTCTAATGTGCACATTAGAAGAGACCGTCAGCCTGAGAACTTAAAGTAAAACTTTATAGCTTTATATCCTGTTTGGGAACTAAACACACTGTGAAGCCTGAAAACATAACAAGATAAAAACTAGATTAGATTATGTCATTAAATCTCATTTTTACAGTATTATTTGTTATAATAACATTCATGACACTAAAGAAAACAACCCTTCAGGACTGTTTTTAATTTTCAAGTGTTTAATCCTCTTTATGTCAGAAGTCTTTCAGGAAATCATCTCATCTGAGAAGCACAGGGTAGGAGGAAGCATAAAGAAGCCAACTCTGCCACCTTCAAGTTAGAAAAAGCAGAAACGTGGCCAAATCTCACCTAGTCTCTGTGACCAATAGGCCTTGAGTCAGGCCTGAAAGAGAATTAGAGAAAAAAAATGTGTGTGAGACTTGTCTCAAATACCTTGCACCCTGGGTACCTTGGTTGTATGTGACTATCTCTCCATGGCACAAATAGACACCAGAGAGGCCATTTCAGCCCTGCTATGCCAGTCCTTAACATGACAGCTCTATTTGTTTTGTGTTTACATCATGTGTGTGAGATGCATGTACATGTTTACTGTATTTACTGTCTCTGAAATTAGGGTGTCCTTTTGCGATAGTGACATATCACATCACAGGGGAGAAGTACTAGCCATGCATCCATGGATTTCACTATAGTTTTAATACAAAGTTGTAACAATATTTTATTTAAATTTTTGCACAAGCTTTGCTGTCTTCTCAGCTGAGTTCAAACACTTGACCTTTTGACATCCAGGTAGAATGTGCCTCTAATTATAACATTCTATTAAAGATAAATAAAACTCTTTTTAACCCCTTTATTTCCCCAGAGATAATCACTAGGGCTTAAGGGCCTGATGCCTATACTTTCAGATTTCTGAACTATCTATGGAAGATATTTGTGTTTTTGTAATAACCGGATCATGCCATGGAAAGATCTGGTAACATGCTGTCCATCATTTGAGAGCGTAACATCCTCTCTTTGAGCCCATCCATGGCTCTTATGTTTTGTGATGACTGTACGTGTTCTGTTGTATGGGTAGAGCACTATTTATATACCTAATCATCAAATTAAGGCACACTTCGGCTATTTCCATTTTTATTCACTGTAAAGGATAAATTCTGGTAGTTTTTGATAAGTACTAATTATTTTTCACATTTATACATTTGTGTATGCACATAAATATATATACACATTAAACTATTTTTCTAAGATTTTACTTTATGCATATGAGTGTTTGCCTGCATCTGTATACTATGTAGTGGCACCAACTGTGTGCAGTGCCTATGGGAGGGTCAGCAAAGGGCCATGGAGTCTTGAAACTGGAGTCTTAGAGTCATGAGCTGCCATGTAGGTGCTTGGAACCTAACCCAGGTTTTCTGCAAGACCAACAAGTGCTTTTAACACTGAGCCATCTCTTAAGTCCATATATATATTATATTATATAATATATTATAATATATATGTATACACACATACATACATACACACAATGTGGTAGTTTGACTGTAATTAGTCCCCATAATCCCAAAGGCAGTGTCACTATTAGGAGGTATGACCTTGTGAAGTAGGTGTAGCCTTGTTGGAGGAAGTGTGTGACTGTTGGGGTGGGCTTTAAGGTCTCCTTTGCTCAAGTTTCACTCAGTGTGACAGACAGTCCACTTTCTGTTGCCTTCTGATCAACATGTAGCTAGCACCATGTCTGACTGAACACCACTGTGCTCTCCACCATGACAATAATGGACTAAACCTCTAAAATTGTAAGTGAGCCACCCCAATCAAACGTTTTTCCTCTATAAAAGGTGCTGTGGTCATGGTGTTTCTTCACAGCAATAGAAACCCTAACTAAGACACACACACACACACACACACACACACACACACACACACAAACACACTTTTAGATATATCTTGCTGTATTGCATCTAGAAACTAGAAATATTGCATCAATATTCCCACCATATATCTGAGGAAGCCCGTTTCCCTTACCAATACTGAACATCATTTGCCTTTTGAATTGTTGCCAATATTCTATGAATACTGGTCTCTTGGTATTTTCATATGCATCTTTAATTGTTAGTGAGGCTGAACATCCTTTGATGTTATTGAATTGGTTCCTTCTAACCACAGAGGAAATGATGTCATTGTGAGTGAAAGGGATGCACAAACACACTGTCGCGCTATCTTATTTCAGAAGGTTCTTTCTGTCCAGCCAGAACGTGTGCTTTATTGGTCACACCACAGCAGTAGTCACACCTCATCTACTTCTACTTCAGTCAACCCTCACAGTTACCTGAAAAGGGTTCGTCGTTATTTATTAGTATTTCCGAGTGTAAAAAGATGGGATGTAGAGAGGTAAGTGGATTGCACTGTGATCTCATGGGCAGATCTGTGGATGAAGGTAGATATTCTTTTGTTTGGGGGATATGTGTATATTGGATACTGAACCCAGAATCTCCAGCATGCTGAACATACGGTGTGCCTCTGACCAACACTACAGCCATGAAGCCTAGTTTTGCACATTCCAGTCTTTACTTCACCTTTACTGGATTGTGCTGGTAACGAAAACATTAAAAATCCTGAGCAAACACTTCTCCAAGAGCGAACATCACCATGCTTATTTAGCACATAGCTAAATATACAGAATCTCCTCGAGTTCTCATAACAATGTCGTGAGGGAAGGACAAATTACTGCCACCCCAGGCAGGATTTTAACATCCGAGGGCCATGCCTGTGACCATGGCCTCACATGGTCTCACTCCAGCTAGCACAGTATGCTTGCATGAGCACTAACGCATCCTCCAGACTGAATGTTCCCATGAAAGCGTGAAACTTATTCACTGGGTGGAAGACAATAACAAGATGAGAACCAAGGGCGGGCAAGGGGCGATATGGATATAGTTTTCAACAGGACACTGGTTTTTGGAGTAGAACAGTATTTTATGTATGATTCCTTTCTACATTGTTAAGAAGCGTAAGGTGCCTGGCATCTGTCTTCTAGAGGCCAGTAGAGTCTCCCAGGTAAAAGAGCAACCCAGACATTTCTTTCTGAGTTTGCAGACACCCAGTGAGGGAACATTACTTGTCTGGTTGAGACTCATCAAACAAAAGGATCCCATCCTTGAATATGTTCACATGGCAGACAGGACTGTGTGTGGCTGGCATAGTTATTCTGTTTCGGTCAACTCTTTTGTACAGGGTCTCAGGTGTGAAGTGTGCTTTGAAAAGGAGATGCTGTATTTCCACTGTTTCTTTTGAGGCTGATCATCAATCCTCCCCTCTGCTTCCCCCAGAGCTCTCAATGCAGTCTCTGTCTACAGACAGTCAATAAATGTCAATGTGTGCTACGGACGGATGTCTGCTGTTCTGTGCTGGGTTCAGAAATCACTTTTCCAGGCCTGGCTCATAGCCTTCCTCTGGATCACAAAGGCAGCGGCAGGCAGGTGAATCACCCCAGTCCAGACAAGGGGACAATCTGTCAAGAGCAGAACCTGCACTGTATGGATCCATGCCTTCCAAAGCCAGCTTGACCCGGTCCTCTCGGCTATAAGAGCAGACCAGTTGCACCCTTTCTGTTAAGCTCAGGCACACCCAGGGCTGTTACGTGAGCTCATGCGACCTTCAGAAAGAGCAGAGGCTCTGGGGACAATCTGCAGAGTTTCAGGAAACTGGAAGAGAAAAAGACAAGGGGCTGCTTGGGGGTTGGCTCTGGGCCTCCAAGTGTCTCCAGCTAGCGCGCCACGTTCACCAAAATGGCTCTACAAACATGCTTCTGGAATTCCAGGCCAGCAGCAGGGTTTAAATCTTTGCTCGATTCCAATTTGCTCAAGGGAAGAGAATTTGTTATGGAACAGTCAGAACGTGGGGAGGAAGAGCTAATTCTTGAGACAGGAAGTTCTTTATAGCAGTTAGACTTCCTCATTTGTGTGGACAGAAGAGGTCTACTTCATTCTTGCAGTTGGCTCAATATATAAAAGACGACTTGCTGTTACAAAGCAATGTGTCTTTAATTCAGGGCATATACAGTGCGTTATAAACACCGTGTCAACTTCTTAAATCTGCTGGGAGCTCCTGCCCAGGGAAATTCAATGAGGGGATCAGCTCAGCTCTAGGGCCTCCATATTCTTCAGTTGGGTTTCTCCGAACTCAGAGTGACTTGTCTTGATGCTAAGGTTTCTGGGATAAAGTAGTGATGACAATCTCCAGGTGTCTGTCTAGAGCCACATATGGTATATGGTGTGGTGTAAAAAAAGATTGGAATTTGGACTCAACCAACCTGGGACCAATTATAGGAGGTCACCATTTAGTAACTTTACAAATTGCCTGAGTTCTGATTTCCTTGCCTCTCAAAGAGAGTTTATAATTACATCTTACCTGAAACGATTGCCAGGAGATCAATTGGGAATTGAGAACAGACTTGGCAACCTGTAAAGTGCTTTCCAAGTGTAGTCTTTATTAGTCTCCCGCCTTAGAAGTTGAACTTAAAAGTCCCTTTCAATTTCCCAGCCCTGTGATGTTAGGCTTTCTCCAGCACATCACTCTCCTGTCTCCCGTCGTCACCCACAATCTTGAGAGTTGCCTTGGTCCAGTGGGGTGACTTTGTTCTCCGGGATGGGATACGGTTTTACACGCCTTGATTTTTGTTCTGTGTTGAGCTACAGAGATCCTTGCAGCAACAATGGGCCAGGAGTTACTGAGTATCTTCCTGCCAAGGCTGTATTGTTAGACATGAGGTCAGCGTCACAGCGGCTGTCTGGAAGGCTGGCAGAAGGGGGGGGCAGCATCATGAGCTAGTGCCTTCTGGATGAGGTGTTTCTGTGGGAATGAGTTATATAGGCAAGGCCAAAGAACCAAGTGTTGAGTTTGGCTAATGCCCACTAGAGAGCCGTCAAGATATTAAGGTTAGTTCATGGCTTAAAAATGTCTTGAATATCATTTTTGTCTTTTTTTTTAACTGTGAGGCAGAGACATATATGGGGTTATGGTTGAGGCTTTTATATATCAATTGTAACAGGAGAGTGTAGTAGAAAGACTGTTTTTGGAACCCTAAAACCTAGGTTGAGATGTGGCCTACTGTTAGCTACCTGTGCAACTACAGGAGAATGGTTCCATCCCTCTGATCCACAGGAGTTCACACATTTACGGAATAAACATGTACTACTGGGGATAGCAATATGCATCACATGGCATGTAATTATCCTGTACAAAAAGGACACACAATTGATGTATAATATACATCTAGGAAATTTCTCACATCATAAATATACAGCCCCAGAACCACCAGAAAGTGGTTAGTGTCACATAACCACAATTAGACGAGGCAATGTCACAGAGGTGTCTTCACTCCTCCCGGCACTTGCCAACCCCCGCCTAATAAAATCACCGCATCACACGCCCTAAAATCAGAGGTGAGTTTTGCTTGTTTGTGTAGTTTATATGAACACACTGTGCAGTGTGCATATTTTTGTGTTTGGCTTGTCTTGTTTGTGTGATTCAGCCATGTTTCACGTGATTCTAATTTATCTCAAGGTCAGACTGAACTACATTTGCCTTGCTCATGAGGCCCTGTGGTATGAGAATACCTCAAGGATCCCCTCTATCGTCTATACGATACAGGAGTTTATTTAGTTTCTGGTGTGTCCATATGACATTACATTACACACATTGCTGCTCAGTATGTCTAAGAGTGGAACTGTGAGTCCTATCACATACACACGCACACACACACAGCTCATTCTTTTATCTTTAAAAATTGTAAGTTTTATTAAAACATATTTTAATAGATAATGCCATAAAAGGGATTAATGGAACTCTGCCTTCCTCTGTCACACTGGGTTAGACCATGTGTGGACTTGGGAATCATGAGTGGTTGTGGGATGGCCAATCAGAGTTTCCATAGTGGGCATGGTGGTGCAAGTATGAAGCAGCTGAGAGGCTGGGTGGAGCAGGAGTTCAAGGCCAGACTGAACTACACAGGAGGACTGTTTCAAAACCAAGCTTCCTAGCTAACTTACTGACAACTGAATAACTGACTGACTGACTAACAGACTGACTGACTAACCAACCAACCAACCAACCAACCAACTAACTAACTAACTAACTGGGATTGGAGCAAAATGTTCGCCTAAGGTAATAGGGTCCCATCTCGGAGACTTTTAATTGGGACCAGAAGAAGGTACTGGTTAGTTTGGGGCATTTGTTCTGAAAATAAAAACTGGAGCAAGGAGCTTCCCTGGGCTTGTGTGTGTGCCTCCTGAAGATAGGGGCAGGGGCACTCAGGAGAGAGAAGAGCAGGAGGCTAGGGTGCAAAGGAAACAGAAACCATGTGTGAATTAGGGAGTGGGTAAGAAAATTCCACTTTCTGCCCTTCTCAAGGCTGACCCAGGGTTCTTCCGATGCCTTGAGACTGACCTGCCCATCCTCACAATGATACCATTGTTGATTGGAGCTGATCACTGCAATCAAAAAAGTCCAGACTAAAACAGCCTAGATCAAAGGTAAGGAAAAGAGGAAGAAACTATTTATAGGTTGTATTTCATTCAAAAAACTTTATGGAGTTCTAGTAAAAATGGATTCCACCTACTATTTAGATCGTCCATCTTCTTCACTGGAGTAATGTCTGGGAGGACAATCTCATTGCTCTTGGGTCATTCAAATGTTTAATTCTGTCTGTATTAACAAAGAGCAACATGCAGAGGCAGCTTTCTGATGCTCCAGCCTCTAATTAATTACAGTCCTTGTGGAGCTGAGGTAGGTGCTGATGGGGAGCTGGTCACAGGCTAGCGGGCTGTGGAGCACTTACCTTTGGCCTAGATCAGGGACTCCCAAGCTTCCACTTCTTGGTGCTTCAAAGGTTTCCAGGATTAAAATTTGGTTAGGAGCTCAATGGCCAAGGAAACAACAGTTAAATAAGTTAGTAGTTTCCAAGTGAAGGGGTATTTATGGAGCCATTAAAGATGACGTCATGAGATAGGTTTCTAATGATATGAGAAATTAATTGCATAATAACGTGTAGCATTAACTGGAAAACAGATGTGAAATGTTTTATGTAGGGATCCCAACTTTGCTAGAATACTCCTAGAAAAAGGTCCAGAAGGAAATATGTGAAACTCTTCGCAACAGTGATATTTATATGTCCATATTTATATGTCCTTAGAGTTGGTCCATATACAGCTTGGTTTTCTGTGTCTCTGACAATACTTTACAATCAGGAAAACTTCAAGATCCAAATATAAATTAATAAATTGTTTCCTCAGGTTCCCAAAGTATGGCCATTCTAAATATGTTCCAGAATTTTCTGAAGTATCTATTTCTGCCCACTGCTAACATCCTGCCTGCTAAAGATGAGGACATTTAGGATTTTTAAGTTAGGGGCCCAGTGGACTGACCTTCTGTGATTTCATGTGGCTGGAGCTGCCTTCCATTCCCAATGGTGCACCCACCGCCCCTCTGTCTTCTCAGGAAGTGTGGAGCCAATAGGGCTTCATTACAGAGACAACGTGGGACCTAATGAATAAAGAATGTGGGGAAACGAGAGGGGCTTGAGTGGAAAGTGCTTACTTTCAGGCAGGTCTAAGTGTTGCTGCTGCATGAATAAAACAGCCCAGACAAGTGGGGTATATGATCTTCATTTTTCCCATGTGAAAGGAATTAACTTCAAATCAGAATCAATAGAGAAACTAGTTGAGAGCAGCTGCAACCGATCCCCTATTCAGGACTAGCTCACAGTTCTGGGTACCATTGATTCCTTGTATCTCCTGAGGTGGAAATCACATGAATTATGTTGGGGTAGGACCCGGCATCCCTTCTTCTGCTGAACAGGCAAGTACAGGCAGCAATCGCAGCATGGCCTCTGTGGTCATATAGATTGCAGTTCTTACGTTGCCAGTCAGTCAGGTTATCAATCAATGTATTGGTCAATCACTTCGGTGTTGGAGTCAGGAAATCAGGGACCATAGAGATCTTCAAAGTATCTCTGCTTAGATGTGGTTAACGTAGACAAAACAGTGGGAGAACGTTGAAGAGGCAGAAAGCATGGGACGGAGTTTAGATTCTGAAGTCATTGTGGGAGCCCTGCGAGTCGGGTTCCGTCGGTAAAGCGTGCATCACCGAGCAGGGCGCATGCCTGAATAACGTGTGGTGTGTATGGGAGTGATTATGAACATGAATAAATACGCCCGTGGAGAAGTGTGCGTGTGTGGCTGAGTGAATGAATGGGTGTGTGAAAGCGTGCGTGTCTGATCATCAGGCGGCGTAGGCAGAGTCCTGAATGGGCTGATGGGATGCAACAGCGTGTGGGGACGGCTTAGAGGAGAAAACCCAGGAGGACCTCGCTGGAAAGGAGAAAGAGGACCGATGGCTTTGCTATGGTGGCTGGTGAGGGGGCAGCCGGGCAGGCTATGAAGACAGAGGAATTTGTCATTGGCTTCTCCTCACTCAGTTTCCAGGTGTGGTGGTTTGAAAGAAAACGGCCCCCAAAGGGAGGTGTGGCTTTGTTGAAGCGGGTGTGGCCTTGTTGGAGGAAGTGTGTCACTGTGGAGGTGGGCTTTAAGGTCTCATATATGTTCAAGCCACATCCAGGGTCTCAGTTCACTTGCGGTTGCCCTCGGGTAAGAATGTAAGGACTCGCAGCTCTGGTGCCACGTCTGCCTGCATGCCGCCTTGCTTCCCGCCATGACGATAATGGGCTAGTTGGCCCAGTTAAATATTTTTATAAGAGTTGCCGCGTCATGGTGTCTCTTCACAGCAACAGAAACGCTAAGACACCAGGGAAGGAGCTGGATGTGAGGGTGAGAGCTACATGCCACAGTCAGCCAACCCTGGGCCCAGATAGAAGAGATTCTTTCTGTGGTTGGACTTAAGGTCACCATGAGGTAAGAAAAGAAACACTGTCAGAACTGCGTCCTGGGGAGAATCTTTAGCCCTGGGTAGAGAGACCTCATCATCTGAGACCTGAAAGAAGGTCCATCTTTGCCTAAAGACTTTCTCCTTTACTTCAGCCACACAGACAGAGCGCTGCATTTAGTAATGGCCTGTGTGAAACAAAGGCAGCAGTAGAAGGAGCCGAATCTGTCCCATGAGATGATGGAACCATAGAAATGTTTCTGAGAGTCAATGAGAGAGAGATATTTTGCATTCTTGGGGGGATTGTGAGGAGCACCCAAGTCTCAGGGTCTCACTAGGAGACCTGGTCTCACTGGGCTTTTTGCAAGACCCTGCATTCAGGGGACCTCTTGTAATGACTGAGTAGAACCCTAAACCAGTACAAAGAGGCAGGTGGCCTGACTTTCCCAGGATTCCTTGCTGGCTCTGGATGGCGTTGAGTCTGATCTGAGGGGCATAGACTTTCTTGAAGGTCAAATGCAAAGACAGCCATTGCTCTTCCCTGCAGTGCACCGTGGCTGGTGGCAGTGGTCTTAGTTGTATGGGGCAGGAAACCAACTCTCCAGAGTGTTTCACATCCACCACATCTGCAACCGTTTGAAAATCCAAGTTACCAGGCCCCGCATCGACACTGTTCTCCGTCCTGCACACGTGCAAAGCCCTTCGAGTCGGCAGCTCTGCTTTGTAAGGTTGCCACTTCCTGCCCTCACTTTATTACATCTGTTCTTTGGGGCATGGTGTTATAAATTGGGTATGTGATGATGTGTAATCACGAACTGAAAAGCCAATACATTTCCACCGTACCAGCAGCAAGACAAATAAAAGGCAAAATGAAAGCTTGCGCTCTTTCGACAAAAGGAAAGCACACAGCACATATTGAAGGAGAACAAAACCAGGCTGCAAATTGAAAATGTTATCCTCTTAGGGGTGTTTTCTTGGGGGCACTCTAGTTCATGCGGGGCCTCCTGAGAGTGGGGGTGCCCTGGCAGCCTGGGCTGGGGAGGGCGAAGGGTGCTGCTTTGTTCCTCTTGGGAGTCTCTTCATCACAAAGCTTTGCCACCCTCAGGTGATTGCTCTGGGCATTTGCGAGTTGCTTTGGAGCTAAGTTACCTTGGGTGAGAACAGTTGGTCTGTGGTCAGTGGACATTGAACAGAGAAAGGCGGTACGGAGTGGAAACCGAGTGTGGGGTAGGGGTGGGGGTTGGGCAGAACTGGACGGAAGGAATATATTGTGATTTTTCCTCCTCAGAGAAGGTCCACTGGAGTACACAGTCCTGGCTGCTAATAATGTAGAACAATGTGGTCCCAGAAAGGCATCGGAAGTGAGCAGCGCAGAATGCCTCCTTTCGGCCAATGCTCTGTCACCTGCTCTCGGCCAATGCTCTGTCACAGGAAGGACTGAGCCCCGTGACCTCTGGATAGGATGAGCAAGTACACTGGGCATCCTGGCAGAGGTTTTAGGAAAAGAATCCTTCCACTCATTCGTATTCAACTCTGTAGAAATGTGGTCTGTGGGGTTTTGTTCCCTGTCTTTTCTTCCCTAAAGCTGTAAAGAAAATCCTTAGAAATAAGAATAGGGGAGTTGCATTTTGAAATCGATTAAAGAAAAAAGATTATAGGAATAATATATATTGTCAGTCTACAAAAGGTTATAAAGCTTTTGCCAGAAAAAAAAATAAGAGAGAAAAAAATCTTTAGGGCAAGTAACTAATAACGTTCGGGAAGCTAAGATGAATGTGAGCAGAGATAAGGGTCTCTCGTGAAGAGAGTCTAGCTTTGCGAGCATCCTCGGCATCTGCTCTTTGGTAGTTCTTCCAGCGCATGAAGCAGGAGTTGTAATACTAGGACTCAATTACATCACAGGGCTCTTGTGTGCAGGCTGAGCTGTGGGGGTGCAGAGCCCAGGCTTGGGCTGGGTCAAGGATACACATTCATGAGAGCTCCTTTGCTAGGGCCCTCTGATTTTCATTGTTTTCTCCTCCCTCCCTCCCTCCTTCCTTCCCTACCTCCCTCTCCCTGTCTTTTCCTTTGTCCCTTCTTCCCTCTTTCTCTCCCTCCCTCCCTCCCTCCTTCCTTTCTTCTCCCTCCCTCCCTTCCTCCTTCCTTCTTTCCTTCTCCCTCACTCCCTTGGCTGCCTATATTGCCTCTGAGGTCATGCACGTCAGGAGCTCTTTGTTGAACAGGTCTTACCCCCTTTACCATGGGCTTGTGGCTGCACAGGTTGCCCTGACCCTGCTCAAGGCTCTGCAGATCAGGGCTGCTCTCCTTCTCCTGGATCAAGTGTCTGGTGCCTCTGAGCATAGCCTGCGTATCCTTACTGACAGGCAGTGTTCACGTAGCAGATATCTGAATCTCTGTCTCAGGGCCCATCATGGCCGATTTGCAGTGGACTGTGGGAATTGTATGCCCACAGTCTTGAAATCAACCCCTTTTTGGTGGAAGATCCTGTGGGCCCTCAGATTATCAGGGCCATTCATTTCTCTGAACGGGGAAACCCGTACAGCTCCATAGACCCAGCCACCTGTTGCCATGCTGCTCAATACTGGCCAGAACAGGAAACGAATCCTGATTTTATATTTTCAGACCAAACTGGATCTCAGCAGATGTAACTTCAAGCTCCTCCTCCTTTGGTTTCTTAGGGACTTTGTGTGGGAGTCGGGGCACGCGTTCCTATTACTCCAGATTGACAGGGGGAGACTGAGGGTCCATCAGAGGCAGAGCCAGGATAGGACAAAGGCCTTTCGAGATCTGCTTGACTCTTCTCTGGGCTGTCCTGTGGAGCTTCCACAGAGGGGAAACCACAGAAATGCCAGGCTGTTTAAGGTCAATAACATGTAGCCAGGACGGCAGCACACCTGGCTTCTGGAGCCTTCGACTTGCTGGCCTACAAGCCCGGTTTCTGGTGAGCTTGCCTGTCCCCTTGGCAGAACAAAGTAAGCGCTGCCACAATCTGTTTGCGCCCCTTGCACAGGGCACAGGGTTTTGGTGCTGTCTTTGGGATGACCGAGGAGGGAGCTACGCTCACCACTATCCTACCAGACGGGACAGCCGGGTGCCATTTTCTGAGATGAAGATAGCTTATGACTTATTTCTTTCTGGTTTTCTGTTTGTGTTTTGTTTGTTTGTGCTCCCCCCCACCCCCTGAGACAGGGTTTCTCTGTGTAGCCCTGGCTGTCTTGGAACTCACTCTGTAGACCAGACTGGGCTTGAACTCAGAGATCCACCTGCCTCTGCCCCCACCCCCACCCCAGAGTGCAGGGATTAAGGCATGGGCCACCACCACCACCTGGCTAATTTAAGTTTTTTTAAAAAAAGACTCAGCTTGGTTTCATGAAGACACATGGCCCAGACCTACAGGCCTACAGAAGCCAAAGATCCAGGCTGCTCAGATCCTGTCTGTTCTGGTTTTTTGTTTTGGTTCTTTTTCTTTTAATTAAATATCACTTTGCACAAGTTCTTCGTCAGTGGCTGAGTGGTAAATAGGCAAGGACCATTTTGTATGAATTTATTTTTCAAAGTTGAAGTTTGGAGCGAATTATTGAAGTGGCTGGGTCCATAAGGATAATAAATCAACAATTAGAAGTGATACCCGTTGTCAAAAAGCAAAAGGCCAAATGATGACATAATAAAGATGATGGATTGAATCAGGAGTCAGCAAACTTTGACCCTTGGGGCATATCCTGCCCGGAACCTGGTTTTAGTAAATAAAGTTTTATTGGAATAGAGCCAGGCACATGGGTTTACGTATTGTGTGTGATTGATCTCATGCCACAATAGAGTCAAGAAACTCACAACAGAGACTGTATGGTCCACATAGCCTAAACTATTTCTCATCTGGCCTCTGGCAGAAAGTGTTTGCTAACCTCTGCATTAAATGAAGATCCATCATTTTCTTGTCAAGCGAACCAAATGACGAGGAAGAAGCTAAGCAAACTATGACACAGTTCTACCGCTAAAGGCCGACCCTGGGGGCTGCCATTTTCTGCTGCTAAAGCCTGAGCCTGGAGGCTGCCATTTTGCAAAACTTCCTTACTTGTTATAGTAAACTAACATTGATTTGAATTGCATGTGTTGGAGGTCGGTGAGACAGCTTATATTATAAAACGTTCTTGCCACGCCTGACAACCCGAGTTAGACCGCTAAAACCCGCATAAAGGTCTGGATGCCCTGCCACCGAACCTGTAAGTGACCCTGTACCGTCTCTATAAAGTGGGAGGCAGAGATGGGAGAAGTACCCGGAAGCTCATGGGCCAGCTCACCTGGAGTGCGCAGCGCAGCAGAAACAGCAAGAGAGCCCCTGCTTCCAACGCAAGGTGGCAGGGTAGGAGAAGGCCGACTCACCCAAGCTGTCTCCTGATGTCACAGGAGCACTAGGATGTAAGCTAAGCCCCAGAGTACTGTAAGATAACCCCACCCTTGCACCTTTAACTGTTTATATCCTTTACTTAAATTTGAAAACCACTGCCTCAGAGGCGCGTGGGAGGGGCTTGTTTCTAGGGGCTGGAGGTTGTACAATGATTGCTCTTAATTGCCACTCACTAAACTTCTTTGGGTCAGGAAGTTGGGGGATCAGAAGGCATATCGTGCCATTTGTTCTTTGGAGTTGGACTGGCCACCAATGCACAGAGCTGCACTTTCTGATAGAAATGTGTAAGTCACTTCTGGAATCTCTGTACGCCAGGGGCTCATACAGTTTTAGAACTCAAGGAAAGATCGCAGCTTAACAGAGCCAAAACTTTTGCCCAAAGTTGCATATGTAGAAAGAGGCAGTGTGGCACTTCAACACCAGCTGCATTAAAGAAGCCAAAGACAAAAACAATCGAACAAAAAGCCCAGACAGAACAGCTCATGTGACAATAGATCAAAACCTTCTGTTGATGACATTAACTCTGTTTATTTTTATTTCACAAACTTCCTTTAATTTAGTCCCAGCTTGGTTTTTGTAGCTTGTTTTATATAGCATCATCTGCCGTCTTTATCCATTACCTCTTAGAGCAGCCAGTGAGCAAGATAATTTGCCACAGTTGGCAGAAAGCAAAAGTTCCTAACAGCATTTCTCAACCTGCGGGTGTTGACCCCTTTGGGGTTAGAACAACCCTTTCCCAGGTAGGGGTCATATATCAGGTATCCTGCATATAGATAATTGTTTATATGACTATCCATAACAGTAGCAAAATTACAGTTATGAAGAATCAACAAAAGCAGTTTTATGGTTGGGGGTCGGCACAACAGGAGGACCTGTATTAAAGGGCCACAGTCCAGAAGGACAGAAAGCCTTGTGTCCTCTCGGCTTCCAGTCTGGAAACAAGCGTGGCAGCCTCCACAGGGCCAGCGGAGGCCCTTGAGCTCTGTCGGGAGTGTTGGCGGCACCGATCAGGGCTCTCTCACTGTTCCAGTAATGATTTGGGGTAGCTTCATGATGCAAAGACCTCCTGAGGGGCCGCTGCAGCCCCTCAGCTGCCTGCCTCCCACACTTGTCCTTCCTTACCTCTTCTTTGCACTCTAGATCAGTATACTACCTCCAGGCCCTGGCCTCTACTGCTCTCTCTCCTGTTGGTTGGCCAGTACCATCTCATCTGGGAGCTGCCAGTTCAGCCTTCGCCTCCCAGGGTGCTCCCTGCCCTGCCTTGCCCTTGTTTAAGCTGTCAGACTTTCCCAGGGCTCAAGCATGGTGCATGCCTTTCTGAACACTGTTATAATTTTTCTTTCATTTGTAGCCTTTTTCTGTTCCTCACCCTCCTGCTGCCCTGTATTGGGTGGGAAGTCTGTCAATAATATTTTATTCTTTGGTATATTTAATCTCGATATCTGACACCTAATAGATACTCAATAAACACTCGCTGAAGGATGGAAGAATAGATGGGAATGATAAATGAATGCATGCATGAATGAATGAATGAGTGAGTGAGTGAATGAAACAAAGAATTCCAATGCTAGGTGGGTGGAAAGGCCCTATTAGCATCATTGGAAACAGAACATACTGGGATAAGGCCTACTTGGACATTCCTAAAACAGACCTTGATCCAGCCTCTGGGTAATTAGGCCTCTCCGGCCTCCAGGAGGGCACTAGCGGTATGCAGTGGCACCCAGCATTCAGACAGTCATAAGAAGAAATCCAGTACTGATAAAAAACATAGACCTTTCTTCCCTTGGCTCAGCCGGTCAGCTGACATCCTTCAGGTCATTGTTTCAGACAGTGGCTCGATCTGGCTCACCTCAGGCTTGGAAGCTCCTGGGATACCTTCTTCAGTAGGATTGTAGGGCAGGTCCAGTCTCAAGCCAGTGCCCAGTGGGCTGTGTGTGTTCAGGCTTCTCACAGCTGGAGACCTGGCAGGGGAAGAGACTGGGCTGGGAGAACAGGGGTTAAAAGGCAGCCACTTAAGGTGGCTCACGCAGGGTTGCACCCGTTCATCATGATGAGTGTCGTAGTAAAATCAATTCTCTGTGTACTTTTGGGAATTACAACTATCACTTTGGTGTGATTTATTCGGTGTGTATCACAAACATGGCCATTTGTTTCATCATTCTGAAAGTTCATCTCAAACTGCTCCTAGTTTCTGGTTTTGGGGAGCGACATGTCCAATTGCTATCGTCTCTCTTGTGACATATGGGGGTGGGGATACAATGTTCTTCCCTGGATATCCGCTTTCCATGGCAGGGGACCTTTTATCACTCTGATTTCCATCTCCTCTTGTAACCCTCCCCACTTTGGGATCTGTCTTCACAGAGGTCCCCAGTTAGACTGGGGGTATCACTTCCTTGGCAGCCCTTGAGGGGCAGAGGGCCTATGAAATAGTTGGACTTTGAATCTTCTCCCAAGCCTTCTCTGTTGGGCCATCTTCCTCCCACTCAGCTCCAGGTTTGATCTTGGTTTCTAAGTCTATCTACATCTAACCTTAGGCGAGAAACATGACTCTTACAAAAAAATGCCTGGTTTGGGAGCTCTCCCCACCGTCTAACAAGCTGTGTGACTGGGGGGGGGTCCCCCCAACCTCTCTGAATGCTCTCATTTAGGGAACACAGAGAACCGAGTGAATTGAGAGTGTTAGCACATTCTCAGTGCTTTGTGCAGACAATGCTAGTCATTCCCCTTGCCACTTGGTGTCTGCCTGAGCTGAGCTCCATGAGGACAATGTCAGACTCAGCTTTCCCTACCTGGAACTCTGCCGTGAGAGGTAAGGGGAAGCATTAGAGACATGCTGAGCCCCAGTGGGAAGGAAGGTGCCTTTCAACTCTGCCGATTCTCCAGCACAGTTCCCCTCCACTTTGCCAACAAAGTGCTTGCTGCTTGAGTCCGTGGGGATGCTCAGGGGGGATCCCGGGACATGGGAGCAAGTGAGGTGGAAACACTGTCAGCCTTCCATCTGGCCTTGGCATCTGCCAGGAGGCCTGTGGTCTATTCCTGACATCTTTTTATAATAATAACGCCACCCACTTTGTATCACATGAACCAACCCCCTAAAAAATCAGTGCCGGGTTATTCCTCCCTCCCGCGCCCCCGCCCCACCCCGCCCCAGACACCCATCCTGTTTTCCTGTAGCAGAACAGCCATCTCTAGCAGCTCCTCCTGACTTCGGGGTCACTGCCTGGGCCACAAACAGGTGGTCATCAGGAACACCATCCTCAGGGCTCCTGTGTTCTCTGCTCTCACTGCAGGCCTTTCACCGAACCTATTTCCTTACATGAGTCTCTGGAACTTTCCAGCTCCACATGCCTCCCCTCCGAGGAGAACTCCTTCTCCCCACAGCCTGACCTTCCTTTCTTTTTAAAAAATGATTTACTTATTTATGTAATGTTATACTTGTACAGATATCAGGCGTGCAGGTCAGAGACCTCGAGGACCTGGTCAGCTCCTTCCCTGTTTCTTTGTCCTTTGTACTAGCTGGCCCATGGGCTTCTGGGAAATTCTGACTCTGCATTTCATCTTGCCACAGGAATGCTGGGATTACAGGTGATGCGTGCTATGGCCCTGGGCTTTTGCATAGGTTCTGGGCTTTGAACTTGGGTCTTTATGATCATATAGCTAGTACTTAACCTGCTGACCCATCTCCTCAGCCCGAGCAGTTCCCACCTTCCTTTGCTGCCACTCTCTCACAGCCTCTCGCAACAGGGACTCTGAGACGGTTCACTGACCCAGTTGTCCCTTGATTTGCTTTCTGCTTCCAGGACCTAGCTCAGTTTGTGCACCAACATGGATCCTTCATGGCTCCTTCTTGACTGTTAATGAGCCAGAAAGAAAATGATCACGCTTTTGATCTTTATAAAAATCCTTCGTGAATGTGGCATTCGGAGTGGTCCCCCTTCTCCATAGCTTTACTCTTCTTAATTTCAGACTTTGCCACTTTGTGGTCAGCTTCGGCCCTGTGCCATCTCACATCCTCATTGGAGGAAGTGTAGGAAGAGTACGGGGAGAGAGAGGGAGACCTAGAAAGCATGAATTCACATGTTCTCACAACTTTTCTTGCAGAATGCTGAATTGTTCTGTTTTATTAGCAGTATTGCTGTTATTCTTTTATTGTGCCTAATAGACAAACCTTCATAGGCACACATTTAGGTAAACAAGATTCCAGGCATCCTCTAGTGACGGAGAGCCTTGTGAGCCAAGCCATCTTTAAGAGGTAGGTCTTAGTTAAGGTGCACGCTTTCTCTGTGCTTTTTCCCGTGGGACATTGCTGTGCTTGGATTTCTTGTTTCCTTTTTTCCTGAGTTTTCCCCTTATAATAAATAAAATATAATTGTTTTATCCTTAGATAGCCTGGTTATTTCAACACTCTAGGGGTCTTGGAGTGTTTTCCTAAGGGTGTATGTGGGGGACGCTATATGGATATTCATTACCTGCAATCCAGCACCTTTCCCAACTCATCTTGCATTTTGGTGATGATTTCTGCTTTCGGAAAGCCTGTCGTTTCAAGGTTCTCTGTGCTCTGACGTGACAGGTATCTCAGAGTCCCTAGGTAGAGACAGGTGGCTTTCTGAGGGTGGCCGGGGGGGGGTGCTGTGGCAGGGATTAAAAGGCCCGGGATCTGGGAGTCCCTGTTCTGGGATCAACAGTGGCAGGAAGGTTTGCTCATCTGTTCTGGGCAGGACAACAGGGCCATAGAGGCAAACGCAGCTTCCTTTCTCTTCCCTTCCTACTGTTGCATAGGGCAGAAGAGAAATTCCAGAGGTGTGTCAATTACACATATGCCTAGGAGAGCTTTAGTGCAAGTGATGGAGCCATATGCTCAGCCTGAAGGGTGATGGTCCTCACCCCTGTGTTCCCCCAAGGCTGCGTAAATGTGCACCATTGACCTTCGAAGGGCATGCCACTAACGCAGGTGTTAAACTCAATGCCACTCACTCTGGCCTGTCATTAGCACTCAAGCTGGTGACAGGTGTTTGCCATGGCTCTGGCGGGAAGGTCAGCACCTCAGAGTTGCTGAGTTCTCTGAGCTAAAGGCGGTACTTGAAGGCTGGCAGATGGCCAGGCCAGAGCTGGCAGCAGCCTGTGGCCTCGGCAGAGGGAGGTCTGGTTGTCTGAGATCAGATCTGGCTTGGAAGAGCTCAGAGCTGGGGTTTAGGGTTCAGTTCCCCTCCTGGTACCTGGAAACACATTTCTCCTCCTGCTAGGTTGTCATGTTTCTGACCTGGGCCTCTTGGCTGGGGCAGACTCAGACAAGCCTGGGCAGCTCCAGTGCCTGCTTTGACCTCGGATCTTCTGAGGCTGCCAGTCCTCAGGACACTATGTCGTTCTGGCAGGCAGGCAGGCAGGCAGGCAGGCAGGCAGGCAGGCAGGCAGGCAGGCAGGCAAGCATACCAGTAGCTCTGATCTCAACCCCAGCCCAAAGCTGGGGATAATAAGGATTAAAGTGAGTCGGCACGTGTGAGTAGCTTTGAGATAAGGTCTTGCGATGTGCAGCCCGGGCTGGTCTGGAACTCAAGGCCCACCTGCCTCAGCCTCCTGAGTGCTGGGACTACGAGAATGGACCACCGCGCTTGGCTCGGAGGCAGAGCCCTGTTCTATTGGCCTACCTGGTTCTTACTCAGAGAACCCTTCACGGATGGTCTGACTCCAAGCTGCTTTGGGGGAGGGTCAGAAACCTGAGCTTGTGGCCCTGTGGATGGATGACAGGTGTCATGGGGGCGTGTGTGTGTGTGTGTGTGTGTGTGTGTGTGTGTGTGTGTGTGTGTGTGAGAGAGAGAGAGAGAGAGAGAGAGAGAGAGAGAGAGAGAGAGAGAGACCAGGAGGAGCATTTGACCCAGAACTGGCTTTCAAACACTGCTTATTAGTATACATCTCCAGGAGACGATCAGACAATCTGGGCTCACCTTTATCGCCTGTAAGAACTGGTCAGTAACAGCTTGCTTTTGTTATGAAGTAATTAGTGACAAACACACAAGGCTCAAGTGAGAGCTCTCTGTCAATGACAAATTGTCCTCAGTTGTAACTGTCAGCTCACCGGGCTTGTAAGGGTGCTTGTGCCACAGTTGCACATGTGTATGTGACTTTTAAGAGGTTCTTGGTCCATTCACATAACCATGACTGTGAACGCCACAGCTAATGCTTTCGTGGTGTCCCAGCCCTGCTGGTCCCCACTCAGGGTTGTTTGACCTTCCCATGACCCTGGGAGTTGGTTGCCATGACTGTCATTTTTCATGAATGTGAGCTAGAGTCTGATGACTCCATGGTGGCTATAATTATTTCTAGAAACCAGAAGGAGCCCTTCAAATGTGAAGATAGTCAGTGTCGTCCTGATGCCTGTCTGGTAGATGAACACCTTTTCCTGGGGTCACTCTGAACCACAACTCCATAATACTTCCCACTGACCAGGTTCACAGGGATCCCACTACACTTCCCAGGGTCCCATGGCTGTCTCCAAATCATGACCTTTGTCTAACCCAGTTGGGATCCTTACTGCTCAGTGGAAGTGCAGGGTGTATCTACTCTCCTGGCACCTCCATTGCAGCCTCTGGGGTGTGAGTATTACCTTATTCTCAGGGGGATGGAGTTTCTTTATCCCTCCCACATGGTTAGGGGGTGATACTAGACCAGCAGTCCTAGGTGGCCTTGCCTGGCCTGCAGGTTGCCCTGCATATGATCCATGCTGAATTCATCCGTCATCTGTCTATGAAGAGTTTGTTTTGGGGATCTGCTGGACATTCATTGCTGCTCCTAAGGAGAAGTTTGTGATTCCTGTTGAGAATTCTACTCCCAGTATTCACCCTCAAGCCTAGAATGGCGCCCGCTGGTTGTAGGCTTTTACTAGCTTTGGAAGAACAAGGTAGCAGTGAGCATGGAGCTTGTGAAGGTTGGTTGAGATTTCTTACTGATGACCCAAGGTGGATGGATGGGCCTTAGCTCAAGGCTGGGTAGGGATGGAGGTGGTCTGTGAGCACATGGCACTCTAAGGGTGTCCCTACACACTGCACACACAGATGCACATCTCATTCCAAAGCAGAAGCAGCTTTACTCAGATTGCAGAGTGATGCATCCCTGTTGCAAAAAGTTCAGAAAGCATATACATGTGTAAAAAGAAATAAAAATAAGCTACCTTCATCCTATTTCAAATAGCCACTGTGGTAGTTTGAATGTAATTGGCCCCGTAAGCTCATGGAGATTGGCACTATTAGGAGGTGTGGCTTGTTGGAGTGGGCACGGCCTTATTGGAGGAAGTGTGTCACTGTGGAGTGGGTTTTGAGGTCTTATATATGTTGAAGCCAAACGCAGTGTCTCAGGTCACTTCCTGTTGCCTGTGGGTGAAGATGTAGCTCCTTCTCCACTCTCAACTCCTTCTCCAGCACCCTGTCTGCCTGCATGCTGTCATGTCCCGCCATGATGATAATAGACTGAACCTCTGAAACTGTGAACCACCCAACTAAATGTTCTCCTCGCTAAGAGTGCCATGGTCATGGTGTCTTTTCACAACAATAGAAACCCTGACTAAGGCATCATTGATTTCCTGCATTTCCTTCATCTTCTGTCTAGTGGGCACATTAAGCCTTTATATGCATTTATGTCTTGTTTTTAAAGCTTTTTACAAATTTAAGCACTGTAATCCAGAGGCCCAGGAGTTACTCCTGACCTCCCCCTCCCTATATGCCTCTCCATACCACCTCACCCTCATCTAGCATCAAGTCCTACTGTTACAGTCTTTCTTGTCACTGAGCAGTCTACTCTGTTTCCGTGGCCCCCAGCCTGACCTTGCTCATGGCTGCTAACGGCTCCACTCAGTCCTCTTCAACTGTGGCACTAGGTTAATGTCCCCGAACAGAAAGACTGGCTTTGTCTTCTATGAGTCATATTTCACTCTGGGTCTCAGTTTTCTTTCTTCACAAGGTGGGAAAGATTAAATAAGCAAAGACATGTTAACACGTGCACAAATGGCCTTACAGAGTATACATCCTTGATGTGATTTTATAGAAAACACAGTGAAGACATATGGTCTCATTTCCGGAGGCCCTTAGCATGGATCCCAGAGCCTAGCCTAAGCCCAACAGCCACAAGGTTTGGCTTCCACGCTCCTTGATGACATCTTCCCTCTGAGCTCAGGGTCTGGCTTCCTCCAGGCTTGCTACAACATCTTTGAGCTTCCTCTTCTCTCTGCCTGAAAGCCTGCCTCCTCCACACCCCTTTCTCATATGGTGCACTCATGACCCGCCTTGTTTCCCGTGTGCGTCCATTATACACAACATAAATATGCCCCATAAGCTCATAAATCCCCTTGCATGCCTCTGATGATGTCCTCAGAACTGATCTTTAGAAGTTGGATTCCTAGGTCAAATGTTAAGAACATTTTTTTTAAAGGCTTTTGATGGATATTCCAGATCGCTTTCTCGAAATGCAAACACGTTTCTTGCCTTGGGGCCACAATTTTCTCTCCCAGCAATCTGTGGCATTTCGCTCGACACTTTCATCTAGCGCTGGCCACAGCTCTCTTTTGTTGGGGGTTATTTGCTTACTATCTGTCTCCTGGACTTGACAGCAAGCCCCTTGGGTCAGGGCTGCACTAATTCATCCTCCTGTCTCCCCAGGGACCTGTTCATGGCAGGTGCCCGGTGACAGCTGCTGAGCCGGCTGCTTGTCAGTTGTTGGTCTCTTTCCACAGTGGGTTGGAAAGCAACATCCCAGATGCTTGCTGATAAACCAGTGGGTCTCCAAACGTCTAACAAGAGGGAAACCCTGGCCTTGGCCAAACGCTAGTGGAATCTGTCTGTCTCTTCATTTCTTTCTCTTTCCAGCTGAATGGTGGAATGAAAAGGGTCCTGTTTAGGACCACTTTGGATATAGGAGTCGTGATGGAGCAGCAGTTTAAGCCTTGGGCATGGAAGATGCAGCTGCTGTAGGGCAGTTGGTTGTCCCTGTTCCCTTGCCCTCTTGCAGTGACAGAGTCACCACCTCCCACAGATCTCTAGGTGCCTGTCATGGAAGGCTGGCATAGCCTTTTCTGCATGTGCGGCAGTGACTTGGGCTCACTTCCACGCCTGGGGCTAGGAGCTCCCAGAGACTTCACTTCTTTGCACCCAGATGCCACGAGGTGGGTGTCCCTTCTTTTACAGAGGAGGAAACTGAGACTTAGAAAGGAAGTCAAGCTAGTGAAAGGCAGAGCCAGGTGTAGAACCAGTCAGGACCTGGGTTTCTGGCCCCAGCACTGCCTGCTCTCCCATAGCCTGCTCGAGGGCCCGGGCTTCTGACTGGGCTCTGCAAACCTCCAGACATGTGTGCACATGTACGTGATGCGTGCAGATCTGAATTCTCTTCCAGCCTGATGTTGAGGCCCTCGGGCCCTGTGCGCAGCAGGAGGGAGTGTGGTCTGCCCCTACAATGGGAAAGATTTGATACTTCACTTTCTAGCTCTGTAACTTTAGGCAGACAGCCCCTATCTCTCTGAACCCTGATCCTTTTATTTGTGAGTGAGGATTACAGCAACTACCTCAGAGTGCGGGTATGATTAAACTAATTCAATTAGGTTTCTTTAGGGGCAGTGCTCGGCGCATGGCAGGCCCTATGTTAAACGCTATTTATCTTCCCCTCAATCCCTCCCGTCAAGTTGAAAGGCAGAGGGAGTTGGGCTGACAGACTTGACCTGTCATGCCCTTGCTTTCATTTGCCAGAAGCTCCTGTCTCTCCAGGTACGCTCCCTTCCCCCCATAAGAGTCTGTCAGCTCCGTTCACATCAGGTTCTGCAAGCTTCCTGCATGATTCTTTGCCATCAACTTTGCACTGTGAGAAGGAGGAAGATAGCAATCTTCCCCTCGGAACTGTGAACCCTTCAAAGGGTCTGGAGACATCCTCACGACTCCCACAGACACACACTCCAACCCTGCGCCCAGCCTTCCTGACTGCCTTGGTGTGTTAGCGTAGACTCCAAGCAGCTCCCGTCTCTGACTTAGGATTTCCATGGCTCTTACCCTCTGCTCTGCTTCAACACCAGGCCCCACCCTCCAGGCTGAGCGGTGCCCTGGGAGCTGTCAGCAAGACTGCTTGCCGGTATGCCGGCCCTGGGGCTTGGAGAGGAATGCACCAGGCTGGTTTCCATTACCTGCCACCCTGGAAACCGCCTTGAATCACCCTGCACAGTCAAGGCCGCCCAGGGCAGAGTGCATGAATGTGAGACTCAGCTGTCATGGAGAGGGAGCAGGATTTAGGGCTCAGTGCTTAGGCCTGGGGAGGAGGGGTAGAAGCTGTGTTAGGCTGGCTTTTCCTCAAGAAAAAATAAAATTGAATTGAAATTATTTAATACTAGGATAATCTTCCTTTTGGGCAGTGAGCTTGCTATCCTTATAGGCATTCAAAGGCTGTATGCTCACACTCAGTGGTGGGGTGGTAACTTTGGGAGGAGGTAACCTTTTTTCATCTTAGGATTGGCTGAGATTTGCCTGGGTTTCTGGCCTGTGACTTTTAAATCAGAAGGCTAGGGGCATCTGCTTTTGTTCAGCAATGTTCATTGTATTAACCACCAGCCAGGCTCTGCTGGATTAACTTGTTGAATTCCAGACAGAGCCTAGTGGTGTAGGCATTCCCATTACCAGCTTAGAAACAGGAGGAGTGAAGCAGGCTGAGAAACTGCTCAAGCATTCCTCTGTTCCTCAGGGAACTCTGCCTGGAGGTATTTCCAGGAGGCCTGGCTTTGGGGCAGAGGGGGCTTGAGTGGGGAGGGTTTCTCCAGAGTTAAACAAGGCAAGTGAAGTTTCCTAGAACGGGTAAGCCCTTTGGAGAGTCTCTTTCTTCAAGCATACCTTATAACCCGATGTTGTGGTAGACAGGGTAGCCTCCTGTTGATGAGTACAGGGATGTTTAGGGCACTCATAGGGCCAGAAGACCTGGAATCTTGGGAGCCCAGGTTGGCATACAGCTCAATGGTAGAATGGCTGCCTAGCACGCACAAGGTCCCAGTAGCCATCCTAGGACTGCAAAAGAAGCTGGTAACAACCAACGTGAAGCAAAACTAAGCAGGCAAAGGATTTATGGGATTGAAGTGAAATAAGAACAGAAAACCAAGCAAAACTGGCAAGCTCCATCTGAAGCACCTGTGGAAAGGTGTGATGAGGAAGGGGGGGGGGCTGTCCCAGGAAAGCAGAGCCTGGGGTTTACTCCGTAGGCTTGCCACTTTTGCTCCTTGTGGACCTAAGGTAGGTTGACTAACGTCACTGACCCTCAGTTTTCCTATTTGTGGAAGCGGGTGATGGTGAACATCCTGCTTGATGTGAGCTGGGAAGGCACCGGAGTAGACTGTTCACACGGGAATGAGAATGGCTCAGCAAAGGTCTGTATGTCTTGTTCTAGGAGACAGAGCAGACTGAGGACTACAGGGTGGGGCCGAGGAGGCAAACTGTCCCAAAAGATGCCCTCTATCCCCTGACGCTGGCAATCTTCTAGCGTGTGTGCTAGACAAAGGTTAGGGGTGTAGCTCAGTGATAGGGCACCTGCCAGGGAGGCAAGAAGCCCTGGGGTACATCCTCAGCACCATAAAGAGAAAAACAAACAAACAAAAAGAATGGCTTTCTGGGACTCTGAGTACACCACCCTTGAAGCAGGTACCGGGGCCTGTGGAAATGGAGGCCGTGGGGACCTGGGGGCAAAGACTGCTCTGTCCCTCTGGGCTTTCAAGTGCATGCACTACCTAATGTCATGCTGGCCAGGGACCACAGAAAACCCCATAGCTTTGGAAGGTTGACAGAGCTGGCCTCAGCGCCCTCCGCCGTCCCTTGTCTCAAGTGCTCTTGCCTGATAGCATCCTTCATTCCCTGATCCACAAAGCCAGGCGGCTTGGGCAAGCATCTGTGCTCTTTCTGGTCACCTGAAAGTCTAGAGGAAGAGCTTGCTGCAGCAGACAGACAACAAAGACTAGAGGTGGAGAATGAGGACCTTGGGGCAGCCATCACTGCTCTAAGACCCTGAGTTGATGCCAGGGCCCCATATGAGGTTTGACTTCTAGAATGTTTTTGAAGTTTAGATAGGCTAAAGCTTGTTCAATGACTCACAGAGCGGATGAGTGACAATGTCAGGCTCCTAACCAGTACCTTCCACTTCCAGGTCACACAACAGCAACCATGTAAAGGCCCTGCCTATGGTCATGTCTCAGTCTTCCCATCTGTAAAATGGGTAGATTCTTCCATGGCAATAACATGCTCTGATTATGTTGTTTCTTCCCCTCTGTATCCCCTCCCCACCCCAGAAGGGAGGAGTTATGCTGGTGCTGTGGGGCTGTCTTAGTCTCTAGGGGATTTAGGAACCACACTGGATTTTCTTGCTATTATGACTGACTACAGCTAGCAAAGGCCTGAGGGTTGATCCCAGAGGATGGCCTTGGGGGGATTCTCTTTTCCAGTATTTGTTCTTTGAAGGCAGGGTCTTCCTATGTGGTTCTGGCTGACCTGAAACTCACTATATAGATCAGGCTGGCATTGAACTCATAGAGTGCCACCTGATTCTGCCTCTCAAGTTCTGGGGTTAAATGTGGAAGTCACCACACTTGCTCTTCCAGCATTTTTTTGATGGTGGGACCTGTCAAGGTCATTTGGTGCCCTGCAAGGCTTGGAGGCATGGATACACAGAGCCCAGTGCCCTTGCCTAGATCAATGGCCTAATAAAGCTCTTGGCATTTCCTTCAGAGTCTCATTGGAAAGGGGCTGTCCACAGAGATCCCGTGATAATGCAGCCCAGCACTCCGAGCTGGGAAGCTGTTCCGAGTGTTTAACCTGCTTCTCTCCTGCCTGTAATTTAAGGCCCCTTTCTCTTGTCGAGTGCAAATGGAGAACAGCTGCTTACGATCATCCTCCGACATCAGCAATTTCTCAAGATGACCCTGTGAGACAGGCCAGGGTCATTAGACCCAATTTGGTGCTCAGCAAATATGTATTTCTTCCTGTGCTTGTCGGCCATGGCCTGGCTGGTTAGGCACGGTGAGTAGCTGCAAGTTTATTCGAGCTCTTTACAGGAGTTCCTCCACACTCTGCATCTCTGAGGGAAGAGAGCTTGCCTGCTAGATATGTTCAAAGAACACTCGTCTATGGCCCTGGCTGCACATGGCAGAGGCCACGGCACTGAAAGGAACAGTTTTTGGTAGTGGCTGGGGTTGAAGTCTCAGGCGGCCTTTCTTTCTTTCTTTCTTTCTTACTTTCTTTTTCTTTCTTTCTCTCTCTCCTTCCTTCCTTCCTTCCTTCCTTCCTTCCTTCCATCTTTCCTTTCCTCCTTTCTTTTTCGTTTTTGTTCTCCCTCCCTCCCTCCCTCCCTCCCTCCTTCCTTCCTTCCTTCCCTTCTTTCTTTTTCTTTTTTTGTTCTTTCTTTTCTTTTCTTTTTTTTGAGATGGGATCTAGCTATGCAGCCCAGGCTGGTCTTGAGCTCTTGAGTCTCCTGTCCCTGGGTATTGGGATTACAGACTGTAGCACCTGGCCTTGGGGATTTCTTTTCAATCAGCAAAGGTGGGTGGATTTCCTGCTGTCCTGAGGGGGCCAAGTTGAAGACAAGGGGAAGAGCCGTGAGACTGGCTGGTTGCCACATGGAAACTCCTGGCCTTCTGTCCCTTCTGAAAGGGGGCAGGGACAAAACATAAGCAAGCAGCCAACCAGCCCTGTCACTCAGAGCAACAGTATCAACAACAAGGAAGGGACAACACTCCCTAGGGCTGCAGGGCACACCTCCTTTCTGACTCAGATCCAAGTGGCTCCCTCCTTCCCTCTAAATCGTAGTGCAGAGAAACGGGGTGATAATCTTTAGAAAAACAGATGTCTCCTAGGGCAGCAAGGCACAGCTTGGGCTACCCCTTCTTACTCCACCCCACCTGACCTTTGAGGGAATCCTCATGTCTTCCCCAGCAGTGGATCTCTAGGCTCCAGTGTCCTTGGTTCCACGCATCTGTATCTCTTTCCCTAGAGGACAGGATTTTGGGTACACACGTACCCTGAGTCCCCTCCTGGGCTCTTTTACTCCTGGAGGCCAGAGGCCACACTCCTCCACAAATCTCTTGGGCTCAGGGCTGAATTGCTCCTTAGATTTGTTGGTGACTGACAGCAAAACAGTCCCCTTCGCTGATCCCTCTTGGTGGCAGTCAGGTCCCAGGGCAGCTGAAGAGGGTTGACAGCTTTTTGGACCTCAAAGAAAAAAATGTCCTCTACTCTATCCACGTCCTCTTCTGCCAACAAGTTCTCTTCCCAGGAGCCTCTGCAGCCAGTTCATCCCTAGATCTGCCCTGGAGCCCAGGGTACTTGTTCATGATGGGGGAGAAAGAGAGGAAGGCAGGAGAGGTGAGCAGCATATGTGTGCATGGGTGTGAGTGTGTGTATGTGTGTGCGCGCATGGATTTGTGTGTGTGCGTGGATGTGTGTGAGTGTGTGCGTGGGTGTGTGTGAGTGTGTGCATGGGTGTGTGTGAATGTGTGCATGGGTATGTGTGAGTGTGTACATGGATGTGTGTGAATGTTTGCATGGATGTGTGTGAGTGTGTGCATGGATGTGTGTGAGTGTATGTGCATGGATGTTTGTAAGTGTGTGAGTGTGTGCATGGATGTGTATGTGTGTGTGCATGGATATTTGTAAGTGTGTGTGAGTGTGTGCATGGATGTGTATGTGTGTGTGCATGGATGTTTGTAAGTGTGTGTGAGTGTGTGCATGGATGTGTATGTGTGTGTACATGGATGTGTATGAATGTGTGAGTGTGTTTGCATGGATGTGTGTGTGTGTGCATGTGTTGGAGACTGCGAACCACCAGACCCTGAATTTCCTGTAAACAACTTGTTTTCCTCTACTCTGAGCAGCCTGCAGCTGCTCTGAGCATGAGACCCTGATGGCAGGAGCGTGGGTTTTGATGTCTGCAGCTGAAAGATCCTGAGAGCTGGGGCGTGGCCAGAGTCCTATATAAGCTGCCCCTGAGCACAATAAAGTGGGCATTCTTGGCACTCTTGTATCAAGGATGACCTGTGTCCTCGTGTCTCTTTCTGTCTGTGTGCGTGTGATTTTAAGTCTCCAGCCTAGTTCCTTGCTCGTGTACCATCCTGTAGTGCAGGCGCTACATGCATGGATGTGTGTGTGAGTATCTGCATGGATGTGTTTGTATGAGTGTGCATGGATGTATGTATGAGTGTGTGTATAGATGTGTGTGAATGTGGATGGATGTGTGCGAGTGTGCGTTGATGTGAGTATGTGAGTGTGCATTGATTCTGTGTATCTTCTCCCATGTAGACAAATGATTGGGAATCAGGTAAATGAATCCAGAGCCTCAAACACCCTGAGGCAATGGTTCTCAACCTTCTTAATGTGACCTTGTAACACGGTTCTTCAAGTTGTGGTGACCACCAACCATATAATCATCTTTGTTGCTACTTCATTACTGTAACTTTCTACGGTTATGAATTGTATTGTAAATATCTGTGTTTTCTGAGGGTCTCAGGGAACTCCTGACAAAGGGTTGTTTGACACCTCCCCCATACACAGGTCGAGAACAACTGCCCTGAGGAATCCTTGAGCCTCCCTCCCCCCATTCGATGGGAGAAACTGAGACCTGGGTTGTTGAAGGGCGCACTCCACTGGGGTGATGAGGAGAGTCACATCATAAAGTCATTTTCTCCATGTCCAACCCACAGGACAGCATCGAGGCTTCAGGAGCCAGGCACTACTGTAGCATCCAGAAAGCATCCCCAAGACTTGAAGACTCGGTTCCCTGTTTCTTTTCCAGTATCCACTGGAACCTACAACTGACTGTGGTATTTTATAGATATCTCAATGACCATGTGACTGATATCACAAAACGTCAAGGTTAGAGGAAAAAGTGAGATGAAACCAGAGGGTTTTAGGAGCATCAGCCTGTAGGGACCATGGAGGTTCCAGAAGGGCTCTGAAGAGCGAGAGTCTCCCTTAACCAGGAGCTCCTGGCTGCTTCAGGACTCCTGTGGCTTGGGGGCTGATTGTTTGCCTTTAGAGCTGCCCGCAGGAAGATTTAGCTTAATCTTCATTAGCTCGTGATGAAATGGAAGGCCTGAGAAAGGAAGGGACTGATGTACAGTCGGGAACCCTGGCACCACAGTGAGACATCAGCAACTCAAGGCAGACCTCATTTACAAAGCAAGAGGTGCACAAGCATTGCTGTCACCATACTGCATGTGTGCTCAGTCAAGACAAGACGAGTCTGTGTTCACACTTTTGGAACTATGCTCCATAGATAAAAGCAGCTTTAAATTCTGCATAAAAAGAGAACCGAATCTTCTTTCTGTGGTTGAGTGGGCTCGAAGAGCAGGGGCCACTTTGCCTCTTCGGCATCTACATTCCTAGAGAAGAGGCAGAAGTGTGTGTGTGCCAGACTAGGTTTAATCTCTACTCCAAAGCCTGCTGGATGATGGGCTTGTGTCCTTGCTAGCTCTTGGTCCTGAGCAAATGACCGGTTTCCTCATTTGTATCAATGTCATAGACTCGCAGGGGGACAAAGTTTGTCCCAATAAATGCTCACTTTTAGAGACACGTTGGGACTTCCCAGTCTAAGTCACATTAAAGAGGATCCAACTGGGACAGGCTCAGGGGACCCTTCCGAGCTGGGTAAGTTGTGGGGCATGCTGGGAGACAAATTATCCCAGGTACAAGGGATGACGGGGGACTGGCCTTGACTTCCAGAGAGAAAGTCGGTCTTGCTTTACGAGGATGAGAATTTCAGGTGCCTAGAGCACCCTAGTGACATGCAGAGTCTTTGTGTCACCTCACGAGAGACTCTACTTGGAGGCTTTGTTACAGGAGGGACTGGACCCCTCCCAATTTATATGTTGAAGTCCCTAACCCCAGGACCTTAGAATGTGACTATTTGGAGACAGGTGGTTGAAGCGGTTGTGAAGGTAAATTGAAGTGGTTAGAGTGGCCTTGGCCCAATGTGACTGATGACTTGATAACAAACCAGCACAGGAAAATACAGGACGCCGTGTAGCAGTGAACACAGGGAGAGGCTGACAACCTCCAGACTAAGGAGAGAGGTCGCAGAAGCCCCCGAGCTGCTGGCCCCTTCATCTTGAACGCTTTTGTTGTGTGGTTTTCTGAGACAGGGTTTCTCTGTATAGCCCTGGCTCACTCTATAGACCAGGCTGACCTTGAACTCAGAGATCCATCTGCCTCTGCCTTCCACCTGGGATTAAAGGTGTGCTCCACCCCCTTCCAGCTCATCTTGGGTTTTTAATCCCCAGCTCTGTGAGAAGGTGTTTGTCCTCCAATTGGCCAGCCTGTGGATTTTGTATCAGTCACAGCTCCTAATACAGGCTCACTGAAGAACATGCCAGCAGCTGAGAAGGAACCAGGACCCTGTATCCTTTCTGGGGATCCTGAAAAGGAGGCATCCCCATTCCTCATTCTGAGGGCCCACCCTCTGTAGCCTTCACTGCACAGGCCTGCCTTCTTGTGGGTTTATGGGGTAGAGAGATGGAGGGTAACACTTGCCCATTCTGGGAAAGCCAGGGTGCTGATGGGGTTGGAGGCTCCAGCCACTCCAGTTACTCCCCAGCCATGTGGGTTGGGGAGCTTCATGGGTCTCAGCTTGAGGCCTGTGAAGAGTCAGGAGTCAGGCCAGGCATGGGCAAGGGAGCAGAGGGCAGCGCACATGCGCTCTGCCTTGCTACTGGGATGGGTGTGGGGGAAGTTCTGAACTCCTCCGCCTCTGGCCCATGTCAGCTCCGGCATGACACACGCACAAAAGGCACCTTTTACAGGTGGGAAATTATAGGTGCTGCTACTTCAAAGACCTTGGCAACCGGGGCTCCTCTTTGATAGATGACAGTATTATTAATGGTGATTTATTACTGGGGCCATTTTGACAACAGAAATAACCAGTTTCCCCACCTTCTTGGCTCCTTCCCCCTAACACCATGTGGTATCTTATTTTTTTTTCTTCCTGAGCTGGGGTAGGATGGAGGTTACCTCCCTTACAAGGAGGCTCCGGGCATCTGTTGAATGCACACAGTGAGGTATCTGGCTTATTAACTTGTCATCGGGTGTCATAAAGTTTAGTGAAATGCTGGCAGAGTGTAATCCTAAACAGGGCAATTACTCTGTTATTAGAACAGCTTTCTCCTGTCCCTCCTCCCTGCCCTCCTCCTCTCTCCTGCTTTCTTCTCCCTCTCCCCTCTGGGCCTCTGCCCATCTTCTTGGTTGTCTAGTTCTTATCTTACCTCGACCTGCTTTGCTCGATTAGTCAGAACAGAAGTCAAGCCGTTTTGCAATTCCAGAGTGAACCAGGCTTTGGCTAGGCACAGCCGGGAAGAGCTAGGCCAGAGTGGTGGAGCAAGGTTGCTGTGCCAGGGACATTATCTAGCAGGGGTTCTGCTCCGAGGCACTGGGGTAGGAGCTTTGAGACACTGCTCACTGGGGCCTGGGAGGCACAGCTCACTGGGGCCTGGGAGGCACAGCTCACTGGGGCCTAGGGAAGACATACAGACAGGTTTCCTTCCTTCTGGGATTTATCTCCCCTTGCATTTTTCTTTTGCTTTCATATTGGAACCAGGGTAGAAAATAAAAGAGGGAGGCGACAGTGTGTAGTGAAGACCTGAAGAGAATGAAAAGCTTGAACTGTGTCTCAATGTCAAAGCTGTCACACGGCTGCCACCATTCCTCCGTCTGAGACTAGTTCCCCATCCTATGAAATAGGAAGATCATTCTTGCCTTGTTTATGTCACACAGGCTTAGAGAAGAGCAAATCAGACAGTGGGTAGCGAAGAAAACAGCAGCGGTTAATTGCTGTACACATCAGAGGGTGACTGCCACTTCATACAAAGTGCCACAAGGGTTGTTTCTGTCTAACTGAGCCCCTGCTCTTATTCCAGAGGCATAGAAGTGATACTTTGACCAACCACAGGCTGCCCATATGAGGATGGTCCCATTGAAGATATTTATTGCCTGGTGACATCATGGCCATCTGAGCTCCTGCGGTGTGCTCCATATGCTGCTCCTGTGATGGGGAAATCATCTGACGACATTTGTTAGCCCATGCTCCTCCTGAAGGGCGGCCTGTTTGTCAACAAGAATGTATTCTGTTTCTTAAGGCTGTGATAATCCCCATTTCTAAATCTTCCCAGCCGGTATTGTTTGACTCACGCTCTGAACAGTGGGAGCTTTGAGGCTCATGATAAACAGTCGGTCCGTGCACGGTGCCAGGTTGAGAACACAAGGCCAAACAGGCTGCAGGAAAAACCAAAATAAGATCTTAAGAGGTTCTCGGAGACTATCTAGTTGAATCATCCCATTTTATAGCTTGGTAAATTATGCTCAAAGAAGCCAAGAAGACAGCTTTCCTAAGAGCCATCCGGTAGAACTGGGGCGGATTTCCCTCCCCCAGCTCCTACTGCAGTACCCTCTCCACCCAAATATCTGTGTCTGAGTCCTTCCCTTCCTCGGAAGGAGCATTCTTATCAATTAGCTGCCAGAAAAGCACCTATAGCTACCTGAGAGCGGATTTGGTCAACGCTTTGTTCTTCAGGGATGTGTGTGTGTGTGTGTGTGTGTGTGTGTGTGTGTTTGCAGTGTAGGAGACACACTAGCCCAGGATGTCACACATGTGAACTGGCACTTAATTACCCAGCTACAAATGCTAGCAGGCACTTCACTGCCTGGCTGTGAATTTCCTCTTCGGTGACATAGAGCTGGGCTGTGCTCCCTGTCAGCGGAACTTCTAACACTGGCGAGAAGAGGGGCAATCAAGGGCTTATGATGTTCACCCCTTAAATTCTTGCCACTTGTCTACCCCATTGGGCAATAAAGACTGGGCACTGCTTCCTGAATTAACTGCTCAATGTCTGCAGTCTGCGGCCTGTTTATCAGGAGTTGTTGGAGAACAGGGCAGGCTGAACGATGGAGTCAGACTGCCTTAAAAATGGAAAACCTGCAGACAGGTTTAAAAACAGAGAGCAGACAGATGGAGTGAAGTGGCTACTCCCCCCACCCCACCCCCCAAAAAATAAAACCAACCACTTTCTGGCCTATTTTCTGCTTCCTTTCCCCGAGGTTGGAGAACACTAGAAGAGGATGAGTACTAAGAATTCTAAGGTTCAAGTGTCTGATACAGGCTGTTTCTGAACCGCCACGGTATGCCAGGTATGGTGCCACCTACTGGGTGGTGATGAAGAGAGACACCATTCTAACCGCGTGGAACTCAAGGCTAGGGCCACACAGAAGGCAGGGGAAGAGACCTCTGTGGCATAGCTGAGCCTCCCTGCTTTGGTCATTAAGGAACCGAGGTGTTCTTGGGTAGAGTGAAGGGAGATCCGATTGAGAGTGTACCGGTGGGGCTTGCTGGAAATGCAAAGGGGACAGAAGAGATTTAGAAGCCACCCGAGGCTTTGCACTTGGAGAGAAAGAGAGACAGATGCTTCAGAGAAGAATCCTGGAGCTTGGCACGACATCAGGGCAGAGATGGACATGCAAAGGGCCCAGCATAGGGGAGCTGGGTGCCGCCTGGAGCTGGGAGAGATGTTACCTGCTGTCGGTAGAGTTGCAACATTGCTTCCCAGCTAGGCAAGGATGGCAGAGCCTCCACTAGGCCCTTTGGTTGACTGAGTTGACTGCCTGCCTGGCCGAGAGAATTGGAGGTAAAGAAGATCCAAGGCAGGGCTACTGCTTTCCCCTGCAATAGAGTGGGATATGGAGTTGCCTCAGCACGTGTGTGCACATGCATGCATGCGTGTGTGTGTGTGTGTGTGTGTGTATGTGTAAGGTACTGGATCTGCCTCCTGGGGACTTTGCCAGGTCAAGGAACAGGTCACAGCTTCACTTTGTCCTCTGGATAGTTAAAAAAACAAGAAAAAGATGCATGGTTTTCTCATTGTACCGGCAATGTCAGGTACCTCAACCTAATTGGGCATCAATCAACTGTGTGATCTTGTATAAGTCACTTAATCTCTGTGACTCATCTGAAAAGAAATACAGGACCCTTACCCCTCCTTGGGTTGCTATGGAATGATAGAGTGACATCATGGACCGCATGTATTTTGTAAGCTTGACCATGCTATACACTTGTTACTGTGTGTGCTTTGATAAGGACTCAGATTCTGTTATCTGATTATTGGCCCTCTTCTCTAAGCAAGATGTTTTTGACTCTGGGCTGCCTGAAGGGACCAGCTGCCTGGTTTATTGAGCAGGATGGACCCCTCCTAGGGAGGATCTCTGCTCATGTGGACACACACGCACACACACACACACACTCATTACTGAGTGTCACATGACACTTCTTCCCACCCGAGGAAGGCACTGCTCCCAGTTCAGTCTGGAAGCACCTTTCCCAGCCTGGCTTTGGCCAACCCATCTGAGCAGGCCTTAGAGGGGTCTAACCTGAAAGGCAGCTGTTTGATAACACAGACTCAAGATAAGAGTCTGTGGCTAGGTGGGTGGAACTCATTCTCTCCTTGGATTGATAACTTGCTGTGTAGCATCAGCTCTGGAATTGCTAAATCAAACCTTTCCCCCACTGTGGGGGATTGCAGCTGAATGTCTTATCTGAACAGAGGCCATTCCATGAGCACATGTGGGTGTGTGCAGATAGGAGGGGGAAAGGAAGCGTTGCCAAACCTCCAGGCTGTTCAATAAGTCCCCTCCCCGCTCTTTCCATCCCCAGGTATGTGTGTGTGCTGCCTAAGGATGGGCCACACCCTCAGAAGTACATGTTAGGTGATTTTTATCTGGACCGTGATGGAGTGCCAGTCACTTGACATGGTTTCTTGAAGTCACTGAGAGACACTGTCGGCATAAGTTGTGTGCAGTTGCTGCTGGAGTCACACGGCCTATTATTTTGCAGAGCACACACTGAAGCAATGAAAAGTATAGTTTAAAGAAGGCAAACTCAGTAACACAGGTGTTTGTGGTTATCAAGAATCACGCACTGTGGATGTTCTACTTCCTTTATTAAGAGCAGCACCCCCACCATTTTGCCATGATGTTACAACAGCTACGGCGTCTCTCAGTGTTGGGAGCTCTCAGCTACATTATACCCGCTTAAGACAGCCGTTCAAGTATGTGGATTTGCATTGGTGAAAACGTCCCAATGGGGTGCATGCATGTTCTAGAAAAATCATCCAGAGTCTGTTATAATTTTGACATGTATGGGTTTTCTGTAGAGCCTAATATATAGACCTCATGAAACATTGGTGGTGACAGTCACAATGATGCTACTTGAATTGGGATCTTGAGTGCTTCCTCAAAGACCCCATGCTATAGACTCAGCTCCTGATTCTGACTTGAGGGTGGTGTGGGATCTTGATACATGGGGCCTCGTGGAAGGAAGTTAAGTCATTAGGGAGTGTCCTCAAAGGGGACTGACGGATGATACTGTGTTTGCTTCTTGGCTTCCATAAATTGAGCGGGATTTCTCTGCCACACACCTCTACCATGATAGTCGGCCTTAACCACAGGCCGCCATGCAATGGAGCCAACTGACCGTAGACAGAAACTACCACACTTTTAGTTCAAATAGATGTTTCTTTCTTTTAATTAGATTTTATCCAACATTTTGACACAGAAATGAAAAGCTAGCACAGCAGTGAAGATGCTGGCCTGGAAAAGAGACCCTGCACATGCATGTGCGTGTGTGAATGTGTTTGTGGTGTGGATTATATTTTGGGTGCTGTCTGCATTATATTTTGAGGCAGGGTCTCTCCCTGGGACCTGAGACTGACTGATTAGGCTAGGTTTGTTGGCCAGCGAACCTCAGGGATCTGCCAGTCTCTGCCTCCCCAGTGCTGGGACATATCTAGAAAAGCGCTTTACCCATTGATCTGTCTCTCTAGGCCTTCAGTAAGTTCTGTTGAATTCAGTTATTGTTTAGCATATGATTATTCTTTCTCGGGGCTTGGAAGGTTATTGTTTAGGAGATGCATGGAAGGGGGAAACACAAGGAATGGAATAGACTCTTTGCTTTAGAGCCTTGATCTAGTTTGGATACCAGGATGGGCACGCAATTGTCTGGGCAGGTGGGATAGAAAAAGGATGAAGTCCAAGCTGGTCTCAAACCTGCCTGGGGCCTGACTCAGTGTTGCCCTTTGCTGTCGAAAAATGGCATGATTAGCAGGAGAGGTGGTGGCATAGAGATGAACAGGTTGAGCTTCTGTGCAAGGACAGGGTGGGGAGGAACTGGGATAGAGAGCGGGACTTGCTCATAGCTTTAACCTGGGTACTGAGAAGGTCAAAGCAGAAATGTGTGCCCTGGCTGCTGACTTTGAGGGAATGCGTGTTGAAGCTCACAGGGACCCAAGAGAAGGGATGCTAAGCTTCTTGTTTCAGATAACTCTTGAAAGCTCTGGTACTTCCTTTGGAAGATAAAGAACGGTGTTATTTATTTATTTGGAAGTGGGAGGAAGGGCTGCATTGAGGTTAGGAAGTGGATAGTGGCTGGGTCAGTCAGCCCCAGCCAGCCAATCCCAGGGACAGACGGTGTGATGCAGGCGGAGCTGCAGAATGGGCTCATGTCACTGCTTATTTCCACATGGATCTATGAAATCTTTCCGTGTCTCCTTCCCATTTCTGGAAAAGAGAGTGTTTATTGAGTCTTGGAGTTGCGACAGAGAACAATTTCTGATCGCTTAATTAACAAACACCACAGCAACAAGTACCATAAGGAAGAGTGAGCAGGTGCTGTGTGCCTAAGTCTGAGTGGCCCGACAAAGGCTGCCTGCAGGAAGCCATGCTGACACTGGGAGTGGGGGCTGGTATCTGTCCGACATGCAAAGGGGGAAACTGGGTAAGAAGGGTTAAGTTTCAGGAAGTGAGAGCAGTCTGTCATGGCTGCAGTGCTCAAGGAGGGACACCATCCCTGACAGGCTTGAGAAAGACACTCAGAACGACCTGTTGAATGAACCCATCACCTGTGGCTAGAGAGGATGGTGGCGAGTTGCTCGGGTCCCGGAAGACCATGCGAAGATTTGTCTGAGGCTGGTATGGGAAGCCATCCCACGGTTGCAATGAGGCTGAGGGTTGACTCCTTGTGGCCTGGGACTTGGTGTGGGGTGTAAAGATCATCTATAAAGCCAACGACATTGAGAGGCTTGTGTTTTGCATGGGTGGTCTCTGTATGGGGGCATTAATTTAGAACTGTGGAAGTCTGGGGAGGTAAGACCCGGATAGAGTAAGTGGGTCAAAGGAGATGGGTTCTCGGGGTCATATTATCCCTGAGTGCTTTCTGTCCTGCTTGGTTCTTCCCTGCCAACTGTGATAGGAACCAGGCTTCTCTTCCAGGCCTCCTCTGTGAGGGCCTGAATCTCCGAGGCCATAAAGTAAATAAGCTAAGTTATTTCTGCCAGCTATTTTCACACAGTGGTGGAAAGCTCAGTATACAGTACTCAAGTTAAGCATGCTGGATACATGATTTAGAATTAGTTAGGGATACCGGTGAAGTAGAGCTTTCTGGAATGTGGGGAAGGAAAGACAGACAAGTACAGCCAGGACAAAGAGGAGGGAGAAAGGAGGGTAAGTCTGTGGATGAGGTAAAGAGTCAGAGGCTTTGGGAAGGATGCATGAAGACCAGCCAGAGGGAAGGGCTGTAAATGATGACTTCAGAAACGTAGGAAAAGATGGGTAAAGAGGGCGTGGGGCAGAGGTAGCAACTGTGCCACAAGGGAACTGAGGGCACAAACTAGGGACCAAGTGCCCAAGCGGAGGTCAGTGTGACTGTGGGCGATGGCAACACGTGGGGAGGGGAGCAGACTGGGATGGCACACTCCAGGGATGTGATGCAGTTGCAAACCATGCCAGTGGCTGTAGAGAGCAGCTGACACGGATAGGAGGGTAAGGCATGTGTCATGCGTGGTGTGTGTGACATTGAGGGTGCAGAGCTAAACAGAACTCAGTCTGCACTTTTAATGGGGAGCATTGTTTCAGTCAGAGATGACCTACTTGTCCCATGTGGGGTCACCTGGGTAGTCATCCCAGGTACCAGCCGGGCAGGTGGTATAAAGGTTTAAATGGTACTGCCACTTCCATTGTGGCAAAAATAAGCACTGCCCAGTGAAGACCTACACCATTGCAATGAGTGTCCATGAGCTTGTGGTAGAAATGGAATTTAAGAGAAGGTGTTTGGGAATAAGGCTGCCCTGAGTTTGATCCCCAACCCCACCAATTCCTGGCTATGGAGACTTAAACAGGTTTTCCCCCATTTCCTGTCAAATGGAGTAGCACAGTGCCGAGGGTTAAATGACCAGACTCAGGTGTGTACCACATACCTTGTGGTTGTGATCATTACTACAGAACAAGGGAGTGGGATATTTGAGAGGTCGGAGATTTGCCTAAGGTCACACAAGTGACAGATTCAATTCAAACACAGTCAATTTGACACTAGAGATTTGTGTCACTAAAGTCATGTTGCTACACACACAACCCAGGTGCAACTACCCAGAAAAGGTCAGCTGTCCTTGTTCAACTACTAGTAAGTGGAAGGGTCTGGGTAACCTTTATCCACTGTGTGTGTGTGTGTTTGTGGACATGCGCACACACACATGCACACATGTGATGGTTTGAATAAAATGGCCTCCAGGGGCCCATAGGGAGTGGCACTATCAGTAGGTGTGGCCTTGTTGGGGTTGGAGGGAGTGCCACTGGGGGCAGGCTTGGAGGTTTCAGAAACTCAAGCTAGAGTTAGTGGCTCACTGGGCATGCAGACCCAGATGTAGAACCCTCAGCTCCTTCTCCAACACCATGTCTGCCTGCATGCCGCATGCTTCCTGTTATGATGATAATGGACTAAATCTCTGAAACCGTTAGGCAGCCCCAATTGAATGTTTTCTGTTAGAAGAGTTGCTGTGGTCATGGTGTCTCTGCACAGCAATAGAGCCATAACTAAGACAGGGTGCATTTGTGCTATGTGTTCTGCTCCATCACTCTTATTCCCCCAAGATAAAGACTCTTTCTTACCAAACCTGTAGTGAGGCCAGCAGCCAGCAACCCAGTGACCTTCCATTCTCTGCCCACTCACAGCCCTAATTCTTACACAGGCTCTGGGGAAATGAACTTGGGTCCTCAGGCTTGTTCAGCAAACATTCTTACCCCCTGAATAATCGCCCCAGCTTCTTTGGCATAGTCCTTTCTGTCAAGTCCTAACTGGTGTCTAGGAAGCCGCATTGGTGGTTTGTGGACTCTCAAGGACTCCCCAGTGCCTGGAAAACAGGAGGAGGAACTCATTCACTAAACTTTCTGTCTGCCAACTGGTTTCACCTTCCAGATCAGTCATGGGAACTAAGCTAGAGTTCAGCCATATGCAGCTGTAGCAGGGCATCTTGAGCTGCAGAGGTCATAGGCCCGAGCTTTACTGCTAGTGTGGTTCCCTACATCATGGGTCTGGCTTCATCATTTCATCTGCTCTTAAACAGGGACAGCAATTGCCTGAGCATTTCCTACGATTGAGGCGAGGCCCAAATTAGATGATGTAAGGGAAAGTTCTTTAAGGAGGAAGGCACCCTGTCAAGTTCTAGGTAAGACATGTTTTCCCTGGAGAGGAGACCTGGAGTTGGTCCCGGGAGTCTGGCTTTTTCTTATCATGCCCCTTGTGGGGCCTTGTGGGCAGCTGAACCCTGCTCCTCCCTGTTTTCTCATCTCCACCTCATCCTCCGCAGGCAGCTGTGAGGTTGTGTACAGGCTCAGCCTCCTCAGGGGACAGAAGAATTGACTCCCTAGGCAAGTCGGGAGCTGCTTCTCTCTCCATCCCTTAGGCACTGAGCAACGGCTTGGAGAAGTAGGAGAGGTTTCCCTATTCTTGGCTGGGGAGACTACTCAGCTTGTGAATGCTAGGGATGAGGCGACCTGTCTCAGGATCACCTTTGGGACCTGCTAGACACAGCAGTGGAGGAGAGGCAGGTCTGGGAGGAGGGTGGACAGCATCCTTCTTTTCCTGCACCAGCTTGTGTGAGCTGAGTGATGGAGCTTTGTCAGGTCTGTGCTAAGTTTCTGCTTCCAGAGGTGGCGGAGCCCAGGAAGCTCAGACTGGAGACCAAGGCTCCAATGTATGCTGGGATCAGTCATGCATTTCCTCTCTCGCCAGGCTTGCAGCCACTCTGTCGCCTTCAGAAAAGCCTGGCTAGGTTCTCAGGAAGCCAACAGGCAACTTAGTCATGCCAGAGCATGGGAGTCTCTGTCCTTGCCCTTTCCAGGAGTACCCATGGAGGCTTTCTTTAATGCCTCTCTTCTTTATCATCTTTCTTGGAACCCAGTAGAAGCAACTGGAACCCCTGAGAGTCTCAGGTCTGGAAGGAGGCAGACAAGGAAGATGGATTGAATCTGAGCCCCAACAATACACCAATTCCAAGGAACTCCTATCTAGTTCCATTGAAGTTATGAGGAGTCTTGGAGCCAAAAGCTTGAGAGTGGGAAGGGAAACCAGTAGCTATTGAATCTGACCTCCATCCTTTGCTGAGGAGGAAGTGACTCGCTCACAGGTCCATAGCTAAGTTTTGTTTTTTATTACTAGGAAAGCAACTACCGGATAGTAGTTGTCCTTTGTAGGCAGTGGGGCTTTATGACACATCTGTTTCCCTCATCAATGGGATGGTAGTTTCCAGAACCTTGTGGGTCATGGGGGTCCTAGGGCAGCCTCCCCACTGCACATCAGTGTCTGACATATCCGCCTTCCCTACACATCTTCCCCTGTGTCCTGGTGCTGCATCTCTGTACCCCCTCCACCCTTCAACTCATCATTGCCCACTCCCCCGCCCTCCCGCCATGCTGCCTCTTGGCATCTTACCCTCCTCAGAATTCAAGGGGTCACGAGGAAAAAGGTTGTCCATTTCTGACGAAGGCTTGGGTTTACCTGGTGTTATGAGCTCATTTTTGCCTGCCGGGTTGTGTCCGAGAGAGGCCTGGCACAGAAGAAACCAGTACTCTTGATATCGTGACCGCAGACCTCCGAACTCCAGATCTGCAGCCAACCTGCTTCTGTTGTATAGGCCACCCCATTTGTCACAGCCACTCTAACTTGGTCACATGTTGTTCCGCAGCTGCCTAGCTCCTGGGGGCTTCCTGTCAGGAGCTTCAGAGGCCAAGGGGTGGTGAGGAATAACCCGACCAATTTTGAGACAGACATCTGAGTGACAAGAGAAACAACCTGCTCTCTCTCTCACGCTCTCTTGCTCTCTCTCTCTCTCTCTCTCTCTCTCTCTCTCTCTCTCGCTCGCTCTCTTTTTTTCTGTGAGCCAGTCCAACTTAGCCCAGAATCACACACATAGCGAATAAATAAAATGTAATTTAAAAAACCTATCAAGTCAACAATGCTTCATAAACATCTTCCCTTATTGTCCCGGAGCCTTTTCTGATATCAGCAGGACTGACTAAGAAGTTCCAGAGGTCAGTTCTAGAGTGTGCTCCCAAGATGAGAGAAGGGAGGGCTCACAGGAAGACAACCCCTTCTCCCGTTTTGCTTTTCCCTGGGTTTATAATCTCCTGGGTCCTGGTGTGTGTGTGTGACAGGTGGGCTTCTGAGAGGATCCTGGATCTAGAGTCAAACAGCCCCCCAACTCATCTGTACTTCTGCCCCTCACACATTGTAAGCAGGAAAGGCAAGGCCATGGACACATTACCACTAATGGTGTCACCACAAGTGACAACTTGGCAGTTGGCAGACACTGTTCCTAAATTCCCAGATGAATAAAGGATATGTTGATGGTTGTGCCAGAGAAAATACCAAGTCTTGAGAGTCATAACCATGAACAAATGGGAATCTAACCCAAAGAAGGGAGTTTGCAAGAGAATCAGACTTAAGTTTTGAGACATGATTTGAACTAGGAGAACAAAATGCTTGAAGAGACCAATAGGATCCAGTATGTGGGAGAGTAACTTTTAAAGGTTCTGAGACAGGTCTCATATAACACTGCAGTCAAACACGCTACATAGCAGAGGCTGGCCTTGAACTCCTGATCTCCCTGCATCCACCTTCTGAGTGCAGATCAAGATTTAAAAAGCCAGAGGCAAGGGGTCCTGACGGAGGTGACAGAGGTGGTGGTGGCTAACACGCAAGGGTGCTTGTTCCTTACGCACTGGGCATGCTCCTGAGCAAATGCCAACTCAGTAAATCCTGTAAAGCAGCTGTGGAATGAATAGGATTATAATTCTCATTTTATAGAAGATGATACCGCGGCACAGAGAGATCCGAGTCACGGAGCTTGATGGTGGTGGAACCTGAGCCTAATTTAGCTTTCACCTTAGACTGAACTCATCTGGGCCTAACTAGTCCATGCTGGAAACTAGGACATCCCCAAACGGGCGGAATGTGAGGGCGCCAGGATACTGTCTATCTGTTGTCTACGTAGAGCCGACCGCAGTGAGGGGGTAGCTTTCCTTACACACAGGGGGAGTCCCAGAAGACTCTTTGTTTTGGTTTGGGTCAACTTGGAAAGTTCAGGGAAAGGGGAGAAAGAGAGGAGGCAGCTGTATCCTTCCATTTATAGACCCTGAGGAGGTGACCTGGAGAGAAGCTGTCTGCTCCTTGGTCCTGCTATTGCCTGGTGCATTCCTCAGCACCAGCTTGGTCAGGAAGAGCTGCGACTGCTGAGCTTGCCCTCTGGGGTCAGAGATGCAGCCTGGGGCCCAATGTGGGGCCCTGCTCTGGGCATTACTTGGTTGGTGTCTCCTGGCTCCCATGGCAGCCACTGCTATCTGCTTTGCCTACCTTTTCTACCCATTCTGACCCCAGATCTGAGCATAGCCTGTCGGGTGATAGGTAGGATGGGTGGAGGGCGTGGAGATTATAGGATGGCACTCTCTTGGAGGGTGTAGTTGTCAGCTTCCCATTTGTCATAGTCGCAAGGAGCAACTGATTTGGGCTCACGGTTTTGGAGGTTTCAGCCTGTGCTCAGTTGGGCCTGTTGCTGTTGGGTCTGGCAGCACATTGCAGAAAGGGTGCCAGTGGATAAAACCACTCACCTCATAGCCAAGGAGTGGGAGAGAGTGGGGTTCTACAACCCTCTTGGAGGGCAGATCCCCAGTGACCTGAAGACCTCCCATCAAGTGTCTACAAATCTGGAGCCAGACCTTTTGCATATGGAATTGGAGGGGTGGGGTGCAGAATTCTAGGTCTAAACCCTGGAAGCCGTGTGAGATAGAAGTTGCCCTTGGGTTCTCAAGGAGTTTGGAGGGAGCTTTGTTCCTTTCACTGTGCCGTCAAATGTGGTGTGGAGAAGAGGATGCCAGCCCCCTGTAGTTACCTTTCTGCCACAGTGGGAAGCTGCCAGGGAGAAGCTGGGACATGGCGCAGCATTGTTTTAAGTACGTAAGGCCATCAGAAGCTCCTGTATGTGCTCTGTGGAACACATCCCAAGCCTTCCCCGGGCCTTCAGAGGCACCTCGGAGACTGGCCTCCTTCACTCACTCCCTGACAGTGCTTGGGTGACTCTGTGGATAACAGCCCCAAGCTTACATTCCAGGGAAGGCAGCAGCGAGATGGAAGGTGCTGGAAGTTTTCCTAGCGTCGTGACAGGGTGAGATGGTTGCAAGGAGTGTGTTTGCTCAGTGTCTTCTCGATGTCAGGGCCTGAGGTCGCACGGTACAGACCTGTCCCTGCAGACCACAGGAAAATGGACCAGTCACCACCCCATCAGAGCAGTACTGGGCTCAAGGGTTAGGGAGGATGCTGGGCCTGTTGGAAGAAGCTGCATGGATACCATGTGCAAGATAACTTGCAGACAGATGGTACCCACAGACAACTCTGCCTCTTTCGCACTGTAGGACCTTCCCCATGGAACACACAGACATACACAGACAGACAGACACACACCCCTACATCGGCCCTACTGCAGGCACTTCTCTATAGAGAAAACACACACACACACACACACACACACACACAAACACACACACACTATGACCTGATGCAATTTAAAAAAAAATAAAATTGGAAAGAAATTTAAAAGGCTCAGATTAGAGACGAGCGTACAGTAGGGTCTCAGGACCCACCTCCCAGGTCCACGATGACCAGCATTCCAGCGTGTTTGCTCAGCGTGTTTGTCTCGTCAGAACATCATTACGGTCATTCAACATTCTCTGAATTTCTCTCATCATGCTTCCTCTCCCTCTCCCTTTGCAACCTCCCTGTTGAGTTTGGCCAGATGGTTATGATTATTCTCTTTTTACAAAGACAAACCCTGTTTCAGAGAGGCAAAGAAAAATTTCCAAGGTCATAGAGTGAAGGGTGGCAGGGCCACACGGCTCAGGCCTTCTAGTACCTGTTGGTGTGCGCTCCACTAGCCCGCTTCAGTCATGTTAGGGTGCCGGCCGGGTGCATTGCTTGTTGGGGCTACAGCTGGTTTTGGGTCTCTGAGACTCTCAGTTTACCGGGTTAGGCCTTCCTTTTAACCCCTGTGTGTGTCCTGCCCTGCTGCCAGGCCTGTGACTTGGGGGATTAGGGAGAGAAGGGCAAACCCGGCTTTCCTAGGCCTCTTTCATCTGTGGCTTCCTTGGATCATGGCTGCGGGATGTTTATGAAACTCTGAATCAATTTGAGGCGCAGAGATTTTCAATCAGGGAAGCAGATTGCGCTGATAGGGTCAAAAGGCCTGTCGCCAGCAAGGAGCTCGGCATCTGACATATTAATTTGAGCTGTCAGAACCAATATGTGTAACAGAGGTGTGGAGGCACAGGCCCTGTTTCTGGAAAGGAGTGGGGGGGGGCGGGGAAGGAAGGGGAGAGAATACCACCCTAGGAGGGTCTGACATTTCACAGATTCCAGCAGGGCCAGTCTTACCTGCAGCTCAGCCTGTGACCACTGTGGACCCTGCTCACTGGAAAGGGCAGGGGGCCAGACCAGAGGTGATGGAGGCTCAGAGCTTCACAGCAGGATCCTGTTGCTCTGTAGGTAAACTTTATTTGGCTTGCTGTAGACACAGTGCTCTCTCCTCTTATCTGCCCCCACCTGACTTCCAACACCCTCTTGCTGGCCCAGGAGGCAGAGGTGAGACTCAGCAGGAAGTGCCTGTAACTTAGAGCCTTTGATAGTGGCCTGGGAACTGGCTAGGCAGAGTCAAGGCCCTGGAGGACACCTGCCCAGGCCAAGATCACACCCACATCACACTTTGTGTCCTTAGCACTGCTTTCCTGCCTCCCCTCTCCCACCTCTCTTGGGGTCCCCATCTTTCTTGACACTCTGTGCCCTGATTCCTTTAAACGTCAGTGAGAGACTGTGCCCGTTCCTTCAAGGCCCACTGGTTAACTTGGCAGGAGATGGATGCTGCTACTGGTGAGTGATGTGAAGTTCTATGTGAGGATATAGCATGTTATATCTGTCTGTATGTCAATACGGTGTAAGCAGTCTGAGCATCTCATCCTCTGGGGTTACAGATGGGAGTCGGGGTGGCCCTGGGAAGCTCAGTGGTACTCATGCTTCTTATAGCAAATGAATACAAGGGAGTGCATGAATGTAGGTCACAGTGTGACCAAACCACAGTGGGGGGGCTCAGGGGAGGTTGTTCCCATGTCTATGAGTCCCCTGGGTACTAGGCCTGGCTATGTTGGTGATCACTGTGTTGGTGATCTCTGAGTTGGTGATCTCTGTGTTGGTGATCTCTGTGTTGGTGATCAGGCAGGGAAAGAGTTATTCCTCATCCGATAGAACAAAATTCATTCTTATAAAATTAGGCATACAGATAGCTTTTGTTACCTCTCAAAAGGTGGCAATGTCCTTGGAGTGCCACCTGGGCAAGGATTCAGAAGCTGAGGACTGTGTGCACTACCGAAGACCCTGGTGGGAAGTGGGAGGAATTTAGACTCCTGTCAGGGTGATTACAAACCAGTGACCGCCTGGGTCAGCCTCCCTCATGCAGAGCCCTTCCTTGTGGTAATGGCTAATTTTGATTGTCAGCTTAATCGGATTAATAAGAGCCCAAGAGATCACTGAGGCACATCCTGGGGTGTGGGGTGTGTCTGCACAGGCATCTCCGTGGACCACTGGATCCCGAGGGCTCCGGCATGTGCAGTGGGTTTCGCCCTTCATGGAGCCATACCATCCCATTATTGCAAAGTAGCCAAAGGTGAGAAGTCGGGGCTGTTGGAGGCTGTAGGTCTCCGTGGGTATCTCCGGGGTCCCCAGCCTCTGTCTTTGTGCCTATTTTTCTACCCTTTGACCATCATGAAGCTCCTGTACTACAAACGGCTGCTGCCATGATATTCTGCCTAACAGCATGACCAGAAACATGGGACCCAGGGTCATGGACAAGACTCTCTGAAATTTGAGCCAAGATAAATTCTTCCATCTCCTCTTTTAAATGTCAGGTATTTGGTTACAGAGGTGAGAGAAGAGTAACTTATACCCATGGGTAATATGACAGCTTCTCTGGGCAGGAGTGTTAGAAGGCCTCCTTTGGGCACCTGAAACTCCGTCTTACCTATTGAATGTAAAATCATTTATAGTTGCATTTTACCAATAAATTTGACAATCAGACCTCAGTAAAGTTAAAAAAAAAGGTAATATAAAAAATACTCATCGAGATAGTTTCCGGAGTTGGTAGAGCTACTGTCAGACAAAGCAGGGGACACAAGTGTGACATTCATAACAAACATTAGAAAAGAGTGCTGGGGAGTCAGAGACGAGGGATCCACGTGGCTCTCTGGCACACCAGCATAGCCTACTGGCAAGTTCTAGGTCAGTTAAGAAATCTTGTCTCAAAAATAAAATAAGATTTGAAGAATTAATAAAGAATTCTTAATTAAATTAAGAAAGAAAAATGAGGTAGGTAGCACCCACAGAATGACACCTGAGAGCACGTGCACCTATAAACCTGCACATACACGAATACTTGTGCACATGTGCACACACACACACACACACACACACACACACACAAACACACAGGCCCAGGGAATCAGTAGGCCACTGGATACCAGAGCCATTTGAACCTCAGATTATGGTCTTAACCAACACTCTTCATTGACGTCCAGAAAGATGGAGAATGGTCATGAAGTAATGTTAGCAATGGTGAGTCAGGCAGAATGTAAAAGTGTATCTCTGTGAATTGCTGGCTAAAGTGTTGGAAGCACAGAAAAGGACAGAAAGAAATGCATAATAGGAGGAGTGGATCTGGGGGAGAAGGGGCGTGAGTGGAGTGACTGGGAGGAGAGAAGGGACGGGAAATATGGCTGGGATGTAATATGTGAGGGAGGAATAAATAAACAAATAAAATGAGATCAAAGGAAGCACACATTTTTACAAATGGTTACCACCGAAACCTTTAAACCCAAAGGCAGAGTGGACCCTTAAGTTCCTTTGTTCAGGTTCCCTTAGGGGCTCCTGAGAAGCCATCTCTCACATGACACATGGATGTGTTTATTGTGAAAGTCTCCGTAGTCCTGTTCTTGAGTGTTGGCCATCATGAAGGGGCAAAGGGGAACAGATCACTGCTGTGGTTTGCTTCTTGACCATCTCCCCAAGGCCAGTGTTAAAGACTTGGCCCTCACAGTGGCTGTCTCAGGAGGTGGTGAACCTTTGAGTGTCGGGCCTAGTGGGAGGACTTGACATTCCTGGGCTGATACTCTTGAAGGTAATTGTGGAAACACTCCATGCTGCCTTGCCCCAAGCTCAGCTCAGCCTGGAATCTCCCAACCATGAGCCTAAACAAACCTTTCCTGTTCATGAGTCGATGGGCTGAGGTATTTGTGGTAGCAATGGGAAGTTGGCAGGCATGGCTGCTGTTCTCCCTTGAGGTTTCCTGAATCCTGCCTCCGAACTCAGTATGAGGATGGACCACTTCATGTACATCTACATTCTGAACTGTGCAGCCTCAGACAAACTTCTCTAGGCCTCGTGTTATTCGTGTCTGAAGTGAGCGAGTCATTGTGTTGACCTTACAAAGCTTCACAAAGTTAAATGAGAACTCAGGTAAGATGCCAGGCACAAGAAGTCCTCAGCCGCATGAGTTATTCTTATACAGGAAAGCCTGGAAGAGTCATAGCTCAGATGGCTTTGTAAGTTACTGGAATTTAAGGGAGGGCCCCCTTCCCCAGGTGCTCCAGGGATCTCAGCCAAGCTGGTCTCTGCCTCCTTGACACATGTTTTCCCCATCCAGTTTACCTTGGCACAAAAGGACAATTCATGGGTATGTTCACATCCTGGCCCTCGACATCAATCTTCCCTCCCAGGCATGTGGTGACAGCTCCCGGGTCTACTGGACTTTGGTCTCTGAGTCTCCCATTAATGTTACTATAGGAAGAAAAAACAGCATATTTGCCTTTTCCCAAAGCTTATTTCATGGGAAAGGGGTGAGAGGTGGTGCCTGAAGAGAGGGAGGTGGAACAAAGATCATCTTGGGGACAAATGTGATCTTAACATTGAGGGCTAGGGGCTTTGCCAGCAGCCTGGCACAGAAAAACACGGGGCAGCCATCTTCTGAGGACCATCCTGTGCCAGTCCTGTCTCCAAGGGAGCCAGGGGAGGCTGTCTCTTTCACAAGTCTAGACTAAGACTTGTCCTGACCCTGGGGAGGAAGGGAGTGACTATGTGCAAAGCTGGTGTTTGGGTTGGATTTTTTTTTCTCAAGTATCACATTTTCCCTTTCTTTTACCAAACAAGTGTATACGGGTCATCTTTCGCCACCCGTTCCCAGCCCCAGTGATCTACCAGATTGGCTCATACGAGCAAGTCCTTCACTTGGGTCCTGTTGAAGTTTGAATTCTCAGTTGAGATCCTACGAGCACGTGAAGATAAGCATCCTGTTTCTTTCCCAGATGTTTGGACTTTGGGTCAGAAGGCACAGTAACAAACAAAACAAGCCTGAGGGAAATGCACTTCGTGTTTTGGACAACACTCAAGAGGCAGTGGGAGTGTAAGCAAGGTTTCTTCACTCATGTATTGATCCACCTGAGGGGACCTTACCGATGCTTTTCAGCAGAACCAGTGTCTACAAGATCAATAATTCCAGTGCGGATTGGGCAGAAAGTCATGAGGCTCTGGCCCCAGCTGAGGAGCGGCTGGAGCTGTCGGCTGCTGGGAAGGAGGGGGTACTTTGGGTGGGCAGGTGGATGTCCGCTAGTAGCTTATTCATACTCATGCAAGAAGCATTAATTGGACTTAATGGGTTATTAAAAAAAAAAAGAAAAGGACACAATGGTGGAAGGACATGTGTTGGGAGGGGGTGTCCAGAGAGAGTAAAGTGGAGAAGTTGGGGTGGAGATGATCAAGTTAGGCTGAATATATGTATGAACTTGTCAAAGCATAAATAAAAATCTTTAAAGCAGAACTGGTCTGTTTAATGAGGTCACATCAGAGTTGTTTTTTATAAGGATTGGAAGTGAAGCTTACAGAGCCACGTACCTAAGGCGTCCATGCTACTGCAGAGGGTTGGCTAACATCCGGGCATTCTCATTTCTAACCCATAGGTCAATCTTGCCCTCGCTCGCAATGTGCAGCATTTAAGGAGAAGCATAGGCACCTGTGAACTTGCAAATGCGCTCTGTTCTTCGAGTTCACTGGGAAGTCAGTTGTCTGGGACATTTTCTCTATGGAAACAGTGGTAGATGGCAGCTAGCTTTCTGGAGCAACGCACCATAGCCTGTTTAATCCACAGTGTGCTAGAAATATGGAACTACCCACCTTCCTTTGTGCTAACAGACTGCAGAAACAGGATATTTACTACTAATAGGATGGATGAGTCCTCTGTGGGGAATGAATCGACCAACTTTGCTCCATGGACCGCCAAAGCCGATAAGTGAGCGCAAATGGCATTTGAGTAAAGAATGGATATCACCAATTTACCTCCATCTCATTACAATGCAAACGTCATGGTTTTCTATCAGTTTTGTTTTTCTTGAGACAGGGTCCCTTTATATAGCACAGGCTGCTCTGAGCTCATTATATAGCCCAAGATAGCCCTGAATTCTATAAGCCTTTCTGGAACTGGGGGATGAGCACGTAGGTGGTGCCTATTTTTTGTTTGTTTTCTTTTCTTTTGTGTCCCCAACACATAGTACAGTGTGTATCTGATAAATTATTGTTGAGTTATAGAATCAGACTACAGTTTCATGGATTTCCCAAGGAAGAGGCCCTCAGACACTTGCTTCCAATCTAGTTACTACTATTTAGCATGCAATCCTAACAAACCTGTTTGTTTTGTTTTCAAAACCCATTTTATTTAGAAACAACAAAATGGAAACTGATGTAGACAGATCACACTGCTGGCAGTGAGAGGTGGCCAGCATTAAAGGAAGAGTCAGGAGGACTCCAGGGCTGTCATGAACCGCAAAGGCACAGTTGCCTGGGACCGTTTATCTCAGCAATCTCAGGAGACATTATTGCAAGATAAACATTAGTTAGTGCTCTATAATTAATCACTCCTATTTAAGGATGGAGGGAAGTATGTGTGGAAATTGTAGGAAGCTTAATAAAAAGTTATGTATTTTAGATAAATAGACTCTAGTTATCTGGGAGAACATTTTAGATCATGGAGCATCCTGGCCTATGATATTAGAAAAGCTTGACAATTATGGCTAAGCCACTGAACAGGCTATCTGGAGCTTCTATTGGTGCTTTCATCACTTTCTTACTGAAAATATAATCGAAAAACAAATAGGAAAATGCCATATTTAAGCAAGAAGGAAATGGACCTGACTTGGGGACACGGGTCTGCAGTTCCAGTTACTCAGGAGACTGGCCCAAGAGGACTGAGTTACCTTGTCCAGCCTGGATTACACAGTGAAATTCAGGGCCCCTTTCTCAAGATGAAAAGTAAAAGAGGGTTGGTGATATGGCTTGGCCTTAGTGCTTACCTAGCATGTATGAGGACCCAGGTTTAACCCATAGCATGACACACACACACACACACACACAATAACACACACAGAGACACATATACACACATGCACATGCACATACATACACATCAAAGAATCTGAAAGTGGCTGGTGTGGATATGAATGTTTCTCAGATGGCGCCATGTGACCTTTGTGGGGCAGAAGGTAGGGTAGCAACACTTGCTGTAGAGTGTACATGTTTTGGAGAACGGTATTTGATGGTGAAGCATGGGATTCAGACCAAGAGAAATCTTCATTAGGAAATCAGTTCATCTGTGTATGAGTTGTGTAACCTTGGATGGCACATTAGCTACCCTGCGCCAGAGAACCTTCTTGATAAAGTTCTGAGGTTTAACTGAAACAGTGTGAAGGGTCTCGTAGCGTGCTTGCCACATAAAACACTCTCAGCAGATGCAATCATCTCTTCCAGTGTCCCAGAGTCATCCTTTCCCATCTGTTGTTGCATGTATACATGTGTGTGTGTCTGTGTGCCTTAACTCCGGACAGCTTTCCTTTTTAGCATCTCATTTATTCCTTGACCTTCTCCATGCCTGATGGGCAAGTGGGTGGAAGGACGTAGTCTGAGAATATTTCATAAATTTTGGTTAGATAATTTGACTGTCGCTTAGGTCAAGGACCAGCGATGAAGCATTGCTTCTTTGGACGAGTGTGCTTTGGATGTGTCTGATGTCATCTGGACTCCTGTCATAAGGATACTGTAGTCCAGTTGGCTTCAGCGTGTGTTCCTCAGGACTTAGAGCTGTGAATCTCAAAATGAAGGCATGGGTAGAACTGATGTTGAGGGACAATCTGCTTCCTAGTTCCTGGATCCTTACACATTGAAAGATATAAACCATCATTCCAGGGTTTCCTTAATAAGGAGTCTCATTCATACCCTCATGACCTAACCACCTAATCCCTAAGGGTCCACCTCCAAACACCAGGATGGCCTTGGGGGTTATGTTTCAATATAGGAATTTTGGGGCTTACAGTCATTTATTCTGTACTGGCCTGGAAATAGGAAAGAGAAGTAAAGCCCCCGCACCCCACTCCTTTTCCTATGACCAAAATATCTACTAGGTGAGGGTCCATGTGAGGCAAGATGCACTGATTGAAGAGAACTCTCTTATCAAGTCTGTCACCTGCCATTGCCTGCGGGCAGAGGCTGAAAGTTGGGCATAGATACTTCATACACCTTTATGATTGCGTGACTTTGAAGGTTGTAATGAGAGATTATGCATGACCCAGATACTGTGGAGACCAAGGCCCCATAGCTGCTGGAAGCATTGTGATGGCAACGACCTCCTCTCTGGCCATTGCTGGTGAGGGAAGGGGCTGTCTCATGCAGTTTGGGTCCCCTTCTTTAAGGAAGCCCTTATCTAGCAGGTTGGAATATGTTATTTAAGGATCTGGTTCTCTTGTCTCAATGTGGGCTCTCTCTGGACACCATCCTAGCTCCAGAACTCTCTATGAGATTGGCTAAGGTCCTTGTTTGCCCATACATGCAGACTGACTTCAACTTCTAGCCAATCTGCTTCCTTCACTCTATCCACATCACTTCCCAGTGAGTCACCTACAGGCAAATCACACTTCAAAGGCTGTTTCCTGGAACACTGGGTATAGGACAAGGTGCTGGGAAGCAGATGCTGAAACAGGACCTGCAAGATGGATGATCCATCTGCCAACATCCCACAAGGGTCCTGTCTCTGAAGGTAAACAGAGGGCTAGTAGAATCTAGGACAGGTGGGAAGCGGGTTGGGTTATAGAAAGAAGGACCTATTCAGGCTAATATAATATCTCAGGTATTTGAGGGGCTTGGGGACAGTGGCAACTAAAAGGACAAAAGGGACATAGCAGATAATGCACCTGTGGCAGAAAATGAAAGCTTGACCACCAGCTTAAAGGAAGGGAGAATCCTGCCGCTTAAGGTTAGAAGATAGAAAGAGGCAAGGGTTAGGCTCAGGGCTTTGACATTAGGATGGGAGAGCTCCAGAGAAAGCTGACTTCTCAGCTGTAGCTGATCTGTTGTGCCCCAATCAGTTTCTACTGGGAACCAATGGTTCTGAAGCTTGGAATGGGGGACATTTGAGTTGGTGCCCTAAAGAAATACTGAATACTGGTCTCCTCTGAACCACATGGCAGCATGGAAGCAGGTCACCTCCTTAGGATTCAAGGCTAATGATTCCCACTTGCTTGAAGCCAATGAAGATGCTTCTGACTTCCAAGACAATGTTGATTCCTGTGAGACTTAACTTTCATTCCTTCTTGGCCACCAGCCTAGGACTAGGCATAAGGTGGCATGAAACAAGCTGTTTACAAAGGTACTGTGTCTGCTGTGGAGGAAAAGGATGTGTTATCCCAAGGAGCTGCAAGATTTACCCACCATGCACCACGCCGGGACCAGGTGAGTATGTGGAGGCCTGCTTATAAACATGCTAGATCAGCAGATGGAAAACATACAGGGAATGTGGGTTGGGGGTTGCTCTGGTGTTGGTATGGGAACATGTTCTAGGTCAGGATTTAACCACATAATAAGGACTGGAAGACTGAACTAACAATGCTGCTGGGGTGACTCTTGGGTGTTTGGAGAAGAGAAGGACAATGTTCAATGACGTAGAAGCCCTAGAACTCCCATGCTCTAGAATGAATCAACAGAATTATAGAAGTGGAAATGCTGGAGTGGTTCTACCGTGCTAGAACATCCTCCACTTGTGATCTAAGAACCCACAGGAGGGGGTGTCCCAAGATGCTACCCTATTTATCAACGTTTGCATCCACATCACCGAGTGCCATAGAAAACACTAAGAGTTAGAGGTTGTCTGTGGGCTAGGAACAATCCTAGGATGTGCTCCAGGATGTCACTCCCTTATACTAACATGACTGGAAAGATCCAAGAATAGGAGAGGACAGGTGATATCAGTTAATAATCAGAAGCAAAGCAGGCACAACCATCATGAAAAGCAAGGTGAGAAGTCACAGAGACCTATTAATAATTACTATAATAAACTGCCCCTAGATATCCAAGCTGAATGTTCCACAAGGGTATTGCAGAATCTATACAAGCAAAAGAGGTGATTACTCAGGGGCGTGAGGCCAGAGTCCTGATAAGTTATGCTTCCTTGCCCTGTCTCTAGACCTGAGCCAGTGTTTGGACCTGGGATACATCAATTGAAAGAGAGATCAGGTCTCCAGAGGAAATGACCCCATGATACCATAGCAAATATGATGTCTATAATTTCAATGCTTTCCAAAGTCATGAGATACCACAGTAAATACAGTGTCTATGATTTCTTCAATGTTTTCTCAAAGGCACGTGTGACCATGTACTTGGATATCCTTATCTCAAGGACTACTATCATGAACGACTCAGAATTGTCAATGACTTTTAGATACAGGATCTGAGTTGACAATGACACCCAGGATATGAACAGATCAATGTAGTCTTTCTGGCTAAGTTTCATTCACTCTGGGCTCCCTGGGATCTCAGACACTTCCCCCACTGTGTTCCTTGAGAAAAAATGGAAATAGATGTGGGAGCCGGCAGGATTCTAACTTTGGCTCTTTATCTTGTTGGGAAGAGCTATTGAAATGGGAATGGTCAAACAGCCTCTGACTCTGTCCTGCACCTTCTGCTCCAATTAATAAATAAAAGCCAATATTGTATTCTGATGGGAAGGAGATGGCAGAAGTCAGTGCTATTAAAATAAAAACAACTAAACCATTTGGGCTTTTGTTTTCATCATTTTTTCTTTAGTTCATCAATCTGGTCCCCACAAAATCTAGATGGACTCTGGAGGATGACAGTGAACTCAACTAAGTAGGAGCCCTGGGTACAACTGCTTTTCCAGATGTGGTCTTTGCAGACAGATCACACAGCCTAAGGCACGGAGTGTGTGACCATCAGTCTGGAGAACACATTCTTCCATAGTTGTAAAGGAGGAAGATTAAAAGAGCTGCCACCTGAGATCAGGACAGTGTCCATTTGTGGCTTGGCCTAGGGCTACATGAACTCTTCTGCTCTGTGTCAAAGGCTAAGAGACCTTGGCCATCTGGATATTCCAATAGATTAGTATATTAGTCATTGTGTTCCAGCCATTTTGAGAGTCACTTTTGCAGATTAAAAAGAAGCAGTGATTATACTAGAGGAATTCACAAGACACACGAGCTGTAAACAGTGAGAGATAACTCTGCCAATGCATAAGAGCTTTTCTGAGTGGAGTTTTGGGGGCTTCATGCTTTGGGGGTTGAGACATCTCTATCTTAAAGGAAACATTATTGCACCTCTCATCCTTCACAACTTACAAGTAAGTGCAACACCTGGTAGATCCCTTGTGTTCTTGAGGTAGTGTGTTTACTTGGCAATGCAGCTCGGAGCAATTAAGCTATTGACTTGGATGGCTATTAGCATTCAGTAAAGACCAGAGCAGCAAATGGTTGTTCAGAAATTCAGAGGTAGAAGAACCCTAGCTTCCTGGATCAAAAGACCTGGATGGACTCCATAATGTTAGAATATCAGTTTTATGGAAGAGAGGGGAGTGGATGTGAAGCCTGACCCCACTGTTGCTTTAGAGCTCAGCTAGGCCTTTGTGGGAGGAGCACTTAGCATGATGCTCATGCTGGCGGAATCACCCCACTCCCCATGCTAGCACAGTGGCAGCGATGGAGATTACATCACCCCAAAGCACTCGCTGCCACTCACCCACGATCTTGCCCTTGCTGATGCAGAATGTTTACAATGATGATGGAGGATTCCAATACCAAACTCCCTTGTCTCTCCAAGAACTATATGGTGGGAAGTAGACAGCATTATGCTCCCTCTTCCCTTAAATGGGCAATGACTCATATTTACAGCCATTGACACATTGACACATGGTCTGGGTGTGAGTTTAGCCATTTGGCCCACAAGATTTCACCCTGATTCTGATCTACCGACATGATATTCTATTTAACCCTTTCCTAGGCCAAGTTGTACAATCTACTGTAAAGAAGAGAGTGCAATGACCCTGGGATCATGCATGATACCTATTGGTCCCATCATATACAGTTGTTGGCTTGATAGAATCCTGGTCTTTGAAGGCACAACTGAGGTGCCACTGGGGATGCCCATGAAGATAAGATATTCCTCTGGGATGCAGCATCATTGGAAGTTAGTGATCGCTGTGGCTCATGTCTCCAACAGATGGAATGTGTATTTGACAAGGAGGGTAAAGTGTGGTAGGTACCACTCTGCTGACCATCACGAGCTGTTACCATCTGGGGAATTTCTCACCAGCCTCATGTATGGGCTAAAGTTTGTATGAGGTTGAAGGTTGCTGCTTGGAGCAGAGTGCTTCAATCAGGAAACAAAGCAGACATCCCACTTAGCTCTAGTTTTGGCTGCTTTGGGTTTCTTATACCAAGCGATAAGAAAGCTGGAAGAGAGGTAAGTAGTCTTTCAGGTGTCACACAGTCAGGTCATCAGCACACATAAAGCTGCTGACACCCAGCAGGGGACATAGAAGAAGGAGATTTTTGCTGAGGTGTCTCTGGGCAAATACCAGTTGTTGATGTTAGATGGACAAGCACAAGAGTCACAGCTTAAAATGGGCACGTGGTTTTGGTTGAAGAGGAGGATCTGGACTATCCATCCAATCAGGCCACGTTGACCAATAGAAGTGCAACGGAGGGCAAGAAGAGTCTTGAATTGGCAGTAGAAGAGACGGCGATGGGTCTCAGAAGTAGCCCTAAGGTCAGCTGTAGCAGAGGGGTGATTGCTCCTTCTGAAAGGAGACCAACCAGAATGTGGATTTGTGGCTCATGGCAGGTAAATAAATTCTAGTGGCACACTTGTGATCCATAGTGACTATGAGTAAACCTTCCTGGGCCCAGTTAGAACTCACAGCACTGATCACATAGGAGCATTGAGAAGTGTTTACTTAGGGCAGTGGTTCTCCACCTTTGGGTCACAACCCCCAAATGACCTTTCCACACAGGTCTCCTAACACCATCAGAAAGCACAGTTTACATCACGATTCCCAGCAGTAGCACAATCACAGTTGTGAAGTAGCAGTGGAAACAATTTTATGGTTGGGGGTCACCACGAGATGAGGGGATGTATTCAAGGGTGGCAGCATCAGGAAGGTTGAGAACCCCTGATTTAGGGGCTTTCTTTCTCAGGAAACATAGTGCTTAATTCACATAGAAATAAATGGCCACAAGAACACTTGTCTACAACATCATGATTCTGTTCTCTCTCTCTGGACCCTGAGGTTGTTCTTAAACCTGAACAGGCACTTTGTCATCATCTGATGGTGGACTATCTGTATAACCTTCCTGCCCTACAGGGTCCAGCATGTAGCAGGTTTGCTAGCACAATGTTTGCAAGGGTGGAAGGAAGGTTTTGAGACCTTAGATAATCCTTCTTAGCCATGGAGCTTCAGATACAATGTTTGTCTTAGTTAGGTTTCTATTGCTGTGATAAAACACCATGGCCAAAAGAAACTTGGGGAAGAAAGAAAGGGTTTGTTTCAGCTTACAGCTCTCAGGGCACACGCCACACCGAGGGCAGTCAGGGCCGGAACTGAAGCCGAGGCCGTGGAAGAACATTGCTTACTAGTTCATTCCTCAGGCCTTCCTCAACCTTTCTTAATACAGACCTTCTGCCCATGGGTGGTACTGTCCACTCCTGGGCTGCCCACCCAATCATTTATCAAGAGAATGCCTCGGAGGCTTGTCCACAGGACAATCTGGTAGGAACATTCTTTCAACTGAGGGTCCCTCTTCTCAGATGACTCTAGCTTGTGTCAAAGACCTAGCCAGCGCAGTCTTCAATTTATCCTACTTGGATGCGTGAGTATACGAACATGTACATGCACAAACATACGCATTAATTCTGAAGGCTTATTCCCAAGATCTCCTTCTAAATCCTTTTTGAAGACTGAGGCCCAAGGAAATGAATTCTTGTCTAGCCATTTCCCCATTTCTCTCCTCTGAGAGGATAACTTCACTGTGCAGAGCTATTGGATTCTGTCCCTCCACGTCCTCTGCCCCAGGCCCCCACCTCTCTGGCTGGCACATCATCAGACAGACACATTCCCTCAAAGTCACAAAACTTGTCTTAAATTGGATTTGCTGGTGGCTTTGTGTTCTCCATGTCCTCCCTCTTTTGTTTTTGATTTATCGTTTTAATCAGCTCTAGTCAATCATTCCCTTTCTGTCTTGCTCACCATAAACACAACCCCTTGCCAAAAAAATTATGACTGTATTAAATGATTTTATTACAGTAAACTGCAGATTGTACAGTGTAAACACAGGTGCCGCTCAAACTCCACACCCTCCAGCTCTGTCCAGACTAGCTTAGTGAGGTGGAGGAGGGGGAGGGAGCACTCTCGTAGGAGGGAAGCCACCTCAGGGTTTTGGGGACCAGGAGGTCATGATGTTCAACCCTTAACCACAGTGATGAGGACAAGGAGCCTCTGGCGATGATTCTACTGGTTTCAGGTCACACACACGTTTAGTGACAAAGCCAGAGTTAACTCACATGAGGTTTAAGAGTCTTTGATGCCACCTTCCCTTTATCTCTTCCCTTTCCTAAGCTTCCTTAAGGGGGATTTTATTACAGAGCAACTTGGGAGGAATTTGAATATGGCAACTTGCAACTCAGTGAGTCTCAGTCTTTTTGCTCCTACCCTCACCCCTGGGGGGCAGGTATAGTATGATACAGGTAAAGAGCAGATTCCTGCCTTCTGACCAGGGGAAGGAAGTTGTGAAAACCTCTCATTCTACGAGGCATTGTCTGGGCACAGGAATGGGGGAATCCTTGGGAAGCAGACATAACCAAGGGAAGGGATTCCTGGGCTATGACATTAGGGAAGTTGCACAGACCACTGTCCAATGACAGAGAGCAGTAGAATGTCCTGGAACGTCCAGGCTTTTCTTGAAGGCCTTGTGGCCTGTGCTTCTGGACCATCTTGCCCAGTTGCTGATGGAACCACCGAGTCTGTTTGCCTGTGGTATAGTTACAAAGAAGAGTAAGAAACATGTGGGGGATAATTTCTCCAGGAGACTAACTCCCAATAGGCTTTCTCACCAAGCGCGTGAGACAGGCACTTTCTAAGTAGGTGGTTTCTGCGTGGAAGGGACTTGTCGAGAAGTGAGCTCTATTTGAATGTGCCACTCACTTTTCATCGATGTGACAAGACGCCCGGGAGAGACAACTTACAGGACAAGGATCTGTTTTACCTGCTTGAGAGCTTCAGTCCATGGCTGTTGGCTCCCTTGCTTTTGGCCTGTGGTGAGGTCGAGCATCATGGGGGGCCATGTAGTGGAGCAAGGCTGCTTATTTAATGACAGTTGGGAAACAGCTCTGAGGAGACAAGGAGGGACTTGAAGGAAGATACACCTTTCAAAGGCAACACCTCTGGGACCTGCTTCCTCCAGGAAGTTCTACTGCCTGTAGCCCTTTCAGCTACAGACTCAGAAGTGTGCTGTCCTTTGTGACATTAGCACCTTCATAATCGAATCACCTTTTAAATTGTCCCTACTTCTAAACACTACTGCATAGAGGACCAAGCCTTCAAGGAAAAAGTCTTTGAGGGGCGTCTCACATCCAAACCACAAATAAGAGTGGGCATTCACCGTTGTTAGGACCTATTTTCCAGCCCTTTAGGAAGCAACACACACACACACACACACACACATACACACACACACCACAGCACGCACACACAGAGGTGATTGTTTTTCTTTTTTGTTTATCCCGACCCCTGTAGTTCGCAGATTCGCTCTTCGAAACTAGCTCCAAAGGTTACACTTGCTTCTTCCAATTTTAATTTCGCCTCCTCCATTTGGGTAAGTTTGAGTTGCATAGAGAAGCTGTTTCTGCTGAGCTGGGGCTGCGTGAGAGAGGCAGGAACACAGACCCATCTGTTGAAGATTGGAACATAAATAGCCCCCTTTAAAAATAAATCTCCACTTTTAACTCTGCGGATAAAAATATCCGAATAAAGGACAGTTTTTAATCTCCACCTTCTCCTCTGCTTGGTCGAGCATTTCTAAGTGGAGTCTGTTCCCCCTCTCCTTTTACAGGTTTCATTTTGGCTCTGAGTCTAGTGAGTTTACTGACAGATTACTTCATTTTAACTATATGGCTTTCCTGTCTAGTGGGAGGCATATTTCTAAGTATCATATTTATCAAAAGAGCCGTGCAAAACAAGGGCCAGAATTACTCTTTTGATGGTTCCCCCTCTCACTACAACTACAATAAATTTTGTGAGAAAGAATGCTCAACTGGGGACCTTTTATGTTAAAGCCGAGAACAGGGTTCAGGCACCGTCACTTCCAAACCTCCACCAGTTAGGCTGGTCTTCCCTTCTCCCCTCCCCGGGCAGAAATCTCACATCTGCTCTCACTTGCCAGGCTGGGCTTGGGCTCCCAGGGGCTCTATATTTTCCCCCTATAACTTTAAATCAGAAGAGCATTTCAGTAAATCACGGGGACACTTATTTATTGGACATAGTTTGGGTCTCTTAAAGCATGGAGAATAAATTTAATGGAGCGTTCCGAGCGTTCTCCAATCTTTTGAGGGATTACTTGGGGAATTTGTCAACTGCACAGGGCCCAGCAGCCTGATCCAGAGAAATGGGAAGGAAATGATGGGAGAATCTTCTCCGAGGACCCAGGTGGATCCTAAATCACCCCGAGGAAGATTAATAGAAGGGGGCCAGTTGCCAGCAAAGTTGATGGGCAGCATTGCCGTTTATTTAATAAACTATCATTTCAGCTGGAGGGCGACTTTAATCTGAATTACACTTTGTTCTTGTCATCCACTCTTGCCAAGTAATTTATGGAATACCATAGCATGTTCTTAACCTCAAACAGAAGAGGAGGGAGGAGAAGATGGAGGCTGGGCTAAGAACAAAGAAAGATGGCAAAAGGAAAAGAAGGAAGGGGGGCGGCCCTAGGAGGCTGTGAAAACCTGGGGTGAACAAAAGAGCAAGGTGGGGAGGGACTGATGGACAGACGGGAGACTGGATGAGGAGAATGGACAATTGGAGACAGTGATGGACAGAGAGAGGATGGATGGGGAGAAGATTAGGAAAGAGGGAGGGTGGAGAGAGGATCTGTGTCGAGGCTAAGTTAGGTAGGAAGCTTCAATTCTCAGGGCCTTTGAGAAAAGGTTATCAGATCAGGTCTTTCTTTCGTTAGGAAATTAGGTCAGGATGAGTTCTGTAGGCTTGAAGAGCTTCAGGTTCCACGTGGCAGTAGGAATATTTCTCCGGAGGAAGGAGATGCGATGCGGGCTGCTGATGGAGTTGCAGAGTGCGGCGGGATTCCAGGACAAAGAGACCTTTCTGTTTCAGAAGGGTTTTGTTGTTTTCAGAAGCAGAGAAACAATGACTTTTTTTTTTTTGGTGATCATTTACTATAACAGCTGCCACACCCACACCCTGAGACTGTAGGTGCATAGATCCTGCTGTGTTCCCCTCCTTAGCCTTGGTTAAGGAAGCAGAAGCAGGGAGGCCTTCTTGGTTAGGGTCACAATTAGTCAGGTAGTTACTTTGTACACAGAAGCATAGAGGGATGAAGGTACGCAAGCTACAGCTGGTCAGGGGCTCAGAGGGTGCTCCCTCCATCCTCTGTGAGCCTCTCTGGCACCCTGGGAGGAAGGTTCTCATCTTCACTGAGCCCATCTCCCACTCCAGTCCGGCCTCCAAGGCAGCCTTCAAGACAGTGTCCCCTCCCTTGTTTCTCCACTCTTTCCCCTTTGAGCTTAGGGAAGCCTTGGACCTCCTGGATGGCCTCACGGAGGTCGTGTGGTGAGAACTGGGGTAAGCGTTGGGGTTAGGGTGGATGCAGAAATGACAGAAGAGGCCAAGGGGAGTCGGGATGACTAGTTGGTAGCCCAGGAAGAACTCTGCCATCATCTTTCTTGAACTAAACTCAGAGCAGAGTATGAATTGAGACCCCCCCTGTCTTCCCTAGGTTCTCCCGAATGTGGGGTCAGGCATGGGTATGGAAGAAACTATAGGGAGAGGGCTTCACTGGTCAGCACGGACTGAAACCCAGCCCTTCCGGTGACTGCTTCCTGGCTTTGCCATTCTCCCTGTGCTAATGAACCTTCAAATTTACCTCCATCCTGGCTCCATCTCCTGTGTCCCCCTGGTCCTGTGCTCAGGCCCCCTTTCAGGTCATGGACACCCTGGAATCAAGCTATCCTTTTTTGCTCATTCATTTGGTACTGCACACTCTTCACGGCTGAGACCAAGTTTTATGCTTTCTTAGAGCATCCCCCTTGGCCACTCTGTTCTCCCTGGCCACCTGTGGTCCTCAGCACACTTGTCCTCCATCTGCCTTTTCTCCTTATTGATGAGTGAGGCCCTTAGATTCATGACCTCTAAGCTCTTTGTGGTTCTAGGATCCTACGTCTATTCGCTTTACCGCCCAAGCTTAACTGCACATGCTTCCAGAGCAGGGACATTTCTTTTCCTTATATGGAATCCTACAATATTCGAGCGCAGGACGGGGCACTGACTGTGTGTTCTACGAGTGACTTGGTTTGCCTGACTTCTAGGTGTCCTTTACTCCTAGCAGAAGAAGCAGAAGTGCTTTGGTGTCCTGTAAAGCCTGTTTTGTACCAGGCCTTCAGTAGAACTGTTCAGCAATGAGTGGATACAGAGTTGGAGTGGGAGCTATGACATTTCTGCTTTCAGTGTGTTTAGGTTCAGGTCATTTGCTCAGGGGAACAGCCTCCAGAAAAGGGGGAGGGGCACTTTCGTTAAATGATCATGGTTCTCCCTGTAGTAAATGCTGCATTTTGTAGCACATCAGAAACAAGTGCCCTGGTGGGACAGGCCCACAATCCCAGCCACTCGGAAGGCTGAGGCAGGAGGATCTTATGTGGGGCTACAAGACAAGTTCAAAGACAGCCAGGATAGCTCAGTGAGACCGAAGTGACAAAGGGAAGAGAGGGCTATGGCTTAGTGGTAGAGCACCCACCACGTGGGAACGTGGATTCAAAACTGTCAGGAACAAGAGATGATCTCTTTGATTAATGCCTGAATCCCTGCCCACAAGACTTGGGCAGGTCATTTGATCTGTGAGTCTTGTTGGTTCATCCCTTTTCCAGTGTTCCCCATAGATGCCCTATCTCTCTCAGATGGTTGTTGTGGGAATAAAAAGATGAACAAACACGTGACCACACTCTCTACATTGTGACATTAATAGTGGTTCTGGCCAAGAAACATCTCAACCTAAGATGTTAAAAGTAAAATATAAAGACAAATAGAGAAAGCGGCATCAGGGATCCTTTGTCCCTGTCTCACCACTGGGCAAAGAACAAACTGCTTTTTATTTCCCCTCTGGAAGATACTGTCAGAATTGCTCCCATCCCCCCCCCCCAAAAAAAACATGGAAAAGAAAAAGCCGAGTGTGAAGGAACATTCTGGTATATTCTGAAAGTTGACTCTGGGAGGAGAGGAAAACATGAGCAAACAAAAGCTGTCACTCACTGGCAAGCTGCTTCCCCTGGGGAATAATCTCTGTAGAGGAAAACGACATCTCTGCTTCTGCCTTAAGCTGGGAGTAGACAGAGCGCTGAAGAGTGCTGTGGGCCACGCCTTCTCACCCAATCTTGGCTTTTACTATCTTTTAAGAGCTGTCCTGCTGTCTCCCAAGTGGGTGGCTGTCCCTCCATCCTTGGGTGTTGCCGTGATTTTTACAAACAGGCACATCTTGGGGGGGGTGTCACAGCCTGTTTCTGGATCTCCTGGGGCTGCAACTACCCTCTGGCTGGCTGCCACACTCATGAATGCTCATCAGAACCCCAACTTTCTCTTTGTGCCCATCCATCACCCTCACTCTGCCTTGTCAACCTTCACCCCATGATTGAGAAGTTAGAGGGACCCTGGAAGCTGGCAACAGGGACTCCGGCCTTCTAGAAAGCGGTTTGTGTGCGAACAGACAAAGGCCTCCCTCCCCATGTGCACTATCCTGACTTTCCAAAATGATGATTGAGTTTTTCCCTCTTCTGCTTGATATTTCTGCCAAAGCAAGAAAAATCCTTGTTGAAGTCTAGCAGGAAATCCAATAAAAATTCTTCAAAAGATGGGCTTGACATTGAAAAACAGCAAAATTATAAAATAGGCCTTAGAAAAGAGAGAGGAGAGTTATTATATCTGGCACCGAGCAAAAGCCCTGAGACCCCGTCCAAATGAGCCATCGCAGATTGAAAGTGTTTAGCTTCCCGTTGATTAAATATGGAGAAGGACCCAGGGCCTGCCAAGCCTCGGGGATCCAAAGTTTGTTTTCAGTCAGAATGTGTTTTCAGTCAATGGAAAAAATGGTCGGCCTGTGCCGGGCTATGTAACCGAGAAGCCCCAGGTTTGCGGTGAGTAATGGCTGTGGAGCAGAAAACCGGGAGGGTTGTTAATCATCCCTCGCAGGGCCCTGTAATTTCACTCAGCGACTCCCTAGGCTTGGACCACGCTCCCACCCCCTCTCATTTTTCCCCCTTCAGCTTATTTTGCTCAAGAGAGAAGAGAGAAGCCCTTCTAGTGTTGGGCCTGTGTTTCCGTCGTTCTTAAACTCTCTCTTCACCCCTCTGTCCACAATGCCCTCTTGCCAGCTGCTGCCCTGAGTATCCGGTACAGATGTAGCCACATCTATGGGGCTCATTCAGGGGAACTTTCCTTGTCCCACGAGGGCTCTGGAATCAGGCCCTGGAAAAACGCCCTCATCCACATTGCCTTCCCGGGGCCAGCTCTCTGCGGAGCGTGCTTAGAGGCTCTTGAGTGGGGTTGTCTTAATCCTGCTTCCTGGTATTTTCTTGCTTCCCTTCCTTTTCAGGCAGGCTCTTGCTTTGTAGCCCAGGCTAGATTCGGAACGCTTGGGCATGCACCTCTCTGCCTGGCTTTACAATGTTCATTTCTCCTGATCTTTTCCTCTTTTTCTGATCCTACCCCATTCCCTTATAATGAAGATGGTGAGACCTCCACTTTACTGATGGCATCAAAATCCTCCGTAGATGGGGAGGTGGATGAAAACAGAAGGAGGGAGAAGAGAGTAGAGAGGGGATGTGGGAGGGGGGAAGAGGAGGGAGGGAGAGTTAATGGGGGGGAGAGAGAGAATCTAACTTTTGGAGATGGCTGCTGGATAAGGCAGGGCTGGAATTTTGGTAGGGCCAAACCTCCTCGTCTGTTTTCTCGAATGCAGGGCCGGTTCTTGTCCAGTACTGTTTACCGAGCAGAAGCGGACCCAGCGGCAAGAGGGCGCTGGCGCGGTTCTTGTCCTTTTCTTGTCTGCTCCCCAGTGCAGGTTCTGGACCACTGAGGGTGACCAACAGCTTCAGGCCCCTGTATGCTCACCTCTCCAGATAGCAGTCACTCACGGGTCACGTTTCACTGAACTCTGTTTAAAATGGCAGCAAGAGGCCCAACAGGACACTCTTTTAGGCTGTTCTTTATTTCATACGGCTGTCATCGTGAGCCCTAGCTCAGTCCCTGGGCGCGGAGGCTCAGTGCTTCTCAGGGGCACCGGCGTTTTTCTTTTTTTTTTTTTTTTTGAGGACTTGGCAAATAAACTGAAGTAAATTCGTAAATACATGGCTTTAAAGTTATGGCATGAGAATGCCTGGTGGTTTAGTGGAGACAAATTCTTCTGCAAGGAGAGTAAGCATAGTCAGCAAATACCCTTGAGTGACCGACTCACTGAGAATGGAAAAGGCGGCAGCTCCAGGGGACCAGCCTGCCCCAAAGAGCCAGCTAGAGAAGCTCTGGGCAGGGCCAAAGCTAAGTAAAAAGCTGTGGACAGGGTGATGAGGGGTGGTGGTGGGGTGGGGCATGCTTGGTGCATAGTCCATCCGGGGTAAGTGTTACTCAAAGGTCGTAGAGTCTGATTGGTCCTTGTGTACAACCCACTGCTTTTACAGGGTTTTCCTCTCTGGAGCTATCAATTATTGAGTAATTGCAATGGAACGGCACTGGGCTGAGGACTTTATTCATCACCCAATGCATAAGCTCAATCCTCTCAGGAACGTTCCTTATGTCCCTTCTTTACCATAGGAATCTGAGAAGGAGCGTGTGTAAATGGCAGAGTTGGGATTTGAACCCAGGTCTGTCTTGTTTCATGTCCTGAACCACACACACACAAACAGAATCTGGTGAGAATATTATAGTCCGTTATTCTATGGCCCAGACATTTAGAGAGGATCCAGTAGGGGACATAGCAAAGATTCTATTTGGCAAGATGAGGAAAACCAGTAGCCCACGAAACAGGCATCAGCATTTCAAATAGTGGTGGAGGCTGCTGCACCCAAGGCCTTGTGGGAGGCAGCAGGACCAGGTTGGGGGGGTTCAGTGGCAGATCACTGTCATCATCAATCCCTCCCAAGCCTTTTGTCTGCAGGGAAGGGTCTGAGCTGGGCACCAAGCAGAGCAGGTGAGCCAACAGTTTAAAGGATTCACTGGGTCGAGCGAGTGGGCGGTGGGAAGGAACACTTGGTTTGGGAAACAACCTCCTGGGGGGAGGAATGCCCTATCCCCCAGTCCTGTCCCCATGCCTGAGGATAGCATTGCAGGTCACAAGCTGGGTCATCCTAAGGCTGAGTTGCTCTTGACATTGAGTTCTTATGCATCTACCCATTGCTTTTCTGAATATCCCTTTCACCACAACACAACGTCTAGAAGGTGCTAAGAAACACATCGTTAGACTTAATTCAGAGACACTCAAGGTCCAAAGGGAAAGAATATCTTCATGAGGGATGGTACACGTGCATACACACGTGTGTGCCCTGTGTTGTGTTAGTAACCTCATGTGTTTACAGAGAAGCTCATATTGTCGTCTTTTGCCAGAAGAAGAAACACAACACAATGAATGTAACTAGCTTGCTGAGACTCCCTGGCCAGAGGCTGGTGGGGCCAGAATTCTGCCTCAGGCTGCCGGGCTCCATTACCACAGGGCACAGTACAGCGTATAACTTCGGTGAAGAGGTGAAGTGTGTGTGTGTGTGGGAGATTCATGAGTAGCATGAAAACCTGAAGTGAGCAGGCAGGACCCAGACACTTGGCAACGGAAGAGGGCAGAACCAAGCCAGGCTGGAGGTGTATGGGAAGAAAGCTTTGGGGAGAGTGGAAAGTGTAGACAATTTGTGTGGGGCCTCCCTGAGGTGGGCCTGGATCCATACAAATCCTGGTACCTGTTGGGGAGAGAGTGAGTGAGCATTATTAGAGGAGATGGCCCTCAGGGAGCCCTGGAAAGCCAGGAAGAGATTTGGTCTGTTCCTTGTGAGGAGGTGGGGTTCGTTGGGCACCGAGCTGGAGCTGGCACTGCGCTGGGAACAAACTGCCAGGAGACTGCACCACGGGCCTGGTTCTGCCTGAGGCATCTAGGCCAAGGTCACCAAGCCAAGTCCTGTCTTGGATTCCAGCGACCTTGCTCTTTAAATAAAGGGATTAGGCCAGATAATTCCCTGACTATTAAGTTCTGTGGTGAGAGGAGAATGGGGTGTGTGTGTCGGGGGGGGGGGATAACCAAGGACGGGGTGGGAGGGGTGTGTGTGGAAGAACCCAGAAGCGATGGGAACTTGGAATTAGAGGGGAGAAGAGGAAGAGGAAGAAAGCTTTAAAAAACAGAACAACAAAACCCTTCCTTCCACTTTTTGTTGCAAGGTAGAAAGTGAGGCACAGGAAGGCTAGATGCTTCCCAGATCAGACGGCTAACTCTAAGACCACCAAGCAGGTTCTGGGCCTTTAGCCTGCTAGGCTCACCTGGGCCTTGGTTTCCTCAGATAGGAGCTCGTGGGGGAGATTTAGCCAAGAGCAAGATCAAAGAGGAGTAAGGACTAGTAACTGTGTCACCGGGCTCCATTTTCCCGTCACAGGCTGAGTAGTGGTCCCCACAGATGTACAGCCCTGTTGCCATAGTCCAGAGCTACTACCTCTGCCTCTGGCCTCTGCCCTGCCAGTCTCTCGGGGATGCCCCTGCACGGCCATCTATATAATGGTAGGGCAGGCTCTGCTCCTGCCTGGGAACTGAGGCCTTAACATCCTGGAAGCCGTCTGCCGAGGAAACTGAAGCCTGAAGCCCGAGTCCAGCGTGGTGGCAGATCCTCCGGGCATGGGCTTCTCGGCTGCTTTTGTAGGCCCAGAGCCCTGTTGCTTCCACTTCCTGTGACTGGCATGGAGGAGTAGGTAGCTGGCCTGCCAAACTTGGGGTGGGTGGAGGCAGTCATGCCGAGTGTGTCCTGAGCTGTGACACTTCTGTGAACCTCACTCCCTCTGGGTTCTGTTTAGCAAGCTACTCCAAGGGAGGCTGGTAAAAGTTAACCGGCCTCCCTGCCTTAAGCAGGTCAGGGGGTCAGGGAAAGGTCACTGAAACCAGCTGAATTGATGGTCTAGGAATTTGTCTCTACCCACTTCTTCCACAGTGCCGTGTGACCTGGAGCTCATTTTTTCGGGGATCTTTTTTTCCAGGGGTCCCTTTTTTCTGTGGGCGAGTTCTTCCCCAGCCACTAGGTCCACATCTGGGGACAGGAAGGTGTATAGGAAGAGTCAGTGGACAAACTCTGGACGGATGACAAGCCTTGGAATTTGGGGGCCTGGCCAGGTGTGACCCCAGTCCCTGACCCCTGGTGGCCGGGAGGGTGAAGAGGTGAGAGGTGAGGGTTGGGAGGAGGCCACTGGCTAACATTTACCAGGACCTTTGAAGTTGTAAATGCTTCCCCAGCCCCTGCTGGGATCGATGAGGTCAGAGTTCATAGGCATGGTTGCCTGGCTCTCCAAGTAGGCTGGAAATCTTGTAGGCAGATGGAGTAGGGACACATGTGAAGGGACCTTCCCCAGAGGGGGAAGGCTCACGGGAAATGCTATTTCTGGTGTTTGCTTGGACCAGGCCCAGCAACTCAGAGGCCTTGGGAGCGGCTGGTAGAAGTTGTTTCGGTCAAATGCTCACTCGTCTCTTGTATGTTGCCCAGGTTGTGTTTGGCCACACTAAGATGGACTACTGAAATCTGCAGGAGAGCATACTTCACCTGCCTCTCCCTGGGTTGCAGTTTTTAGTTGACCTGTCCTGGGCTGCCTGAGGTTTCTGGTCCCACTCAATGTTCTTTCTTGCCTGGTATTCATCCCTCCTGTTCTATATCTTCTGCATGCCTGGGCCTTCCCCTCCTTACCCCGTTACAGCACCTCTAGCACAGAGCCCTCTTAGAATGGAATCTGCCGCGGCTGCTCTGTTTTAGTACAGGCTTTAACTTCCTCGCTCAGCTAATATGAAGAACTGTGGGACAGCACCTGTACTTCTGGGAATATGTCACTGCATATAAAGGCAGTCTCAAGCCCTTCCTTCAAGGCATTTGTATCCTCCAAGACAACAATAGCTAACATTTCTGTAGCTGTGCTTGAAAAAATTCACATGGACGAATGCATTTAATCTGTAGACCATCTGTCTCTAGGAGGTAGAAATAGTTCTTACATTCCATGTGAGAGACCCTACACGTGATGGCCATTTATTTTGATTTGGCCCTTACCACAGACCCGTGAGATAGGTGATATTTTTCTCCTTTTACCAAGGGTGAAATCAAGACCGAGAGAGGCCAAGATCACAGAGCCAGTAAGCAGTGGTGTGAAGCCGATGAACCCCAGCCCACCCAAGTGCACGCTGCCCCCTTATAATAATATTGCTGTGTGTTTCTGTGTAGTGTGTTTTTCTTTTTAATTATTTATCACATCTTCTCCATTATCCTAGGAGCTTCCCCCAAGGTAGTGACCTTAGCTTACTTATTTTTATTCTTTGAACACCTACCATTCTGGGTAACTGAACTGGCATCCAAGTAACTCTTGCCTATGGATTGACTGATAACCGGAGCGGATGGTGAGTGACACCACAGCAGCTAATACTTATTTTTCTTTTTATATATTTATTTTTTAAAAAAATTAAAATCCCATTTCTCTGTGTGTGTGAAAGCACATGCCTGGAGGTCAGAGGACAGCTGGCAGGAGTTGGTTCTGTCTCTTACCATGTGAGATCCTGGGGTTAACTTAGGTAGTCAGGCTTGGTAGCAAGCACCTTCACCCACAGAGCCATCTGGCTGGCCCAGCGGCTGATGCTTATCACACATTCCCTGTTAGTCTAAAAGCTGGTTATTGCTAACCCCCATAGGTTTCGGTCATTACAGCTGTTACAGGAACTAGCCTTCAGCAAGCAGACAGCTAATATGTGATGATAAGATTTGAATTACAGCTTTCTCTGACTCAAAAAAAAAATAATCTGTGTATTTTTCCCATCGCAGGCTTATTTATGGAAAGATGGCCTCCGTGGAAAGTCCCAGAGTGAAGCCACTTGGGTGCTTGCTGTTTCATCCCTACCTGGCTTGGCAGGGGGTGGGGGATGGGGAGCCGGGTGGCTTTCTGTGGACTGAGAGACGTCTGGGGAAACTGAGACTTTGGTGGCAAGCTACTACCCACTTGTTCTGATGTCCAAAGTGGTTTAAGGGGCAGCTGATCACATTACAGGTGTTTAGTGGGCTTTTATTGTGGCTGCTGAATTGGTAACATTCTGTTCCAGGGAAACAGCTGGATTTAGAAGGCACATTTGCCAGTGGCACTTGCCACAAAGGAGGATGATGGCAGAGTGGATGCCAGTCTTAAGGCCCAGGGCAGAGACAGAGGGTTTCTATTCTGGGTATATTTAGTTCCTTTGTTCTGACATCTGTTTTTCCCTCCCTAATTTTTTTCAGTCAGGAAGAACGGAGTAGAATCTCCTGATCCATCTCTCAATGGGTCCAGTAGACTGGACAACTGGGTACCTATGAGGAAATGGGGTGCAAGAGGTTGCATGGTTCTTAAAAGGAAAGAGTCCAGTGTCTTGGACCTCCAGGTCCCCACTTTGTCCAGCGGAACTTTCAGGGCCCTATCTCTTCCATGGAACAGCCTGCCAAGTCTCCAACCCCTTTGGCCAATCTCCTATTTTGCTTGACTAAGAGTCAACATACAGGCAGACTGCACCCGAATGGACTAAGCCTACTGAAGTCACCAGCAGGTAACTTGATAGATGGCTGAGACAGTGCCTGCGGAGGGAATTAAGCCATGCCTGAGCCGCAGAGACAGAGGGAAATAACATTGAGTGACTATGGAGAGCGGGCGACCTTGCTTCACATGAGAAGATCACCTGCTCTGGATCCGTCATGCAGACTGAAGGTTGTGTCTAGTGTCTATAGGGTTGACAGTGACATTTCTCTCCCAACCTCCTGCACCAGAGGCAGGAGCCACGTCTCAGCAGCCAGGCCTCAGGGAGAATGACAGACTTCTGGTCCTGCTCGGGCTAACCAGCGACCAACAGGACAAAGAAATTGAAAAGAGAGTGGCTGGTGTTCTTCTCCAGCGTCCGCAGCCCTGGAGTCTCATTTCCTCCAGCCTAGATGCAAAAGATCATTCCAGCAAATGATCTGATCTGTTGAGCTACTCATCTCTGGAGGAAACAAGGGTCATGGTTGAGAGTGACATTATCAGACAGAAGTTTATGGGCCAGATGCTGACCCTGGCCAGTTCCAGAAGGCAATACTGCTCAGTACAGTGGCCAGTGGCAAAGAAGAAATTTGAGGTCTTTTGGTTTGATGAGCATTTCTAACTCTCACTTCAGATAAGCAGAGCAAACATGCCATAGCCCAAGTGGGAACTGGTTCTACCCCTTTTCTTTGCTTTTCTAAGTCATCAAAGCCAAGTTCCTAAAGCCTGAATGTCTCGGTGCTTTCTGATGGTTTCATTGTTTTGTTTATTGTGTTTATGGCAAGTGCTAACAGACCGCTTTCAAAGTGTGTTGATGTTTCAGTTGTTTTTCAATGGCCCTTCTGTTTTGCTGCATCTGGGCAGCATTAGAGTCTGGCTCCAAGGAACAACTGGGTTCCTATAAAAGTATACCAGGTCCCCTTATGTGGAAAAACTGGCCAGGACAAGATCAGACACCCATCTGGGCAGGAACATACAGCACAAATGTGAACATCATTCAGCAGCCGCAGAAGCCAGGTCAGGCTGGGAGGAGGCCAGTGAGCCCTGCCAAGTGGACTGTGGGTGTTCTCTTTCTGTGCGTGGACACATTGTGATCTTCCTGAGGGAGGACAACAACAAGCAGAGTGCCTGGCACTAGGCAATGCCACCGAGTGTTTTTGTCTTCTGTCTTCTCAGCTCAGGTTGCTTGTCAATCACCACCAGAATGTCTACATAAGAAGTTCCTGAGAACTGGCCAAAGAACCAGAGCTGAAACACACAGGACAGTCTAGAGCCTAGAGATCTACTAGGAGAGACAGGCAGACCCTACCTGTTCAATATTTGGGCACTCTTAAGCAATCTTTTGCTATATTGCTCAAAGGGCTGAATCAGGCAAAGGGTTGGATGGGTGTGTTTCCTCTAGACTCCATCTTGGGGTCTTAGGGTTAATTCCTTTGTGCTGCTGTTCTGTGTTGTGTTTTGCCTTCCCTCACTGTCCTTGCTCTCTAGTGTGTTAGAACACTAGGGAGAGGTTTAAACCAGTGGGAGAGAATCTTTGGGTGTGGATGAGGCTTCCAGGAAGTGAGCCATGTGTGTAATAATCTCACTTCACTTTATGCTACCAGCAGCCTCTTTCCTCCTTTCAAATTGACTGAGCTTCCCCTTAGCTCTCAGACTACACCAGCTCATAAACTGCCCTCTCCTGGGTTTCCGGAGTTGCAGGGCCCTATCCTAACTGATCTCTAGTCAATCCAGGAGCTCATGGTGAAGATATCCCCCACCCTGACGTATCATCCTTACTCGAATTCCCAACCCTGCCTAGCTCACATGAGGAGTCAGAAGGGCTGAGATGGATAGGCACAAAGTGAGCTTTGGTGCTACTGTTGGAAAAGCAGGTCATCCTGATGAGGGGAAACATTAGCGATTCTAAAACAGGCCCATGGAGGCTCTTACACCTGCAGTTGTTACATTCAGGTCCATAAACACATCGGAGGTGGAGCAGGGACCACCCTGTCTGATTGATAATCTCTGCTCTGTACTCATGAGGCCTCTGGCTTATCCTTTATGGGGACACTTCCTAGATTTTGCTTCTAAATGTAAACCATTGTATCAGCCAGCTTTCTGTTACTGTAACAAATATCCAGACAGTCAATGTATTGAGAGAGAAGGTTTATTGTGATGCATAGTAACCTTTGAAGGTTTCCGTCTATGTTCAGGTAGACATGGACTGAAAACCCGCGGAGAACAGCCAACTCTGCAGCTAACACTTGGATCATAACACATCCTGGCCTCTCAAATTCCACTATAGCAAGGATTTTGTGGGCCCCTATCCTTCAAGGAAACAAAGGTCTGGGGCTTGACAGACTTAGATGGTGGGCTTCAGAGGAGCCGAAACACAAGGTCCACAAATCAGGAGTATCTATCAGGAGGGCGTTTCTTGATCCTCTGGGTGGCCTGGGTTGAGAACTGTGGTCTTCAGTTTGACGTAGTGTGTGTATATATTTGCGAGAGCTTGTCACTGAAAAATTTCCAACTTTATGTAGCAGTTTCTTTCTCACTAGGGTCTCTCCTTGTGTGCAACTTTAATTTTACAGCTTTGGCTGTTAATGCATCACGGGTACGACCATCAATAAATATTTATCGAGCTTTCACCGGGCACAGCATGTTGAAATAGAAACTATATATTTGACTCAAAAGGAGTTGATGGCAGCCAAGGGTAGATTTGAGAAAGGGTGGGAGAAAACTCTGAAAGCCTTTCCCAATCCTGAGACTGTGTGACTCTGTAACTAAATGTGTCAAGGTCCACTTGACACACATGGGGTTGTCAGCTCAGGAGAATGGGGCTCCAAGAGATGCCTAGGTTGTCACAAAGGAAGTCACCTTCAGAAAACCCATTTAGAGCAGGCACCGCTGCAGCCAGTGGTTAGATTATGTCATTTAGGGGCCCAGGGCTTCATAGGGATGAAGGAGCCCTTTGACCTTTCCCATGGTGCTCAGAGGAAGGAACTCTGCTGATAGAATGATGATTGCCTTTGATTATGGAATCCAAAAGGAACATGGAGGTTGGGAACATTTGGAGTCCACTGATACTTTCGTTGCTCTCAGTGGCAGCCTGGCAGGTCTCCATGGCGGGAGCCCCTGGGGCGGTGTGGGTTGGGAGGAAGGCAGCTTGGAAGAGGGTCTGCATGTTTCTGAAGGAGCTCAAGTTAATCAGATCAGTAACAGCCTGCCGGCCTCAGCAGTGACTCAGGCCTCTTGAGGGGTTTTCTTCATCCTTATGAAGATGAATGTGGCTTCAAGAAATCCCCCTGGGCCGGGCTTTGTGTTAATTGCCTCCATATTTTTGGGAAGATGGGTGGGCCATGGATAGGGCTTCAGGTGCAGGGTTTGGGTCCTCTTTGGACAGAGGTCTTCACTTGTGACAGTCATGGAAAGATGGGTCTGGCTTAAAGGGACAGGATGCTCAGCTCTCAGGGCTCCAGCAGTCAAGCTGATATCGTCACTGATATTCTTTCTGTCCCAGAAAGAAAGTGAAACAGAAAGCTGGTGAGGTTAAGGTCCCTTGGTAACCACAGCATCACGGTGGAGAAGAGGCAGGGAGTCTGGGTCTCTGGCCTCTGCTGTCTGGGGCAGGGGCATGGGCAGGGGCAGGGGCAGGGGCAGGGGGCTGATGAAGCAGAGCTGAGCTAGCTTCTTTAGGGAAAGTGATGCTCAGCGTATCCCCTCTGAGGTGATGCTGGAGGGAGCTGAACAGAGAAGCTGGGAGATGGGTCTGCACAGCTCTAGTTTGCTGGTGGACCATTTGCCTCCCCCCTCTCTATATAGTACAGGCAGCTGCAGTAACCACCTCACACACTCGTTTGGGAATAGCAAACGAGACGGTATGCATAAAGAGATGTGCCTCATGCCTGGGGCACAGCCTGGTGATTGTAGTCACCCATGTACAGAGGGTGACTGGTGGTTAAAGGTGTAGCAATGGAGGAGCACTGGCTGCCTCCAGGTCACAGTGGTTTTAAAGAGTGGAGCCATGAAGAGTTTCTCAGCTCAACACTCTTTCTGGGCCTCTCCACGACCATTCTTTACTGAGGTGACTGAGAGGGGGGCTCTTCAGACACCAGCACTAGCTACTGGAGGTGCTTTATTGATGGTAGGGGTGACTCAGCTTCCTAGTGCCCTGGGACAGCTGCCACTTGGTGAGCGGCACAGTTCTGGGAGCAGGCTCCGAGGCTAGCCAGATCTGCCGCCACTTGTCCCACAGTCTGGGTGGGTGTAGTCGTCTCCAGGTGGAGTGGAAGCCTATGGGCCAGGCAGGTGGTGGTGGCCCTGGCGCCCTGGGATTTCTGCACGGCTTTCCTTCAAGCCTCTGTTGGTGCCTGGTCCCCCATAAAGCCATTATGTGTGGGGAGAATTAATCATGCTGTTGGGTAAGCACTATGGCACTTTCATGGCAGCTTTGAAGCTAATCTGTCACTAATGCCTGCTGGATTATCATGATTTCTTGCAGTCGTGATTCATTAACTCAAAGCCTAATAGCAATTTTATCAAACATCCTCCATCACTGATTGCCCCAACACGCCTGCCCATCCCCACTCTCTGTTCCATTGTGCTATGGCAATGTCACAACCAGCCACCTGTGTGGTCTCCAAAAAAGGAAGCCCCAGGGAGATGGGCATGTCCCTGAGCCAGTTAGAATGGCCTAGCAGTAAGTCCACACAATGCTGTGCAGTATCCCCTGAACTTTGCAGTCCACTGTAGTCCTCTGCACGAGGCCACTGTGCCATTCCTGGAATCCTAGCTTTAGAAAGGGTTTTAAAAATGTTTACTTGTTCTTCAATAATTCATATATGTATATAATACATTCTGGTCATACCCACCCCATTCCCCTCTCTTACCCTCCTTTCACCCCTTTTGCTTTCTCCCAAGTCCTTGTCCTACTATGGTGTCTTTTTGTTTCTGCTTTGTCCCCCCTTCCCCCGGGTTTAACCAATGCTCCTCTCCTAGGTTTGGGTGTGGAGCTATCCCCGCAACACAGTGGCTACATCATTGAAGAGGATGACTTGCCCTCCTCTGCCTTCTACTGCCATTAGCTAGCTCCCCTGAGAGGGGCCCACAAGCCCCTCCTCCATTATGACCGAATGTGAAACCTTTGCTTTTAAAAACGGAAGACAGCTGAACTTCAGAGACAAGCACCCACAGCTCTACAGGCATGGGTGGGTCAGGAGGAAAAGCTAGGAACTCTGGTAAAGACATCTGGCTCTCCTCCGCCTTGCTTCTGGCTCCTGGGGAAGAAGTGGGCAGGAGACAGGGTGCTGGCTGGGCTGTGGTTATTGTTGGGCCTGGGCCGGCCAGCAGCGACAAAACTCCTTGGTGAGGTGTCTCAGCAAGAAATGCTTCTCAGGCTGGCTATTCTCTGCAAAGGTCAACTTCAGGGCATGGCTTGATGGATGGGCTGTGAGTGGGCGGGAGAAAGAAAGCTGGGACAGGGGTCTGTCGGGGTGGCCAGAGGAAGTCAGTGGAGGCCAGAGGCTCAGGCCGTGTCCTGCTGCCGGAGGAGACTTAGGGACAGCATCTTGCCTCTCATTCTGCACCATCCGTCAAGCGCGGCTCTGATGGCTCAACAATTTGTAGCCCCCACCTGTCTCTGTGGCACTCCATTGCGCACCAGCTTTGACCCTTCGAGTCCTCCTTTAGGCCTCAGCTGCTGCTGCTGCGGAGTTGATGGATGGCCTCTTCTCCCCGCCTCTCCTCACCACAGCTGCGGAAACAAGCTCAGGTAGAGGCGGGGTCAAGCCCAGGGCATCCTGGTGCCCCAGTGGCCCAGGCTGAGTAACAGTGTTCTTGACTGCAGCAGGCGATCCAGGGGCCCCAACAGAAACGAGAGCACAAACAAGGAGCAAATTCCAACTCCACGAGGAAGAAATGAGGGAAAAGACCCAAATCCAGAGGGGCGGGGGAACCACACACACACACAAACCCTACTTTAAATCCTGAGGTCTTCCAAGATTTCTGAAAACGTACAACGTGGTGTGATGTCTTCTGTGCACAACGACAACGTTGTCTGCTCGTCTCCATCTGTGTTTTATCACGCCTGTGCGCCTTAGAACCAGTGAAATGAAAAACAAGTTTAAAAAATACATAGATGTGCACAGACTACGATCGAGAAAGAGGGGCTATATTCTGCAGCCTGTGGGGTGTGTGTGTGGGGGTTTGTTTTGTTTGGTTTCTGCCAGTTGTTTGTTGTAAGAAAAGTGTAACAGGCATCCTGATAGGAAGCATTCTCAGAACATGAGCAGGGTGAGAGGCTGGGCAGCGTTTCACCGTTGTTTTCTAGGCAGAGATGGGAAGAAAAGAAAGGATTAGATTCTGCTTCTAGACCACTCCTTCCTTCTTCCCCTGCCTTCTCCTTTATGTCTCCTTCCATCTCCCCTTCCTCTTTCCCCTCCCTTCGGTTCTTCTCTCTTGGATGTTTTAGAGATAGGCTCTTGCTATTGTATCTCATGCTGTCCTTGAACTTGTTATATGGCTCTGGCTGTCTTTGAACTCCCATCCCTACGGCTCATTACCCTGAGTGCTGACATCATAGTATATGTATCACCATGCCAAACTTGTTCCCTATTTCTGGTTCTGGGGAAAACTGGCTGGGGGGGGGTCTCTATGCAAATGAGGAAGCTTGTCAGGTGGTTTAGCAAGGAGGGGTTCCACTGAGAATCCCCATCTGAAGCTCAGAGGCCTTTTGAAATAGGAGGTATGTGGGCTCCTGGACTCAAGGCACCTGTATGTGTGCGTATTAGAGATGCCTGGGTCTGAATTCAGAAAATTCAGGTCAGCTTGGTGAACTGACTGCCACCCCTGAAGGTCCATGTTGGGTGGAGTGGGGTAGGGAAAATGTCTTTCCTGTACCACTGAGCATCCCAGCACCCGCAGCAGGGTCCCAGGGCCCCAGAGCCCCAGAGGACTTCCTTCTGGGAACTCCTCTGAGTAGGAGGGTCTTGGAAGGGGAAAGTCTCCAGACTAAAGAGCCTGAGGCCCTTGGGATTTCAAACAAATAAAAATAGGGGATGAGAGGAATATGTGGACAGAGTGTTGAGAATTAAGAGAAAGAAATGAAGTAAAAAGTAAAATTGCAAGATTTGGGGAAGGAGAGAGAGAAAGAGAGAGAGAGAGAGAGAGAGAGAGAGAGAGAGAGAGAGAGAGAGGAGAGAGGAGGAGAGAGATCCAAGAGCTAGATGTTCACAGGGCAAGAAAGGGGGAGGGCAATTTAATGAGGGCAACTTGAAGGCCAGCTTTAACCAACAGCTGGCGGGGTGCCTGGTTTGATCTTCTTGTGAGTTGGGCGGTTTGATTAATTGTGGCCTGTGGCGGAGGACAGACACCTGGCCCTGAGTTCTTTGATCTCTGGATTTCTCAGGGCCAGTGGGAGGGGAGTTGCATGAATGTGCTACTCCCAGGGCACTAGAGGCCTCCAGTCTCCCTGAGAAGGAAGCCAGGGAGGCCAGGGCTTTGGGAGAGACTGGAAGGGTCCATGTGGGGTGTGGGGGTGGCTGGGTCAGCGAGCAGGAGCTACAGAGGGCATGAAGTGTGGGCCCCTGGAGAGGAAGGTGCAGGAAATAATATGGGATGTTGGGAGCCCATCTGTAGGAGAGAGTTCAACTGTAATCTGTGGTGATGCAGCCATCTGAAGACAACCCTGTTCCTGTGTCAAAGAGATAACTGATTTTTTTGGGAGGGGGGCAAAATAATGCCCCCAGCTTGTGGATACAGGGCTGGCTCATAGATTTCAGGTGTAAGCTCTTCTGGAGGTGTGAGAAGGAAAGGGGAGATGTAGGGCTCCCATTGAACTGGCTTCATTTTGTACATGTTGGATGGAAACAGATTTGAGAAAAGAAAGGGACATATTGCCAAAGAAAGAGAGGAGAAAGAGAGAGAGAGAGAAAGAGAGAGAGAGAGAGACTCCAAGACGGAAAAAAGGAACTAAAACCCTAATGCCCTTAAAAAAGACCGTCAACCCCCCCCCCCACAAAGCCCTAAATTAAGTCTTTGGTCTAAATCCATTGGTGTTTTGCCAGTTTCAAATAATAGTGTAACCCGATTAAGAAACTTTGCAGGATTTAAAGTTACTGGCTTCTCTGAGTCCTCCCCAAGACTCCTTAAGTCACTGTCTACAGCAGGCTAATTTGTTTCCAGATTTTTTAATTTTCTCCTAGTCGATGATGATGTTTTTATCTTTGTAGCCATATTTAAAGGATTCTCTTTTTGTGTGTGTATAGTGCTGGGGTTTGAACCCAGGGTCTTGGCCCGATAGGCAAGTTCTCCAGAAGTGAACTGTCAGCCCTCATAATCACTCCTACTGTGTCTTCAACTCAGAATTTTGGGTCAACTTAAAACATTACCCTGAAAGTATGCTGTTGTTGAAATAGTTTCTGAGAGCGTGCTTAAGGGTAAACTCTTCCAGTTCTGGTTTCCTTTTGCACTGTATTCGGAGTCACCTCACACACATGGGAATAAGAATATCTCCCAAGTGTCTGTAACCACAGCACTCCATTGGGGGGAGGCAGAAGGATCGTGAGATCCAAGCCAGCCTTGACTACCTAGCGAGTTCCAGGTCAGCATGAGCTACACAGAAAGCCATTTCTTGAAAATAAAACAAGCAAATACCAAAGAAAGAAAGGAAGGAAGGAAGGAAGGAAGGAAGGAAGGAAGGAAGGAAGGAAGGAAGGGCGAAAGAAAGAAACAAACAAAGGAAGGAAAGAAACAAGAAAGAGGGAGGGAAGAAGAGAGGGAGGGAGGGAAGGAGGGAGGGAGGGAGGGAGGGAAGGAGGGAAAGGAAAAAGGCAAGACTGTCTAGAAGCACTCAGCAGGACTCGGGATGTAGCTTCTTAGGGATGCAGGCTCCGATGACTTAGAAGCTGAGGAATAGTCCAGAAATGCAGTGCCCATTTTCTGGTGGGACTGGAGTTCTGACGACTGAAGTCAGCTTGGTTTTCAAGGCAGCTGCAGACCCTACACAGGGCACCAGTCTGTACCTGAAGGGCTGGATTCAAACCACAGCTTTCAATCAATCTTGGGCCCTGTGACCTTGAGCCTGCTACCTCCTAGACCTGCTGAGTGTCAGCTTCCTTGTGTAGAAAGTGAATTCAGGGAAAAAATCCTTGCCTCACGGCCTCCTCATCACAAAGATTAAATGTATTAGCCTACGTGAAAACACCCTGTGAACGATGAAGCCTTCAATTAACAGTTGGCATTAGAATTACTGCTTATATTACAGACATCCAGGTCTCTTTAAATACTCCTGTTGACAGCAGGGATGTTTTAATTTCAGAAAGGGTTTGCACATGGAGGGCATTAGGAAAAAGGGCTCACATGCTACCTGCTCCCCTTGGGGCATTCACTCTCCTGTAATTATTGTTTACTAATAAGTATGTTTTGCTCATAAATGTCCTATTAAACTGGTCTAAAACCCTTCACCAGGCTGGCCTGCCTTTTCAGCATCCCCTAAGGAAGGCTCCCCTGAGTAGCCAGTCTTGGACTGTGGAATTTTGTACCTGACCCTGAGAGTCTTCAACTGGGTAGGGGCATCACCCCTCAATTGCTGGCCTTGCCACTCCCAGCTCCCTCCCCACTTCAGCTGGTGTATAAAGGGAGAATTGCAATCCACCAGTCTGGGTTCCCTATTGTTTCTTGGCTGTGTGTTCTTACTTGTCAGTAGCAGTCTGGTATGGGGCTGCAGCAATCGCTGTGGAGGGTGGTACCCGGAACTCAAGACTTCAGGTTTAAATGACTGCCATCTCCGACACCAAACATTGCTTACCTTTCTAGTGTTGCCATGAGGACAAAGAGAGTCTCTGAAAGCACTCCATCCGTGACACACAGTAGGTGCTGAGCAAATGGTCCATTCGTTTATACTGATGATGTTTGTCCTGCGTGAATTGAAATGACTGGGGGTAGGCTAAACCCAGAGCCTATGCTCTGATTGTCTTGGTTCTGGTCTTGTGAGTCTGAAATTCAGCCTGAACATCAGCACTGTCTGTAGAGGGTTTGCCAGGATTAGGAAAGACTAGTGCTTCTCAGTGTGAAGGCCCATACACAACATCTAAGGATCTGACCCCCGTAGAAAATGTAGATTGAGAGTGAGTGGGTGTGAGGTAGCAGGATTTCTACATTTAAAAATATTTATCGTTTTATTATTTCAATTATGTGTAGGTGTGTGTGCGTGTGTGTGTGTGTGTGTGTGTGCACCTATGCTCATGCCCAGTGTGTGCTCTTAACCACAGAGCCGTCTTCCCAGTCCTCAGTTTTTACCTTTTTAACAGGCACACAATTGCCACAAAGGGTGGAGCTCAATTTGAGCATTAGGCTTCATTCTTTCCTGGTCGTTATACCTCAAAGCAAGTAGCAGTGGTTGTATAAAGACATACCTGAGTGCCAGTTAAGGCTTGCTTAAGGTTGCTTGTGTGGAGCACCAGTCCTGGAATCTCTCTCTCTCTCTCTTCTTTCTTCTGAATCTAGTCCTGAAGACTTATCTACATTGCTACTAGAAGATGTGTCCTAACACTTCACTATCTTTTCAGACTTCCTCGTTTTTTTCTGGAAGGTAACCAAGTAAACAAAGGCATTGCCACAGACCATTGAAGACCTAGGGCGAGTTTATGAGTATCTATTTGTACCACTCAACTGGAAAAGCGCTTCTTAGGTTGGACTTGTGAACAGCCCCAGTAAGATTAGGTGCCCAAATGGAAGCCCTGTAGCTGGGGTGCCATTGAAGTAAAACCTAGTGAGGCTTCAAATGAAAGGCAAAGCCTGGGGGGTGGATTAGTTAGAGGGACACCGAACTGACCAGATGACCAGAACACAGAGCTCTGGACAGTCCTCAGCCTGGAAGAGTCTCTCCATCACAGATGACAGGAATGCGCCCACATTAATGCCCCTGTCCTGATGCAGGTGCAGAGAGAGATGCTTGGGGGCATTACAGTGGACATTGTTAGAGTGTGTATTTGTCAAGCAGAATCACGTTTATGTCATACAGCATGAGTTTATGGCATAATAAACAGAACAGGGAATAACCAGAGTGTACGTCTGATATAGTCTTGGATAAGGATTGGACTTCGTACAACTGAGACTCCTCTGCCGTTGGACTTGTGGGACGAGGCCGTGGAAAGCAATGGCCTGGCAGGCAGTGAGGCTGAGTGTGTATACCCATGTGTCTGGTTGGAAGAAGAGCAAACAGGCAGCCATGCAAGAAGCCCGGAAGTGACCTGTATCCCAGGATTTCGCTGGTCCGGGAGATGATCCGTCAAAAGTTTGCCATTTGACTGATGGGAGTTGACACTAGAACACCACAGGCATGCCTATGTTTGATTTTTTTCTTTCTTCTTATGCACTTCCCCTCCCACCCTCCCGCTCTCCCTTCTTCTGAGTCAGGGTCTTACTATGTAGCCCAGGCTGGCCTTGAAGTCATGGTCCTCTTGCCTCAGTCTTCCAAAGACAGAGTTTATAGGTCTATAGGGTTGGCATGACCCATGATTTCGGTTTTGATTGAAGTATTCAGCACGGCTAGCTTAACTGCTCAGCAAACAGTTTTTTTCAGGTTGAGATCTGTCTCTATCTCCTTTTATTGTCTTTGTGAAGCAAGGGTTATTAAGACAGATGTCTGCACAAGATGGACCTAACTGCCAATCATTGTCAAAGGTCCTGGCAGGTCGGGTAACCAGGCAAGGGGCCCCTTTCCTTATCAACTTCTTATCTTGAGGTGCCACCCACTCCAGCAAACCAAAGAGAGTACCCGAGAAAGTTCTGGTCAGCTGGCCTGAGTGGAACACACATGCCTCTAAGTTTCAGAGTCTAAGCAATCTGGGGCCTGTTCGCAGGCAGAAATCGACATCTGCCATTGCCCAGATCTGGCTTTCCTGCTCCTCCCCCCTCTGATGGTCTCCTCTACTCCTCCCCCCTTCTTTGCAATCCTAATTCCACATGAACCCTCTCTGTTTCATTTGCTTGAGAATTTGCTGTTTTCCCATAACCAAGTTGTGTTATCCGTTAGAGAACCCAAAAAAACCTACAACGTTCTGGGAAGACATCTAACTAAGTTTCTAAAGAAGGGATAGGAAAGCCCCCTCTGAAACATACAGATGCGACTTTGTAGGGCGAAACGGACACAGAAAGGAAAGTGTGGGCATTGGCCTGGGGAGCTGGTAACATGCTGTTCTTTCTCAATGTCCTCTGTGAAGGAGCTAGCCCTGGGTTTAAAATAGCCCTCTGGTAAAAGCAACTATTTAAAGAGTATTGGGGTATGAGAAATGCAAAACAAAGTGTTGTTGATTAAAAACACATGGTTTGTTCTCAAGACATGAGTAGCCAGCAAAATCAAATGTGACAGTGTTTTGGCTTTTTCTATCCCCCAAGACATGATGGTGATTTATTAGAGAGATGTCAGCTGCGGTTAAAAAAGTTTGCTGTGTTGTCTTAATAAAAAGAGGCTTTACCTTGGAGCTGTCAAACTCTCTCTCCCCCCTGGCTTGAGGCAGCAGCTGATGGGTCCTCTGTGGGCCTCCTCTGGGGGTTTCTCTCCAAGGGGCAAACCTTTGCCTTTTGGGGAGGGCACGAGGCCACGGGGCACTGTGTAACTCTGCTGGTAACGCTAAGGGTGCCGCAGGCTGATCTCAGTTTATTTAATTTGCAGAGTCAGTTCCTTCACCCAGCTTGGAGCAGAGACTTGGCTTGAGGGCAGGGCAGGGAACCCTTTGCATGGAGGATACCCCACTAAGGAGGAAGGGGGTCTGGCCTTCGCTGGGTAGTTCAGATGGCAGGGAGCATTGATATTTGTCAGTGTAGATAATCTGTTAATAGATAATAGCAAGTTGGACTGTTAGCAGAACACACATGCTCCCTGGCTTACAATGGAGTTATAGGCTAAAGCCTATTTGGATATAATATTAGTATTTCTATTACTGTGAAGAGACACCATGACCATGGCATTTCTTAGAAAGGAAAACATTTCATGGGTTGGAGGTTTAGTCCATTATCATCATGGCAGGACGTGGCGGCGTACTAGCAGGCATGGTGCTGGAGAAGGAGCTGAGAGTTCTACATTTTGCAAAAAAGCAGGAAGTAAACTGAGACAATAGGTGTGGCTTGAGCGTATATGAGACCTCAAAGCCCGCCTCTGCAGTGACACACTTCCTCCAACAAGGCCATACACACTCCAGCAAAGCTATACCTCCGAATAGTGCCACTCCCTTTAGGGGCCATTTTCTTTCAAACCACCACACCCCTGGTCAGTTGATGATCTACTAAAGTTGGAAAAGCATTGGATGTACCCAGCCTACACAACAGCATAGCATCCCTGATATTGGCAATTTCCTCTCAGAACTGCATGGCTACCTGGGAGCTATGGCTCATTGCTGATGTTAACATTTTAAGTATGGTACCTCTGTCACTAACCTCAGCATTCAAAATACTTTCCATAGAATGCATGACTTTTGTCTGGTGGGGACTCTGTGTCAGGCTAATTCTTAGTAGAAACCCTCTGGTTCTGAGACGAGAAACTCCTGCAATTCGGCCATGCAGGACTAGTTGAGGATCCATAAGGACAGGCCATTTAAGGAATGGCTGTGGGCCTTCCCAGGGCTGATGCTGCAGCTCCAGTTCTCTCACGTGCCTCTGTGACACTCCATCCTCTTCTTACTGCTTTCCTTTCTACGGCATTTGCTTGCTACACGTACCTGTGCCCAAGACTGAGGGCCACACTCGTGTTGACAAAATGTCATCACTTTCTGACTTAGTCATCTACCTCTGGGCCACTCGGCAGGAGCTTGAGGACTAGGGACAAGGCAGGTGCTTCAGAATAGAGTCATTTCTCTGAGAGGAAAGGGCCAGGAAGTCACATTGGGACAGGGCAGCTATACCAAAGGCATCTGTTGCCTGTGCTGGGTTTCTGTCTTAGGAATAAGTAAGACTCGCTGTGAAGATGACTCTGTTCTTTCTGTGCCCCGGGTTTCTCCCTGTCTTCCCCCAGGAAGGACAATGATGTCCATGGGAAGATGAAATCCTAGGCACAATGGTATAGGCCTAGTACCACACTTAGGAAGCAGAGACAAGAGGATTAGAAGCTCAAGGCCAGCCTGGGCTACGTGAGACCCTGTCTCAAAACCAACCAGTCCACCAACCTACCAACTAGTGTGATACTTTTAACAACTGTCTTGCCCTCACTCAGAAAGTGACGTAGTAACACTCTTCTGTGTAAGTGAACAGTACTGTTATTTTTTCCCCAGTTACAGAAGAAACACACAAGTGTCCTCAGAACACTTAGAACTAAGAGAAATACAAAGACGGAAGGAAAAAGCAGCCATAATCCCAGAAAATGGCCGCTAACATAGTGGTGTGTTTCCTTCTATTCCTTTTCCTTTAAGTAGCGGCCCAAGGCTTTGTGAACGATCTGTGCTCAAGATCTATCTCTCTGCTTTAATTATATCTCTTCAGATGCCGTAAGACTTTAAGACAGCTTTCCATTGGTTCCCATAATTTCCCTCCAGCACATGAGATTGTTTACCTGTTGCTCTTTTACCTTCTGCTGGGGGTGGTAGCTCAAGTGGAGTCGATATGTGTTCAGACTTTAGTGCCACTACCTCACTTTTGAGCAAGTCACTACCTGCTTGCCCCCTTCCCGGCCTGCTATAACTTAAGATGCATCGACTCCAGTGTCCCTTCTTGCTCCGTCTTTTAAAGCTGCATGCCTGCTCTCATCGTGCTCACTGATTCTTTACTTGTTACGTCTTGCATGAAGGATGAGTTAGAGACAATATTGACCCTCTGCTTCTGCCCCATTGCCCATGATTTGTTGCTGCACACCCTTCTTACAGCCCTGGGAGGATCTGGATTGCTCCTTAGCCCCATGGCTATCTGAGCGATCTTTCCAGCTGGTGAACATGGGCTCAATCTTCAGGCCTAGGTTCAAATGTGGAGCCTCTGAGAAGCCTCTTTGATGTGGGATTTCCCCTCCGTATGCTGTGAATACCATTGGTTAATAAAGAAACTGTCTTGGTCCTGAGCAGGGAATAGAGGTAGGTGGGGAAAACTAAACTGAATGCTGGGAGAAAGAAGGAGGAGTCAGAGAGATGCCATGGAGCCACCAATGGAGACAGACATGCTGAAATTTTGCTGGTAGGCCACAACCTTGCTGTGATGCACAGATTAATGAAGATGGGTTAAATTAAGATGTAAGAGTTAGCAAATAAAAAGCTAGAGCTAATGGGTCAAGCAGTGATTTAAATAAAATAGTTTCTGTGTGATTATTTCAGGGGGCTGAGCAGCCAGGAACCAACAAGTGGCCTCCTTGCAACACTTCTTCTTGACTGTGGCTCCCTTTAAAGCCTGTCATAATACAACAGTTTGTAATTAAACCATCATTTGTGTGGTTATAACATCTGTATCCCTGTTTCTTAGACTATTTTTTATGTAGTTCTAACAGAATATCATGGAGTGGTAGTTCTTTTTTTTTTTAAGGAAAATACATTTATTTCTCATGATGCTGGAGGCTGGGAAGTCCAATATTAAAGTCCTGGCATCTGGCAGGGTCTCCATGCTGCATCTCCATCCTGATGGAGGATGTCACATGGCAATAGAGCTCCTTAGAGGGGGACGATGGGAATACGGCCATGGATGAAGCTGAGCTTGATACCTAATGAACAGGGCCCTGTGCTAACTACCTACACAGGGTGAGAGCCTTAGCCATCTTGAAAGTGTTGCCCTCATGACCAAATTCCCTCCTAAAGTCCAAGCTCCAAATACTGTCACAATTAAATCTCCACATGCCTTTTGGATAGGGCATTTATATCATAACAGCCTGATAGATATACACATTCCAAGGCAGGGCAGTATTTGTTCCTGCTGGCAGCCCTCCTTTGGTTCCCTTTCCTTCCCAGTCCAGCCCCATTGGTGAAAGTCCACCAAGTTCATGGTGTGTAGTGATTGGCAACTGTTGAGGACTGGCCTTCAACAGCATATGCTGAGCACATGTATGTAACAGGCTCCTAAACTGTCCAGTAAGGTAGATTGCCCGGGAAGCAGGAGCCCCTCAGCATGGCTTTGCTACTTTGCCTCTGACATTCCACAGGCAAGTTCATTCTGGACAGAGCATCTGGCATTGAACTCCTTTTTGGAGCAGAGTTTCCACATCAGCCCTGTGCACCGATCTCCTCGGAGAGAACTTCTGTAAGTTAGAGAAAGGTTTACTTCCCTTAGACAGTTCCATATTGATTGCCTCTGCTCTCCGGACAAGCTTCAAGTTCACTCAATAGCCACTTAATACACCCTGTCATTCTATATAGCAGTAGGGTGCCAGGCACTGGGTGCAGAGAGCTGAAAAAGTCACACTGGGAGGGCTCAGCTGGGAAACACCAATTACAGCTCACAAGGCATGCTCATGTAGTTTTCTTGATTTGCCATGACAACTTTGCGGGGTTCCTGTCCTTAGGGCCATTTTACAGTTCAGGAAATGGAGGCTTGGTGAGTTTGCCTTGGAGGGAGCTGCTGTTCAAGGCCAAATGTCTGCGCTTCACCTCCACGTGCCTTTCACCTTGTAGGGCTGACAATGCGAATTTACTGCTTCGTGCAGTCTTGGGCCGCAGCGTCGGAATCATCTCCTCCAAAAAAGCTAATCCCAGGACTTACGCTGATACCCATGCATCTTGTTTGGACCCCATCTCACGGATATAGGCCTGCAAACTGCAGATGGTCCTTCTCCGACTGCTAACCAGGAAGCCGCAGCCTTGAGAACTGGACTCTGGAGAGGAATCCAGGGTGGCTATTCATCCTAGGCACCAAAGCTGGTGGCTAAGCTGGGGACTTTTATTTTGGGATAGTTCAGGAGGCATGTTCCCATTGACCATTGTACAGTGAAAGATGATGGATGTACTGATTCCCAGCACTGAATGGCCGACACTAGGGCATCTCAGTAAATGGTTTCATGGTTGAAATTTCAGGGTACTCATGACCCCTGGAAAAATTTCATTCTAGTACTGACAGATCTATAGCTTTCTGGCTTAATGTACAAGGCAAGCAATCTCTATTTTCTTTGTATTTTCTACTCTCTGGTCTTGGCTTGGCTGGGCAGCATAAACACAGTACCTCTGCTCTGGGGGGCACCCTGTCACCTTTTAACTGTGCAGAGAGTCCCAGCTTGAGCCTCAGCCTAGCTTAGACATGTCTGAACAAGCCTGAAGAACCGCAGCGTGGACCTGCTAGGAGCCTGTGTGTGCCAGAGAGTGCGGAGCCTCCTGGGAAGGATAAAGGAATCAGGCACAGCCCAGGCCTGGAAACTGGATGATGCTTATATTAGGAAATGAGCAATTAAACACTGCTTGGTGAGTGGCCATAAATGCATTCATTCATAACTCAGCCTCCATCCAGCTTCTTAGGGGACATGGGGAATGAATAGTATGTGTGCGGGGTGGGAGAGAGAGGGGAATAGAGGGAGAGAGAGCGAGAGAGCGAGAGAGAGAGAGAGAGAGAGAGAGAGAGAGAGAGCACACCTATGATTTAAAGAAGCACATGGCAGTTACTGGGAAATGAACTCAGGGACTGGCTGTGAGAATAAACCACAGTAGAGAGGTCCTGCTCTACTTTATGGCAGAGCCTAAGTTTCGTTGACCTCCAGTATTTCTGAAGTTGCAGGGACTTTAGCACCCAGCAAGAGGTGGCTGTTTCCAGGGTCCTAGTAAGGAACCTTAAACAAGTCAAGGGGACAAAATGGTGAGTGACTAGGCTTGCACTGCTCTCAGTCCTCATCAGAGTAGTTTTGGGTTGTGGGTGTCAGTGATGCAGAAGCTCAGAACTTGTTAGAGTGCAGAGAGAGAGAGAGAGTGTATCTGTGGAGTGCTTAGCAATAAATGGGGCCTCAGTCCCATCCCCTTCCACCAGGGCTCAGGGAATATCTTGGAAGATGGGGCAGAAGGATCCTAAGAATGAGAGGGCCACCGCACACAGGAACTCACAGCTGCTGTGGTTGCTGGCATGAGACTTGTATAACATTCTAGCATGGAGGGGCTCATGAGTCCCCATCCGCTGAGGAGCTATTTAACTGTGGATGGCTGTCAGGGAAGGGAGATTCTTTCAGGGTGTGTTCCCTGGTAGATCAACCATAGTCCAGTGGACAGACCTCCAGCCATGGCTGCAGGGGCAGCACAAATGGGATCCTTTAGATTATTGGTTATAAAACAAGAAGAAAAGAAGAGCATGAACTTGGGGGTGGGTTGGGGGAAATAGGTATGAATTGGATCTGGGAGGAGTTAGGGGGAGAATAGAGGGTGAATATGATCATAATGTATTGGATACATATGAAATTCTCAAAGAATGAATAAAAAAGTGGTAAATTACCAGAAAACTGAGTAGGTAGAGTTTTTCATCAGGACCATGATCAGCTCTGTTCTTCCAGCCACTTCCCAAATAACCACTCAGAGACTTATTGTTAATTATAAATCTCTGCTGATAGCTCAGGCTTATTACCAACTAGCTCTTACAACTTAAGCTAGCCCATTTCTATTCATTTATGTGCTGCCTGAGGCTCATGGCTTTTACCTCTCTTGCATATCCTGCTTCCTTTCCTTCTGGTTGGTGACTCTTCTGACTCTACTCTCCTTTCCAACATTCTCTCTGCCCTGAAAATCCTGCCTAGCCATTGGCCAATCAGCTTTTTATTAACAATGAGAGCAATACATATTTACAGTATACAAAGATCATTCCACAGCATTCTGGATGCCTTGAGCATACTGTGGATATCCCCTAGGCATTCTAGAAAATTGGGAGTTGAAAACTCTCATTGTTACTCATGGGATGGGATGCTCATGGACCAAGGGTTGGGAGGATCATCATTAGTTTGCCAGTGGTGGAGCAATTATGGAACCTACAGCTCTGGGTCCCTACCACTCTTGCTACTTTCTTTTGGAATTACTCTAGACTAAAAGGCCAATACTGATTGCTAGAAAGGTCATAAGCAATCCTAGAATTAATCTGGTCTAACATTCTTTTATGGATAAGAACAGCAGTTCTCAACCTGTGGTCATGCGAGGAATACAGGCTGTGCTGGGCCCAGTGAGAAAGTGATCAATGGCACCCCAGCTCTATGGCATAGGCTGGCAATCCCAGCACAATGGAAGCAGAAGCAGGAGGATGGTGAGTTCTGGGCTAGCCTGGGCTACATAGTTATGTTTTTCTAAAATATAAAACTCAACCTAACCCAACCCCCAAACAAAAAATAAACCAAAACAAAAAAATGATGGAGGGAAGGTGAGAGAGGGAGAAAGGGAGAGAGGATAGAGAGAGAGAGAGAATGTTATAGTGACTCTGAAACAAATGGAATGATTGTCCATGCTTAGTGTACAAATGAAAATTCCTGTATTTTTTGGTTGTGAACCTAGTTTTTAACGTTTGAGCCACCTCCATAACCAAAGCCAGGTAGTAGTGGTGCATATTTTTAGTCCCAGCAGTTGGGAGGCAGAGGCAGGTGAAACTCTGTGAGTCTGAGGCCAACCTGGTCTACAGAGCTAGTTCTGGGATAGCTAGGGCTGTTGCACAGAGAAATCCTGTCTTGAAAGACAAACAAACAGACAACAACAAAAATCCTAGGAACAACAGACCCCAATTCCTCCTGGTAACACTATCCCTAGATGGAAGACTGGGAGTAGCCTACACAGCTAGTGCGGTCTCTTTGAGGCCAGACATCAGATGAAGAATGACATATTATGAACATCTCTCTTTGGCTGGGACTGCACCAACCCTGATGGCCTATGGAGATAGAAATTTCACAGGCAACCCCACCTCCAATCCAGAGCGTACCAGTGGCGACCAGCCCAACAGATACACTTGGCATCTTACCCACGGCCAGTTGACTCATTGTGTCTGCAGAAGCATATTCAATGGGAAGCTGAGCCTGGATCTGAGACAGAAGTGAGTGCTGAGCTACTGATATTAGTCTACAACCTGGGATGAATAGGGAGGTGTGAACACTGGTTGGTAGGGTAATGATTCTCTAGATGTGTCTATGTCTTAGCTCTGGAACCTGCAAACATGGTCTGATATGTGTTTTTGAGGGTTAAGGGTGCAGGTGAATTCCAAGCACCGAGAGGTTGTCCTTGAGACGAAAGTGTGCGTGCTGAATTCCTGTGGTCCCAGTGAAATCACAGGAATCCCTGGAAGTGGAACAGGGTGACCAGGGACCCAGAGTCAGTGACAGTGTATAAGAAAGAGTTGACTAGCCATTGTGGGTTTGAAGATGGTAAGAGCTATGAGCCAAGGAACACGGGCCATCTCTAAGCTGAAAGAGATGTTCCAGCTTTTCTTCAGTGCATCCACAGAGGAGCGTGTTCTGCCCATGATGCAATTTTAACCCTGTGAGAACCATTTTAGACCTGTGGCCATTACAAGCATAAGATACAGACACTGTTTTAAGCAATTCTATTTGTGGTGCTCTGTTACAGTAGCTGTGGAAGTTCTAGACTCTAGGGTTCGCCTATGGATTGTCAAGGAAAAATTTCCAGTGTTTAATCAAAGGATTCTATCCATCTAAGCTCGGGCCTTTTTAAAGGCAGAGTATATAATCAATAAGGCCACTAAGACCTCAAGACAATTTCCCTTACAAAGAGCTATCAAAGGACCATCAACAGGAGACCTTTAAAATGTCAGGACACAGTGTTTGTGACTTTCCTACAAAGTTAAAGTATGTAGAAAAGGGAGTGTCCCAGAGCAGGTTTGGAGCTGGGTTGTGGGCCATAGGCATTTGCCATCCTACCATACGGCATGTCCTTAGGAAAAGAGGGTTAGATTGGGACTACCCTTGGTGGCCTTTGGCTTATCCATGGCATGAGCAATGCATGACTTTAGGAGGACTCTTTGATGGTCTTTAGTTTTAAGTATTCAAAACTGATTCTGAGAAACAAAATAGTGGAAGGTTTCCTCTTCACCATTTTGCTCCTCTTACTCCCCCCTCTTTCTTCTTGTTCTTGAGATAGACTTTCATTATGTTGCCCAGCTGGCCTAGAAGTCATTGTAAAATTCAGGCTGGCCTGGAACAAGTGATTCTCTTGCCTTAGGCTCCCAGGCAGGTGTACTACCATGGGACATGTCAATATCGAGCATTTTGTTCCATGTCCTCATTTGTTTCTCATAACTCATGAGTTTGTTGCGTCGGGCGGGAACCCATCTTGCGGAGGAGGACATAGAGGATCGGAGAAGTTAAGCAGTCTTCTAAATCATCCAGCTGTCCAGCTGAGGCCCTGAAAGTCAAATCAGATGTCAGAGAGGCCCCTGTGTTTTCTCATGATACCCTGACACCTCCAGATTATACTCTTGGCCACTCCAAGAACATTGAGCAATAAGAATAATGGTTTTACACACAGATAGCTGCGATTTTGTCTCTCCCCCTGGCTTGGCTAAAAATCCAGTCATGTGATATAGGGTAAATCATTTTCCTTCTCTGCGCCTCACATTTCCAGTCACTGCTTTGGGAAAATGGGCTGGAATCTGCATTTTTATGAATAGAATAGAATGAATATTTATGGCCTATCAACTAAGGAAGTTCTCTGGGTGTGGCCTGCTGAAGCTGGTAGTCTAAAAACTTCAGAGTAGTCACAAACAGTCTCACACACTGCACATTCCTACCTCTGTCCAACCTCTTCTTGGCCATCACTCTTTCCCCCATCTCTTGCCTGCCATCGAGAACCCCTCTGCTGTATGTTTAGACTTCTTCTTTGTTATAAGGTGAGTGAAATCTAAGAATATATGGATGTCTGGAAGAGAGGAGACCAGACAGCCTTTCTATGTTGCCGGCATCTCTTCTGGGAACACCACTTCCATTTCTTTGGCCAGGGGCATTCATTTTGTACCCCTGGCTCTTGTGTCTTCAAGACAGCAGGCAGGTGGCCCTCCAGCCTAAGCCATCCCTCAGGGACTGTGAGAGTAGTTATCTTTTTTTTATCTGGCATGTGCTGTGACACCAGAGTGATCCTGATTTCAGAGACTGTTACCTCTCTCTCTCTCTCTCTCTGTCTCTCTCTGTCTCTGTCTCTCTCTCTCTTAAATCTCTTTCTTTCTACAACATAATAAAATTACCAGACAAGCCCGTCCCTCCTCCTGACCTAGTCTGGGTTCATAGACATTTCCTTTTTGAGCCAACAGCTCTAATCTTCCTGCCCAGCTTTGTCACACAGTTAAGTGAGGTAAATTCTCCAGGTCAAACCCCCTACACGCTGTGGTTTTCTTCTGAGTATGAACCTCTTGGTATCTTTTGATACACAATGGCGACTCTTGGCCACCAGGTGCAGTTAGACATGAGATGAAGAGATGTCGCTTTGAGCAGACTGGAAAAGAAGGGTCTCTTTGCAGAATGGCTGTGGGTGGGACAAATACTCACGGGAAGAGTAGAAAGGAAGGAGTAGGTCAGATGGGTTTGTTCCAGGGCCTGAGGACTCCACTCATGCAAGCCCTTGGTGGCCTGTCAGGAATTTCAGGGTCACAGTCAGATCAACTCCACGCCTTGTCCTTCTGATTTTTCTTTCTCTAACCACATGCTAAACCTAGAGGACAGTGCCGTAGACGTCAGTGGCAGCATTCCTGAACTCAGGGGACATGCCAGTTTTGATAGGATGAGCAAGATGTACTCAAATCTCTAAAGAACAACAGAGAATAGTTGGGAATCAAAGGCTACCTCATCCTTGGCTTAACTGTTCAGATTCTGGGGTGTGGGGAAGATCCATAAACAGTGAGATGATGGGAGATGAGTGCTGTCTGACAGGATGACATCTGAATGGAGATGGAGATGGGAGTGTGTGTGTGTGTGTGTGTGCGCGCGCGCGCGTGGTGTGCTATGTTATAGTGATACTGTCCCTGGAGATGGCAGAGCTACATTATAAGGTTGGGAATAAGCTTAAACAAAAGTGAGGCACAGGAACAAGCCCGGTGTGGGTCTCATCTCCTACAAACCCTGTGGAACTGCAAGAGCTTCAAGCCCAGAGGAACTGTGGGTACTCTGCCGGCGCCGCAGCCAGGCTCCGAAGTGCTGCTTGTTTCTATGTATATATGCTGTGCGTTGGCTTTTCTTTCTTGTCGACCTTCCAGTCACTCCTAAATTCGGTTCTCTGCCTCTCCCTGCCTGCCAGTGCTCCATGCTCCCAGCCAAGCAGTGACATTTCCCCAAGCACAGCCTGTGCCATTTGAGAGCCCCAGATATGCTTCATTTCGGGGGTTGGACTCCTTCTGTCTCCTCCTATGGTGGCTGTGCATGTGTGGATACAGGGCTTAAGTCCCTATTACAACGATAGGCAAGGGTCTCTCACAGGGCCTAGGGTTGGTAGGTGGTTCATGAACCCTAACAAATGGTCCCAGTGTGCCATTGATGGCTAGACTTGGATGGAGGCAGGTCTATCAGCACATTCAGGGCTCCCTGTGGAAGCCCCAACACTCTGCTTGGGTGCTGTGGGGGAGGGGTGGGAGGTTTCTCCTACTAACTGTTCTGTTTGGGGACAGGTGGCCTCAGGCCTCCTCTCCAAGTATGCTCTCTCATCTCCTGATCCAATGGCCCTGGGGAGATTGTTCTGCCCACTTTTTCTCTTCTAGCTCCCAGGCATAGGAAAGCATTAGCCAGTCCCAGCTAAGCTTGGTGCTTGCTCCCAAGGGTCACATGCCCTCTGGCAACTGCAGGAAGGGTTTCCAGGCCAGTGGAGAGCTGGGTAGCTTCCGGCTGTGCTTAGCACAGGTCCCTGGATATGTTCCTTGCAGATTTTCAGGTGCTTATCTAGTCCTCCACTTCTAGAGACCTCCAATATGGACTCCCTTTTGGGTTTCCATCTTCATGTTTGACCCCTGAAGAAGTCTCTTCTTCCATCTTGTTGACATATGGATATGGGAGGAAAATATAACCAAGGATGGATACCAACTTTTGATATCAGTCATCAGAATCCCAACCCTTCCTGCTGTAGAAAGTCACTGTGGTGGTTTGAATAGGGATGACCTCCATAGACTCTTGTGTTTGAATGCTTGACCCATAAGCAGTGTCACTATTAAGAAGTATGGCCTTATTGGAGAAAGTGTGTCACTGCAGGGGAAGGCTTTGAGGTCTCATATATACTCAAGCCACACCCAGTGTGACAGTTTGCTTCCTGTTGCCTGTGGATCAAAATGTGGAACTCTCAGTTCTTTCTCCAGCACCATGTCCGCCTGCGTGCCACCATGCTTTCTACCGTGACAATCATGGACTCAACCTCTGAACCGGTAAGCCAGCCCCAGTTAAATGTTTTCCTTTATAAGAGTTGCCGTGGTCATGGTGACTCTTCACAGCAGATAGAAACTCTAAGACAGCCACCATCCTTCCACTTTCCCAACTTGCAATTTTTTATTTTATTTTTTTAAAGGAAGGATGTTTTATCTTTGAAGTCAGTACTTAATAAAGCCCCAGGCATTAGCGCCTCATTTTCAATTGTCCCCGTGATGGAGGAAAGGAGCTGGGTTGGATGGCGCTATAGGAATAGCCAGGCTTCTGCTCTTATGCTGGGGACATGCTCTGAGCTGCCAAGGGATTCTGTGTATTGGCTTCCAGGTGACAACATACAGGGCAAGGAGGGATTGGTGGGACTGAGGAAGGGGGTATGGCACCCTAAAGAAATGTGTTCATCTAATTTCCTAATCCTATTAACTTCTATTTATTTGACCTACAGTTCTGGGGATTCAGTCCAGGGCCTTACTTATGTTGGCCGAGTGTTCTATGACTGAACCACATCCCAGCCTAGAATAGACTCCCAACAACGGGCCCTGCCTGCTCCTCCTCCTTTCCCCACGCTGTCTCTCCTGGAGCTAGGCTGGAGCTAGTCGGAGAAAGGCCAGGGCTTTGGGAAGGGTGCTAGTGCTGCCAGGACAGGATGTAGCAAGATGGAGCTTATGAAGCCAAGGAGGGGTGAGCAGAAAGTTCTTTTCCCTTGGGGGAGGCTAAGCATGACTCGCTTGGTGTTATGGATGTCAGGGTGGCCTCTGAGTTCCTGTCTTGGTCTTAGCGATGTCCTGTCTGAAGCCAGCTGGAGTGGAATCCTCTAACCTGACCCGTTTGCTTAAACACAATCAAATAAATGTAATACTTTAAAGACTGTAAGTACTCACTACCAAAGGGTTGTTCATTGTCACTGAGATCTTTGAGAATGGAGTGGATGGAATAACATTCCTTTTGCCTTACCCGCTACGGCCAAGGCTTTGAACATGCGTTTCCCATCGCATGGCTGCAGCTGACAACAGCTGTCATTGTATGGATGGGCATGTTCACAGAGTGCCTTTCATGTGCCAAGCGTGCTCTCATCCAGCCTCCACAAAAACCCTTTTATTTCCAACTGACAGACTAAGGAAACAGACTTAAAGAGCTTGAGTAACTTGCCCAAGGCCATGGAACTACCTCAGCAGCAAGGCTGGGCCCTGTCATGCACCTCACTGTCAAGAAATACTGAACTGTGAGCTGCCACAGGCTCACAGCGGTCTGAAATCCCAAGCACATGTCCGTAGAGACCACAGTGACTCTCAGAGGATCAGGGAGAGGAGAAGGTGTGCAGGGGTTTCTGGGTGAACGAAGGCTCATTTTGGATTTAGGCAGACGCAGGACACTGTTGATGGTTCAGGACAGAGTAAGTTATAGGAATGAGGTACATGAGGATCAGGGAAGAAGAGGTCAGAAAACAGTGAGGTGAGGCTTAAGGAATGATCGGGAAGGAAGACAGAGGATGCACGCTACTGTATTCTAGAGTCCCCATCTACTCTCTGTACAAGTATTTTTGTGGACTTGGGGGGAGAGTGAATAAATCTGTCTAAGTCCCCATTCTCTAACGGTCAAACAGAGCTCATTGGTTTAGGATGTTTTTTCCTTGCTACTATCACAGAACGCCCAACGCTGGATAGTTTACATACAGTAGAAGGCCATTTGTCTCTCAGTGTTAAAGCAGGGAAGTCCAGGGGCGTGTCAGTGGCAAATATGAGGGTCACCTCAGGGTCGAAGGCAGACTTATAATTATGGGCAAGACAGACAGAGAAAATCAGGTCAAACTCTTTCTCTCACCCCCCCCCCCGACTTTAAGCTCTGAGCTCCACCTACCTCAGCCTGCAAGCTCTGGTCTTGTGTTTATCAGACAAACATAACTTTAAAAACATGGACCCCGTTCCTGTGATAAAGGCATTGATCTGCCCATGACTCTTAGAGCTCAGCTGTTATAGCGGCAGTTAAATTTCCACATGAGTTTTGGAAGGGAGACTTGAAGAAACTCTAGCCAACCCAGCCTGGCAAACATGGCCCTGGCAGGCCTTGCCCTTCTCCCTCATTCCCTCTGCCTTGCTAAAAGCCATTATATCACATCCCTGAAGCTAGCCCCCAAGGTCTATTCCCTTATTTGGCCACTTCCTCCTCCTGAGGCTGACTACCAAGGTCCAGGTATCAAAGTATTGAAGTCCAGCAATCAAAGCCCCTATTTGGCTACACTAATTAACTCACCCAATCAAAATTAGATACCTCATCCTAACACAGGGCGTCCCCTTTTACCTTTATAAACGGTCAGCCATTTTCCTGTGTGCCACATCTGTCTCCTCTCTATCTACAGGAAGTTCTTTGTCCCTTCAGGACAAATAACCTCTTTTCTCTCCTTTGTTCCCTTCCCCATCTTCCTTGTCCATTATCTCCCGTCTTTGTCCCTTATCCCTGGTGCACATGAATCTTTGTGCTGAGAACATGGTCTTGGGTCCTGAGCTGATACTTTCCCTTTCAATACTGGACCCACTGCAGTGAGAACGCCTGCCTTGCCTCACCGGAAGGGACAGAAAGCATTCACGTAAGGACTTCGACTATGTCTCTGTTTACCGTTTGCCACATAGATGCCACCCATGGTTTCCAATGCTCTGCCCTCGGTTGACACACTCCTTGGCTCCTGTGCCATCTCCGCGCTTTCCCCTTCCTCAGGGCCTTCGGCACTGAGTCATCCGCCCGAGTTGTTGCGTTCGTTTCTCCCCTTCTCTTCTGTCACCACCCGCTTTGAGATGACTGTCATTGCATGCCTGCGCGATTACAGCAGACTCCTTACCGGTCTCTCGCCTCCTGCCTGTCATCACATCCAGCCACCCTGCACCTTCACAACTGATGCTTTCTCCCCAAGCACTGCTGTCCTAAAATTCCTCACCTGGGCTCCAAGGTTGAGGCTAACCTTTGACCTGAATCACCTACAGCCTACTTCCTTAGATCAGCTCTGTCCCTCTGTGCTGTGGCCTTTGCCCCACGAGCAGGCTGTGCCTTCTGCCACTGAGGCTTCGCCCTCACACCATCATCCAGGGCCATGACTTGCCATCTAGCTGGGTGCTTTCAGCCTGGCTTTCTGAAACTGTCCCCAGAAGGTGTTGTTCCCCAGCCCAACTTCTGAGCTCTCTCCCTGGTGGGCAGTACTTACACTTTCCAGTGTTTTGCTTCTTGGGCCAGTGACAGGTCTCCAAGGAAAACAGAAAGTGTTTCTAGATGGTTGCAAAATCCTCCAGGGAAGGTCACTTCATCTGCCTTTGGTCCCCTTGGTTCCTTGTGAAGGGCCCTGTTGAACATACAGTAGTTAGTCAATGTATTTTGTATTTTTTTTTTTTAATCAACGTGGGATTGAAAACTATGGCAGTGAAGTAATGGAAGATGGAGGAAATGCTTTCTTCTCAGTAAAGAGTGGCACAGAGTAGAGGCTGCCTTCACACTCTGGAAATCTGGGTTTGTCTTCGGTGTTTCTGGCTGGGCCATTGGCAGCCCAGCTCTGCTTGTGTCCCTAGAAACTGCCCTCTCCCACCCTTCTGGAGCTCGTGGTAGAAAGCAAATGAGGAATAGGGGTGAGCTTCGGTGTTTAAAGGGGAGTGCAGCACAGGACGTCCCTCAGGCCCTGCTGAGGAGTTTGTGGTGGGCTGGGAGTGTTTGCTGAGTGCCTTGCCAGATGAGTTTGGAGGCAGGAATGAAGAATGGCGGACAGTGAAGTGCACACAGCCTTTGACACTAATGTGTGGCTGTCCATTATGTCCTTAATGACAATAACAGCATAACAGTGATAACGACATGCTGGGCAGAGCGAGTAGGATGAAGGATGGGCATGGACATCCAGGGAGCCTGTCCTCATCCAGGAGAATTGGAGCTCCAAGCAGGCTTTCTAGTTTCAGGGGCGTGTGCGCCATGCTCTGCTGGCAAGATGCCCCTGTGGGACCCAAAGGGGGAAGCAGGATCCCTCACCCGGGATCTTGGGGACGTCAAACTGCTTCTTACGCAACAGCCTCCTAATGAGTTAAGTGTAAATGAATCAGAAGCAGATGGATTGGACTGTTCTGGAAATACACCCGAGGTTTAAAAATTAAGGGAAAAAGCAGTTGGCAAAAGGCATTTTGGGGTTTGCCAAGACCCAGAACATTTGAAAAAAAAACAGTTCAAGCATTTTTTTTCTTTCCTTTTCCTTTTTCTTTTTGGTTGCAAAACCCAAAGTGCTGCCTGGAGGCAGTAGGACGATCTGGGCCTCCATTCTTTCAAGCTGAAGTTCTCCTGCCATGTGGGTAATGGGCCCCAGACAGGAGGCAATGGGCTATGGAATTGCATGGAGAAGCATTGTCCAGAGGCAAGGCAGCCTCTCCATGTGAGTGAGTGGCCCTGGGGCCTGCAGCTCCCATCCTGACCTCAACCCTCTAGGCCTGCTTTGGGCTGTTACCTAGGCCTCAAATGGTGCCTCTGTGTCTCCTAAGACTTGACTCATTTCTGCCAGTCCAGAGGAAGCTCGTTTTAGGTAAGGGACTTTTGAGGCGAACAGACACCAATTCAACGAACTGTGATGGGAAGTGCTTTTTTGGGGGGGGGGCTTTAAGAAATTTTTTTTAAATCAGTCACATTTGGCATAACCAAGGCTTTCCCTAGAGGGACCAGCTTGCTAAGTGAAAATAGACAAAAAGCAGCTGTCTCATAGGAAAACCAAATCCAGCGGTTTCTAAATCTGCCAGCTGACTGTGTGATTGTACATCGGATACCAAACCAACGTGCACTGGCTTGCTAATTGTCCCCTCTGAAGAGGTACGCCAATGTGATGCACATATGTGAATCAACTATGTTGGAGGTTGTGCTTTTGGTGATCCATGCTAGACACTGGGTCTCTCTGTTTGGGAAACACTGGATTCTCCGTGTCCAACACACGGTTCACTTTATGAATTCACTGTAGCTATCCCTTTCCTCCTTGGGATTTATCCATAAAGGTTGACACCTTTGCCAAGCTCTCAGACACTGGCTTTAAGGTGGAGGCACCATGGAAGGCCTGGTTAACTGTCCTAGGCAGGTCCAGGCAAGGCTCAGATGGAGGCAAGTGTAGACTTTGGGGACCTCTTCTGTGTGTAAGCAAAAAGGCTATTACATCCCCGAGTGGTGACTCCAGCTGGGAGACAGGGGCTCAGTGACCTGGGGTCCCACCACCACATGTTGGTCTTCTTCTTCTAGGGTCTTCTGTTTCCAAGACATGTTGTCCTTATATGTGGCTTTACCAGAACCCTGCCTGGCAAAGCAATATTGGTGGGTTTTGTTTTGTTTTTTTCTCTTTTTGCTCTTCTCTCCTCTTCAGGCATTGCTTGCTGTCCTTGCCTGCTTTCAATGGGCTGGGGGTGATCCCGGGTTCCCTGCATGGTGATGAGGGTCTAGGAGCTGCAATGTTGGCGACTGGTGGTACAGGCCACCCTATGGCACAGTACAGCCAAGTTCCTGTCTTCTCCGGAGACCCAGATTGCTTCTTTGCTTATTTGTTCGTTTACCCCTTCATCTGTTGTTTGGTGCTGGCTCATAACTTGATCCCCCAGTGAAGACAGGCCTGGGTAGCCCAACCCACAGAGCTGAGGACAACAACTAACAATTGCATAACTCTTTATTCAGATCTTTGGAGCATAAAAGAGGCCCAGCGCCTCTTGCAAGAAAAACCCATAGACAATACAGAGGCAACCATGTCATTCAACAGAGGCCCACTCTCTCGGTGTCACTCCACAGCCAGTGTGGAGCAAGGTCTGGTGCCCCCTCATGTCTTTGGCTTTCTTCCCATCCTTGAACTCTGTTCTCCATCAGTTTCTATGTCATTTTGTGGTATGTTGTTTATCGCCGTTTCAACACTCCATATGGACTGTAAACTCTTTTAGGACAAGATCATACTTCGCAGTTCCCCATAATTCACACAGTGCTGAGTGGCGTGTCATGGACGTGGAATCTGCTCCGCAAATATTTAATTGACAGGAAAACGTTGAATTGGGCAGAGCTCGTGGCAGCCCCAGCTTGCTTCAGAAAGATTGGCACCATGTCCTTAATCTAAAAGAGGGCTGCTCTAGGCCTGTGTGCAGGTCCCTTGTTAGTGCGCGAGAATCTTGTTAGTCCTGATCTTTGTCCACATCACCAGAATTTTCCTTATTATGCCTTGTTGAGCTCCTAAGGCATGCCCTAAAATAAAAAGGAAGGCTTGAGGGATTGATACGGTCTTAGCCAAGTGGAAATCATGCAGAAATTCTAGATTGGGAGGGGAAAGTACCCACAAGGTCTCCTAGTGGGGCTTCATTCCCTCTATGCTCTAGGTTCCATGGTGGATGTAATGAGTGAGCCCTGAATTTCGGGGCTTCTTTTCTCTACCTAAAGTTGAGAGGGAATAGTCTGTCTATCTGTCTGTCCCCGCTTGCTTGTTTCTTACTGCAAAAGAAAGAGGATACACCAGATTCCGTTTACACTCTGGGGAAGAAAGCAGCGGTCATAGTGATTGTTTAGAAGGTCCGATTTGTTGAGGTGCATCAAACGGCGGCTTACCTCGAGGGCAGTAGCAGGCACTTCTGGAAGATGGCACAGCCCAGGAGGAAGGCTGTATGATTCAAAGGGGTTTTTTTAGACTTTCTCCTGTCTGTGTCCTAAATATAATTGAATCTTAAGAAGGCCCTTGTCCCTACCCACTCTGTTCGCTGACCTGAAGGTCCTGCCACACAATGTTTCTGACCAGGTGATGCAGGACAAAAAGTGGACTCTCATACAGGAAGGGCAAAATAAAAAGCCAGGATTCTAGATCCCTCTTTCCCTGCTTCGGGTCTCCTTCTATACTTTCCCACAAACACCCATCAACTGCAGATAGAAACCCCACTGCAGTATGCGTATTGGGGGCTAGACCTGGGGCTCTGGGTTAAATGGGGTGGGGTGGGGCTGTGAGGAAGTGAGCCCATGCCCTTTGTGCCTACCCAGAGGGAGCAGGGTGTCAGCAGGTTCCCCAGGACTCAGAGCTGAGGCAGTGTCTCCTGCCTCGCCCTGCATGCCTGATGCTAACGTCTCTGTTCACCCTGCCAGCCAGCTGGGAGCCACTGTGTGATTGATGGCCCCAGCTTGAGTGGAAAGTCCAGATTCCAAGCAAGACAGCTAAGGAGGTAGGAGGGAGAGCCACTTCTAACATCTGCAACAAAATTAAAAATTAAATAAATAGAATTTGTTAGTTTACAAATAGAACTGTTACTTGTTAGTCAGGGTATTAACAATCTTCTTTTGGGATTAAATCTTTTATTTTTATTTTTAATTTTTTTTCCTGGTAACACCCATGAAAGACGTTTGTTTCAGTTGCCAACATTTCTGCAGAACTAATGTGGGTGGATTGTGACAGATATAATTTCTCCATCCTACACTTTCATCAACTCGAGTTCTGTTAAACTATACCCGCTGGGCTTAGCTCCTTTTAAAGTTTCCGCTTTGACAGGTAGATTTATTAGTCTTGAAATTTGTACAAATCAGATGTCACTCGTGGCAACTTGTCAAAATGTCAGTCTGGCGAGGCGGCATGAAAGGCTTTCTGGAGAGAGACAGACGCAAGGCAGGCTTTAGAGAGCTCCAGCGTGCTCCATGGAGGCATGGGAGGGGCTGCAGCCCTTGATCCTGGGGGCTTTGCTTTATTAAATATCTCAAGCTGCACAGAGGGGATGGGCCTTCGGATCCAGGTCTCGGAGCCATCAAGTCTGACAGTTCCCAAACGATGGCTTCTGTCGCTCATGGTGTCAAATTTCACTGCTTGTTATGTTCACTTAGTGGCAGAAGGTGAAGTGAGGGGGGTTGTGTGGTTGTAGGGGAGCAGAGAAAATCCAAGTCGTTTGGGTTTGGTTTCATCGGATGCTGTGTGACTCTGGGAACTGTATGGGTGCACACAGCGGGGGCTCTTTGGACCAGAAGTAGAGGCTAGCTTTCAGCCTGTGGGTTTAATCTTCAGATTCCATTGGTATGTTGGGTCTCAGGCGTAGGGCCTGGGACAAAGTGCCACTTCCCCGCAGTAGCAGGAGATGGCAGTACCCTATGGTCCCAGAAGATCCAAGGTTCGCTTTCCCAATCTGTGCTCCCCAAACTCCCTAGACTTTACCATTCCCCAGCCTTCCGTGAGTCAAGGATGCTGTGTCTCTGCAAGCTCCATAATTATCTTCGTTTGACATGGCAGGAAATGTTATTAATAGTCAGCAAGCAAACTGAATATCTTGCCTGGTGTGAGTCGGGAGAGAGAGGTAGAGAGAGCCAAGCCGTGGCGCTGCACACGGCTTTCAGTCTGTGATAGACTGCGCGGGTCCTGGTGGAGATGCGTGTTTGTTCACCGGGAGGATGGCCTCTATGAAAGCAGGCGAGGGCAGGCCAGCACTGCTAAGTGGGGAAGACGTGATGGCCCAGCAGCTGGTCTTGGAACGGCACATTCCACATCTATCTGTGTATTTACCTAGTTCTCAGCATTCCGACAACTTCTCTCCCCGACTCTTGTGATGTCTGGAGAGCTTACTAAGGTCTGTCTTTAAGGAGCATGAGGACTCTGGAAGAGAGGCAAGCGTTGTCAATGTAGGCGCTGTGACGCCCTGTCTTTGGGTCTTCCTCAGTCCGCCTCATGAAGGGGTGTGGGGAGTGGCCATCTGAGGGCCTGTTGGGATCCAACCAGCTCCTCTGGGATTTGTGGTCTCAGCGTTGGGATGAAGCATGCTTTGGCTTGAGAAGCATGCTTTGCTCTCTCCCCCCACAGCCTGTTCCTTTCTCCCTTTTCATTGCTTTGGGCATTGAATTGTTGAAGTCTTTTTTCTTCACAAGTTTCAAGAAACTCTTGCTACAATGCAAAGACCTCTTTGAGGGGCAACACTCCTCTACTGGGGATTAAGTGACACTCTGGAAGCAAGAAAGTATTCTGGAGAAATGGAACAGATGCCAAGATTAAGACTAGGGGAAAAAGGAACTTTCTAGGGGGCTGGAATTATATTTCTGAGAGCCATTCCTGCATGGCACATTCCCCTCCTGTCTCCAGAGCCCAGGGCATTGCATATTTTAGAGAGATGGGAGGGCAGGTGAGAAAGGGCCATCCCCAGACTTTGCAGGGCCGTGCTCTCTCATGAAGGCAAGGAGCCTCCACACGGAGCCTTTCCCTCACCTCCTTCACTAGCACATGGACTCAGGCGAGTCTGAGGTGTGGGCTGGGGAGTTTCCTCTCTCTCCATCCAGGAGGCGGCTCTATCATGTCCTCCCTGGCAGAATAAAGATCAAGTTCACCGTTTATGGTTCTAGTAGGGTGTGGCTGGGTGAGCAATGCTACTGACCTGGCAGCCGTGTGACATTATCTCAGGTGAAAACTCTCAGACATCAAGAGACAGCATAATGATTATGGTCATGATGATGGAGTAATTGCGGGAATTACCCTAATAATCCCTTAGGTGTGTGTCAGCCTCGCCGGGGCTTCACGCACTTTCATGTTCGTGATCTCAGGTAACCTCAACCTACTTCTGTAGGTGGAGAGATCTAGTGGGTCTTGTGGAGTAGTTATGCAAGGGAAACTGAGGCATGGAGCTTATACTTTTCCCTCTGACCTAGGACTCTAAGCTACTTGAGTCCTGGAAAAGTGCATTTTATCTTTTGTGTTAATGTCCATTGTGGGTTAGGATCCTATCCCACAAGGGATAGGACACGTACGAAGACAAAGAGATACACACACGTGCATGCATATACATAAACACAGACACATACACAGGACACCCAAAGGCATGCAGACACAGACTTAGAGACATCTGCACTCATATACATAAATAACCACACACACACACACACACACACACACACACACATCTGTGGGTCCCGAATCCCAGCAGCCTTTGCTCCAACATACAGTACTGAAAGGCTCACCCACATGTCCCCTCCCCATCTGCTCTTCTCTCTCCTGGCAAGAGCAAACATCCCGGGAACACTAAGATGACTTTCTTGCAAAGAAATTGGTATGTGCCACAGCACAGGGCCACTAGCTTTTGTGCAACAGATACACGCAGGCAGTGTCCTGGCCCACGTTAGGTCAATGGTTAAAGTAGGGGACTTTTCTAAAATCTCCTAAGCCCCTCCTCCAGAGACAGGTCTGCCTGCCCTGCCCTGCAAACCAGGTCACTTTCAGCAGAGACAGTTGGTTCTGGGAGTGGAAGACAGGAAGGCCCTGGCTAGTCTGTGTTAGCTGGAGCCTTGAGCTTCCAGCTCTGCAGCGCGGTGCGTCTCTGCCTCTGCTTCGTCATTTCAGGGAGGCCAGCAGAGGAGAGTGGGGGTAGGAGAAGGGGGAGGGCAGGGTAGGAGGGAAAAAAAACCCTCACCAGTCCGTCTGGCATTAGTTCAGAAAGCTCTCCAACTCACACATCTGGTTCTTATATTTCAAAGTTAATTAGTCATATTGAGGCTGTCTGAAGATAAATTTATCATCCAGAAAAAACACAAACAGTTTGAAAAATGAAAGGAAGTGAGGTGACATGCCTTGACGTTTAAATAAATCATTTTAACATGATTAAAAAACTTGTCCTGTCTGACACCCAGCACTTGGGTACTTTGTAAAGATTTTTTTCCCTTCTTTTCTTTCTTTTTTTCTCCTTTTTTCTTTTTCTTTCTTTCTTTTTTTTTTGGACAAAGACAAGTCCCTGCTTGGTCTACAAAAGCCTTTACCATTCAATTACTCAGTACAATCTTTGGCCAATTGCTTTTCTGAGTGGCTATCAGAGCATACAGCCCACAGCTGGCACCACTCTCTGGGCTGGTAGCAGGGGGATTGGGGTAGGCAGTGATTACCCCAGGGGGAAAACTCAGAGCAAACATTAAGGGCTTTGAGCAACCCGAGGGTTTCCCTGAGTGAGGAGAATAAGCTCCTAATGTTCCTCTCTGGGCCTTGGCTGATTGGGCAGGAAATCCATCCGCAGACCAAGAAAGAAGGATCTTTCTGAAATGCTGGACCAGGTGTGTCCTGTTCCTAACACCTCCCTGGGCACATGCGATAGCTTGGGCTCTCGGGTTGATAGAATTAGGATCAGGGCTCTCTCTGACTAAGCAATAGCGGGCTGGAACCAGGTGGGGTGGTAAAAAATGTAAGAGACCACAAGCTCTCTTGCTTTGGTTGTTCTAGGAGTAGGTAGAAAAACCTGGAATCCAGCCCTCTAACCATTCGGAATCACCATGGTCCAGCCAACTCACTCTCTCATCCCTCCCTGCCCTGGGCTCTCTCAGTGCCCCTTGTGCTCTTTGCAAAGGTCACTGGCTCCTGTCCTGTGGAATGACTGACGTTTCTTCCCAGTGCAGCTGAACAGTGTGAGCAGGTCCCTGGGTGGTTGATGTGGCCCGTGCTGGTGGTATGTGCCGATGTTCTCGCTGTGGCAGAGAGGGTGGGGCAGGCTAGGGCTTTCCTTAATTTCATCCCAGGAATACTAGTCCTTGGGGGCATTTCCAGGTGCCTTCTGGCTTCTCTTTGGATTGTGTTCTCCGGGCAGGGGATGTGTGACATAATACGACATGAACATTTTCTCCTATTAGCAATTTGGTCTCTTCAGTTTTGTTAATGGGATAGCGAGAGGTGCCGGTTATGGTGCAAAAGCCTCGTCGTGTTGGTAATTTTCACTGTAACATGTTAGCAATCTGTCACCATTTGTTTCCAGCAATACTGGCACAAGCCTGCTTACATCAAGGGCTTTCTTTCTTTTTTTTTTTCCTTTTTTTCTCCACACCGCCAGACTGTTCTTTCTGTCTCTGGCTAGGTAGCTTCCCCTATTTTGAGCTGTTTCTGTCCATCTGGTTCTGCAGACTTCCATGTCTGCCTGTGTTTTTCTCTCTCACCTCCCTGACAAGTACTTCTAAGTTTGCATCAGAGGGAAACACCATCTTTGGTGACCTGCAATAATGGAATTCCGGAGCTTAGAAGCCCCAGCTGTCAGTACTGCCTTCTGTCAGATGGAAGACAAAGGTCCAGAGAAGGATAGGGCCTTGTCCTGGGTGTCACAGTTTAGGTACAAGGTCAAGCTTTATGATTTCAAACCCATCATGTATTTCTATATGCGCTTATATGAAAGAGCTGACTGGGGACAGAAACCAATGTTTCCCACTGGGGACGATAACCTGGTGACTCTAATGCCACAGAAAGTCTTTCTCACCAAGCTTTCCCAGAAAGGACCCTCTAGTCAAGTGGTTTTCTGACATAATGCTACAATTTTAGGGCCCTGGCTCTGGAATCAGGAAGGAACCTTATAGTGACTCCTGCTTGGCAGGATTTGGCTTCAGTCATAGTCACCATGGTCCTCGCACAGAAGTCCTGGACATAAATAGCTGTTTGTGCTCCCACTTGCTTCTGGGCCCTGAACCCTTGCTGTACCCCAAGAACACTTCACCTTGTCCTATGCATTGCCGGGGTGACCAAGATCCCCCCCGCCAAGCTGGAATCCTGGTATATGGAGGCTAAAGGCAGAAGACCACTCCATCATGCTAAGATGGCTGATTCTGAGTCAGAGGGACTAGGGTTTGAAGCTCCAGTCAGTGAATGGCTTTGGGACCTTCCTAGAAGGGAACTGTGGCCTTAGTTTCTTGCACTGTGAAATGGGGATACGTCACCGTCTGTTCTTAGTGGGGAGGAGACAAATATATGTGAAGTACACAGCATGCTAGAACATGCAGTGAGGAGCATGCGTGTACCAGACATACAGCCTGCTACCCGTGTGTTTGAGTGATGTGTGCTGCGAGTTCCCTCCCTGACTGTCCTCAGAGCAGTCTAGGGTGACAAGGTCTGCGCGGTCATAGAGTAGAATTGAAAGGGTTTGTTTTCACTGTGGGTCAAGAGGAATTTCTAGGTGAGAGGCATTTAGAGCATGAGATGGATATTCATATTTCTGCAGCAGGAAGGAAAGTGCTTGAACATGGGTGTTTGAAGAAGGCTATGTCAGGATTATGAATGTTCCTTCTGTCAAAACTTTCCCGTTAATTGTCCAAAGCTTCCTTGATTGCTTCTGATGAAGCTGCCGACCAACTCTGAAATCTTAGAGCAGTCTCATCACACTTTACAAAATAATGAGCGTGGTTCACACAGGCGGGCAAGTAGGAAACGTAGTTCTGGGAGGGGCTGGGCACCTCCTTGGAATTGGCTCCCCACCTTGCCTCCTTCTAAACCTGCCCTGGCTGCCAGGATGTAGGTACGGGGCTGGCCTACTCCTCTTCTTTGTTTGTCCGTAAGGTACTCTGGTTGTGAGTTCTGGCTGCTTGCCTTTGAGTTTCCAGACGGTTGTCTGTGTGTGCACAAGTCTGTATTCACATGGGCAAGCAGGTGTATGTGTGAGTGTGTGTGTGCACACTTACCATATCCTTCCATGGGTTTCAAGTCTCCGCTTTGAAAATTGGAGGGTTGAGATTTGATGCCAGGCCATTCTATGGGCCTCAGTTTCCACCCACAGTGACCAGCTGTGACCATCCGGTCCTTCCTGTACCGGCTCAATCTGCACCCGGCACCTCTGTAGAGGCCTGTCCAGAGCACACCATCTCAGGTGTTTCTCCCAGTGTTCTGCTTCTTTGCAAAACTGTTAGCCCTCATTAGGAAGCTAACTGCCTTGCTGTTTATTTCTTCTTCTGGAGATTGAGGAAGGCGAGGGCAGGGTCTTTTTCTCACTGTGCCCCTCTGTCATGAAGCACATGTGCGTGCGCTGTGCCCACCTGTTGGCTGGATATGGAAGCTGGTGAGGAATGGCCACTGACAGCTTCCTCTACCTGCCTCATCGGCTTTCTGTAAAGGTCACTAACAGCAGCTGTGGAAGTAATTTGAAAATGTGCAAAGAAATATGCCAAGTGTAAGCTATTAACATTCCTCTCCCACGGGAGGCAGGGGACATTTCTTTGCCAAAATATCTCAGTAGCCTTGAGCTTGAGTCTGGCAGAACCTGGACCCCTCCCAGGTGTCTCTCTCCCACCTACATGGGGACCCTTTAAGCCAGACCCTGGCGTCACAGTTCTGTTTTATTCTGATTCTTTTGTGTCTGTTGCTACCATGTTGGGCTGGGAGACAGCGGGGTAGAAAGGTAGCACCATGTCTCTGTTGCTGGGTAAGTCATACTCTGGGACAAGGCTGACTTGCAAACTAGTACACTTTAACTTAGGCAATCCTTGGAGCAGGCCTGGTGAGTTTAGGTGCAGAGGCAGCTGGGAGGAAGCAGTGATTGGCCCTGAAGAGACAGGGAGCTGACTGAGAACCATTTAGCAGAGGAGGTCCAGCCTTCTAGGAATGGCGTGAAGATTCCCAGGAGGGTGCATTCCCCACCCCCACCCCCCACCCTCACACACACCATTTCTCACAGGTGACTTTTTAGACAGTTTTTTTTTATTACCTCTAACATAAAACAACTTGAAAAATGTTTAAAACTTGAAAGCCATACTTTATTTTAGGTGTATAATAGCACTATCGTAGAGTACAGTAGAGTGATTTAATGCAGATCTAAACACATGGAAATTGCAGGTTGAGAAACTGCCCTCCCCAAACACACAAAAACAAAGCCACCTTTCGTAAGTGAAAGTGAGTCAGCATGATGGACAGACGCACATGGCGGACAGACACACTCCGTGCACTCACGGCTAAGCTCTGGTGCCCCGACGGCCAAAGGAGTGACAGGGAAAACCTCACTCTGACTGGCACCACCAAAAGAAGAACACAACTGGGGTTCTTATGGGAAGCAAAAATAGTTCTTTTTGCTTTGATACTCAAAAAAGTTGAATCCACATATCCACAATGAAATGGGAGAAAAAAAAACCTTGGTAGAGTTGAAACTAGAAAAGAAAGGCTTTATACCCTCTCCCGTGACTCATGTGCCTTTTGCCCGCATTATATCCTTGCTCCTCAGCTAATGCTGCCCTTTCTTGGTCTCCTTTGTAAATGTTATCCTACACCCACACTTACACCTGTGTATGCACACATTTGGGCATTTTATAGGGGAGGATACACAAACGAGGAAGAGCATGTGCCCTGTTTCTTTCTGAGTGGAGTCATCTTGCCTAATACTGTATTTTCCAAGTCCATTTTTCTGCAAATTTCATGATCTCCCTTTCTTTATGAATAACAGTCCATTATGTGTGTGTGTGTATGTGTATGTTCGTGTGTGGGTGCGTGTTCAAGACAGGGTTTTTCTGTGTAACCCTGGCTGTCCTGAGACTTGTCCCATAGACTAGACTGGTCTTGAACTCAGTGATCCACTTGCCTCTGCCTCCTGAGTGCTGGGATTAAAGGCATGCACCACCACATCTGGCTTATATATTTTTCTTTTTTCATTTGGTGATGGTAAATAGGGCATCAATAAACATGGATGTACAAAAGTCAGTATGCTAGGGTATGGGCCTCCCTGGGTATCTGTCTCAGAGTAGGATGACCAGGTCACATGACAGTTTTATTTGTATGTTTTTGAGGAACCTCTGTACTGATTTCCATAATGGCTTCATTAATTTGCACCCCCACCAGCAGTGAGTAGGGGTTCTTCCTTTTTTTCCATATCCTCCCCAACATTTCTTATTAGTTTTCTTGATGACAGCCATTCTGACCGAGTTCAAGGATTATCTCAAAGTAGGTTTAATTTGCATGTCCCTGTTAACTAAGGACGCTGACCACTTTCTGAAGTGGTTCCTGGCGTCTGTGTTTCTTTTGAAAACTGCTTGCTCATTTCCTCAGCTCACTTGCCGACTGGCAGTTTTACTTCCTTGGCATTTGATTCCTGCAGCTCCTTGTCAGTTCTGGATACTAGCTCCTGTCTGTCGCTGGTCAGGATTCTCTCCCATCTTGTGGTCTCTCTGCATGCCCTGATGCTAGTTTTATTTTGTTGTGCCGAGCCCTTTTAATTTCATGTAGTTCCATCCATTGATTCTTGGGGCTGATCCCTGTGCTACTGGAGCTCTGTTCAGAAAGTTTTTGCTTACACCAAAATATTCATACCACAAGTCTAAAATGTAGCTATTTATATTTGTGGCTTTTGAGAAGGTCACAAGTCATTGCAACATCATAATTTTAACTGCCCAAGAACTAGTTGGGGTTCCTTGTTGGGGTATTGCTGCCTTTATGTGAATGCATACTGCAACTCCATGGTTTTCTGTCATCCCAATCAACACTCATGGCCTTGTAATGAGGATGAGCCGACTCTGGCTGGGTAGACACAGGCAGAGTTCAGGATTCTGGGAGGCCTCCCAGGGTTCTGATGATGGTCAGGAGCTCCTGGGCCCTCTGCTTCCTTTATCATCTTCACCCTTTCTGTCTCTCACATGATCTGTAACCCTGATGGAACACTGCTACTTCCATAAAAGCTAGGAGGCTTCTGGGGTGGTTTGAATGAAAATGCCAGGTTCATAGCTTTGAATGTTTTGTCCCTAATTGATGGAACTATTTCTGGAAGGATTAGGAGGCATGACCTTGTTGGAGAAGGTGTGTCCCTCGGGGTGGGCTTTTTTGAAAAGCCCACAACAGGCTTATTCTCCTATGGTCTGCCTTCTCCTTCTGATTATAATGTAACGCTCCCAGCTACTGCTTCAGCGCCAGGTCTGCCTGACGGCTGCCACGTTCCCTGCCATGATGGCTAATGGACTCATCCTCTAGAACTCCAGGCAAGCCCCCACTTAAATGCTTCTTTTTGCTATGTTGCCTTTGTTACAGTGTCTTTTCACACAATAGAAAAGTAACCAGGACTGTTCCCTTCCCTACTGTGTCTTATGGGGGACAGGATTCCAACATTTCGCCCTTGGCTTCTGCCTCCCATCTTCCAGTCTCAGCATCACCTGCTGCCCATGCTGTCTAGGTGGATGTCACTTGCCTCTGGACTGATGCCATCCTAAGCCACCTGCTTCCTGTGTGTGGCTCTGGTCAGTTTCCTGAAGACAGGGATTGCATCTGGATCTTACTGTTGTTTCTCCATTTGCCCAAATGAATGTTCAATAAATAATAGCAGGTTGATTGACAATTCCCCCTCCTCTGCTTGGGATATGACAGTGGGACACAGTGAACTGTTTCTTTAGTGAAATCTCTCATTGAGTACAAGGCACTGAGAGAGGTCTTTAAATGTTAAGGACTATGGAGATGGCTCGGTGGGCTAAGTCACTTGGCTCTTAGTAATGCAAGCCTGAGCGCTACGTAAAGGTGGAAGGAGAGAACTAACTCACAAAATTGTCCTCAGATCTCCAGTAATAAACAAAAATTTAAAAAGTTAATTGAATACATTCAGTTGGGAGCAGTTTTTGTGTCTGTTGGTAATGAAGTTCACCAGATTCTATTTAGGAATCTCTGCATATACTTTTACCACATATACATATATGCATGACATAATTAGTGTAAAAAGAGACCATAAATTTGAAGGAGAGTGGGGAGGGGTGTCTGGGAGGGCTCAGAGGAAGGAAGTAGCGGGGAAAATGTTGTAATTATATTATCTCAAAAATAATGCAGTCCACAGGGCCTGAACGGATGATCAGTGGTTACGAGCACTTAACTTTACTTGTAGAAGACCTGGATTTGATTTCCAGCTCCCATATGGTGGTTCACAGCTGTCTGTAACTCTGGTTCCAGGAGGTTCTATGTCTAACCCCTGTGGGCTCCTGCATACACACAGGGCACTTTCTTACACTCAGGCACACCAAATATACATAAAATGAAATAAGTAAATGACTCATTGGATGCTGAGCCACTGGTGGGGCTATTGAAGGGCTCTTTGGTCCCCAAGCATCGATACCATCACAAATCCTTCTCCAGAGCAGAACCTGCAGCCATTAGGATCTGCCAGGCAGTGCGGTCAAAAGTTGTGGTTGTGGGGTCGATCCTGAGTCTGCCTTGACACCGCTTCTCTCCAGAGCTCTTCCCCAAGGCAGCTTCTGATTGGACATTTAGGAATTCCGCATTGTAAAGCTCCTGGAGAAATTATATCCCTGTCATATTTGAACACTCCAAAATGGGAAAGAATTACTTTATTGCGCATCCCCCTTACCCCCCCCACCCCTCTGCGAAAGTTTGAAGCTAACAAAATGTTTTCAAGCAATTTTGTGCTGCTAGATTTGGTGAAACTTGCTTCAAGTGTCTTTCCAGAGCCTTTCGTAGGAAAGTAATTGTGTAATTAGCTATAAATTAGTAAAATTATGCTAATTACTTCCAGGTGTGACATATTTTGTGCTTAAAAACAAGGAAGAGAAAGAAAGGGGCTGTCGCTGTACTTTCCAAGTGGAGGTTGCCCAGGCAGCCTGTCAGGCTGATATGCACATTTACCTAATATTATTTTTTTTAATTATATAATTTCTGAATAAGTACAAACAGACCCAGGAACAAAAGTGCACCAGACAAAACGCAGGGCTGGCTCTTTTCTATATGTGCTTAATTAACAGGAGCACAAGCAGGAGATCTTTCAGAACCTTCCTTTCAAACTTTTAACGGGGTAACACAAGCAGGGAGGCTGGTGTCAGAGAGGCCTTTGGTTTCTCTGGGCATTTAGGTCAGAGGCAGTCCGATGGTGGCTGGGTGTGTCTCTTGTCACACTCCCTTCAGCTTCTGTTCCTGATACTGAGCCGCCGTACCCTGACTAAAGAATGGCTGTTGCGTGGCATGCTCCTGATATTGTCAGCTCTGTCTCCTTTGCAGGCAGTACTTTATCATCATGGTCTATCTTAACACAGTCCTTGACGTATGTAGGTTTGTAGGGCAGGTATTATGGCCTTCACAGAACATAGTCGCACATTGCTTAATGGTGGGAATGTGCCCCGAGAAATGGCGTCATTAGGCAATTTCATTGTTGTTGTGCAAACATCTTAGAATGATTTTACACGAACTGAGATGACTGAAGTGACTAGGAGCTATGACTTTATGGGACCTCTGTCGTATGTGGTCCATCAATGAATGAAATGTTCAGGTACACCTGCGGACTACATTGTCTTAGGATACAGTAAGTTAAAATGTAGAGGGGGGACGTGGGAACAGAGAATGAAAATTGAATAAACCTCCCACCACCCTCTGCCCTTCCCCCCTCTCCTATCTCCTTTCTAAATAGAATCAAGCAGGACCATCACTACCTGCACACAGTAGTAGTGATGATAGCACGTGAAACAATCAATTAACTAACCAGTTATTTCTGTAGGTTAAATATGTTGGGTTCTGTGATAGGTGCTGGGCATACAAAGACCAATGCCACATTACAGGTCAATGATGGAGGGAGAGACCTAATGAATACTGAGATATAATATTGTGAACACTCTAGTTACAATGACCCTAGGTCTCTGATTCTCACTCTCTCTTTGACACAGGGTTTCTCTGTGTAGCCTTGGCTGTCCTGGAACCCTCTGTGGACCAGGCTGACCTTGAACTCACAAAGATCCACCTATCTCTGCCTTCCGAGTGTTGAGATTAAAGGCGTGCACCACCACCATCCAGTAAATTTTACATTGACCTCTTTCCTTCCTTCCTTCCTTCCTTCCTTCCTTCCTTCCTTCCTTCCTTCCTTCCTTCCTTTGTTCCTCCCCTCCTCTAATTTTTTGGTGGTCTTAAATTTCCTAGTTTCATTTCTAAATTGCTAAAGGCTAGTTTCATTTCTAAAAATGTTATCTCATTGTCTTTCTCCAAGTATACTTATGCTCACAAAATATTGGGTCTGAACTGTCATTTGGAGAACCTGACCCTAGAGACTATAATAGAGGAAGGTCCAAACACCATAGCAGGACAAGGATGGTCCACACACACAGAAGAGGGGTTTGAGCAGGGTCTTCAGGGTGGGTGTTGTATTCTAGGTAGGGGAGGAGAGAGAAGTCAGCAGAGCTGATATCCGAGACGATCAGGGAGGGATGTCTAGCAGCTCTCTAGCTATGAGTAATAGTGGGGGGGGGATAGTGGGGACAAAGGCACAAAGATGCTTGTCACTGTGCTGAGTTTGTGGAACTGCACATAGCCCAGTGTGGCTGAAGCATTGAGAGTGGGGAGTGAAGCTGTGGAGGAGGTGAAACCAAAGGGCTGTGAGGACTGCACTGCCGGGAGGGGGCTACGCTTTCAGACAAAGGGAAATACTATAAAGCATGAAAGTGCATGTGTGCCTGTGTGTGTGTGTGTGTGTGTGTGTGTGTGTAAAGAGAGTTGCTTGACGATCCTCGTTTCAGTCTTGCTCCTACCAAAGGCGTACTTTCATTTTTAATGAGACAGATGATTATTTCTGGGCAGCTTACTGGAGGCAGCCTCAAACAAGGGCTGCAGTTTAAAAAGAAGAGCAGGAAGCATGGCACCCAATGCCATGATGGGCATCCTCCAGGCCATCTGCATTTCAGCCTTCTGATCTTGAGATTAAAAAAAAATAATAATAAAAGATCACATTGGATGCTGGGCATGGCGGGACATGCTTGTAATTTCAACAATGAGGAAACAGAGGTGGTGGAATTTCATGTTCAAGGCTGGTCTGATTCATATAGACTACGTCTCAAAAACAAAGAAATAAACAAACAATAATAGCACCATAAAGGTCAAACCATGGTATGCTTTAAAATACTATAATATAGAAATATTAATTATAAAAAGCAAAATAAACCCAAACAACAATATCAAACAATGATGGAATGACACTAAGGCTGGGTGACAGGAGATCTGACCTTGAGTTCTGAGGCTTCTCATGGACCTGTGGATTGGAGCTACTTTCCTACTCTGGTACCATATTCTTCATTTAGAAGAGGCTTGGATGAGTTGGTCTCGAAGGTTTTTCTGGGTCTCACCTGTCACCATCACATTTTTAATTTGGACAGCGCCATGGAAAAGGCATCTCCACTCTTAGAGCCGAGGTGATGAGGAGCAGGGCTGAGAATTAGAGCGGCTGGCAGGGGCTGGGGAGCAGCCGTTTCTCACTGTGCAGCTGAGGGGCATTTGAACATGTCCCACTATCAAGTCTCCTCCACTCACTCGACTCTTGTTTTCCCGGGACCGAGGGTGCTTTTACGGAGAACCTCCCATCTTGTCAGAAGCCAAGCCGAGTTTGTGTCCTCTGAAGTATGCCTTATTTGTTTTTTACCATAACACAATTGTGGGAATGGAACCATTAGGATGGTTCACAAGCTTACAGAGCCAGTATCTTCTGAGCTCATGCTTCTATGGGCAGACGTTATGCGAAGGGCACTGTGTTTATCAAACTACCTAATCCTGAGAGGAAGGTGCCATCGTTATCCCTGTATTACAGACGGAGACATAGGCACACAGAAAGGTTAAATAACTGGGACTCTCTTTGTACTGGGCTTGAGGAAGGTAGTGAAGTCAGAACCGGATGTCCAGCTCTGTGAACCATCCATCCGCTGCATCTTTTTCTCAAGACAGGCTCTTCTGGGACTGTTGAGGCTTTAATGAGACAATCTCTGTGCTAAATCCCTTTTAAGTTGTAACCTGCAGAGCTCAGTGAAGAGTCAGGGTAGACATAGTTCCCCTGGCCAGGGCAGACAGAGCCTCTCAGGAAGCTGGGTTCTTGCTAGAACATAGGAGGCAGAAGGCATCAGGTCCAAGCTGGAGAAAGAGCCCCTCAGAGAGAGCTGGTAGCCCCTTCCCTGGGTATGTGTATGGCCCTTGGCCTGACTCAAGGGAGCAAACACAAATGCTGTCCCATGAGGCCTTTGAGCAGGCAGAGGCTTCCTAGAACACAGGGGATTCTCTGGGAAGCTCACCGGGGACTCTTCCTGCCTCATGGGTCTCAGGTGGGGTCAAGCATGCAGTAAGCATGTTTTCTTGTTGCCCATGATATCTAGTGCTAGCCCAGCTCTAGGGCTCTGCTCATACTCCTTGCTGCTGTCTCACGAGATGCTGATGTGTGTCTCCAGAGGCAGTGCCGTCAGAGAGGAGGGAACCTCAACTGAGAAAATGCCTCTAGAAGATGGGCTGTAGCTAAGTCTAAGGGACCTTTCCTTGATTTGTGATTGATGTGTGGGTGGGGTCCAGCACATTGTGGGTGGTGCTATGTTGTTGGAGGTTTCCGTCCTGCCTGGTCCCATAATAAACACACAGAAACCATATTATTTGCAATACTGTTTGGTCAATAGCTTAAGAGTAACTCTTGCTAGCTCTTATATCTTTAACGCATTTCTATTTATATTTCACCACAAGGCTCGTGGCCTACCAGCAAGGTTCCAGCTGGCGGCTTGTGTCTTTCTCCTCTGGTGGCTATGTGGCATCTCCCTGACTCTGCCTACTCTCTCTCTATATATCACTTCCAGCCTGGCTATATTCTGTTAAGCCATTGGCTGAAAGCAGCTTTATTCATTAACCAATAAAAGTAACGCATATACAGAAGGACTTTCCACACCAGTGCTATCCTTGTGCTGGTGGTCCCGGATTCTATAAAAAAGCAGGCTGAGCAAGTCATAGGGAGCAAGTCAGTAAGAAACACCTGCCCATGGCCTCTGTATCAGCTCCTGCCCTGCTTGAGTTCTTTTCCTGACTTCCTTTGATGATGAACTGTGATGTGAAAGCATAAGCCAAATATACCTTTTCCTCTCTAACCTGTTTTGGTCATGGTGTTTCATCACAGCAACAGTAGCCCTAGCTAAGACAGACACTGCCCTGGTGTAACCTGTAGACAAGGCCATGGACACTTTGGAGCCTTGCTGGTGTGGCTCACTTCCGAAGAAGGGTTCCTCCTCAGCCTTTGGGATGCTCAGTGGAAGCACGGCCCCACTTCCCACAGTGATTTCTCCTTTATTCATCAAAAAGTGCTCGTTAGCCATCTGGGATGATTTGGAGCAAAAGACTGGACCAAAGACATTCTCTCTCTCTCTCTCTCTCTCTCTCTCTCTCTCTCTCTCTCTCTTTCTCTCTCTCTCTCCTCTTCTTCCTCCTCCTCCTCTTCCTCATCCTTACTCCATCCCTTTTCTTTCTCTTTGTATTTTAGCCTTTACTCCCAGTGAGTACTCAGACACCCCTTGTAGGAAGAAAGGAATGAATTGGATTGTGTTCACCTTCCCCTCCCTATCTTCCTTTCGTGAGCAGGTTGTTTAAGCTTTTTGTCTCAGAGCAGAACCTTTAGTGACTAGGAAGTTCTCATTGCCCACAACTGAAGTTCAATGACAGCCCTGTCACTAGGACCATGGTTTGGCAGCTCTGTGTAGGCAGATCAGCTGCTAGACAAGGTGCTCTCTGGTCTTGACCAGATTTTTAAAAGTCTTTATATGCAGATCTTTGCACATCTGCCAACAAGATAACTTCTGAAAGTTGATGCATTGTGAAAATGAATTGTTCGTGGCTCTTTGCAGACGTGACTAAGATCATGCATGTCATTTGCCAGGCCACAAGCAAAGTGAACATTTCACTCCCTTGCTAAAAGTTGTTAAGGACTTAAGATGGCAGTCAACACTGTGATGTGAACTATGGCAGACTTCTGGCTACACAGCTTGCATGCTCATACACTAGCTATTCTAAGCTGTGGCTGTTATCTGTTAGTACTGTCAGGCTGCTGACAGTAGACAGAAATGGATGCTGTTGGTGTCATTAGCTAACTATTTATTTATTAATAAACATAGATGCTATTAGTGTTATTAATTTATTCTTTTAAAATTTAATTAATTAACACATAAAACAAAATTATTTTGATGAGATAGCAGGATGGGCTAACACCCACATATAGAGTATGATATTTAAATCAAATCAAATGTACTTATTGCTTCATTCATTACTTCTTTATGCTGAAACTTTCAAAGTATTTTCTGGTTGCTCTTTGAAATGTACATTACACCATCGTCATCTACAGTAAGCCTACTTAGAAGCATGGCATGGTAACACACATTTGTAATCTCAACACTTGGGAGATGAAGGCAGGAGCATCAGTTTAAGGCCAGCCTGGGCTAGATGAGATCTGTTTCAAAAAGCAAAACACACACACACACACACACACACAAAAAAAAAAAACCAGAAAAGTAGCACACTGTGCTGAAGCACCCAAGGCTTCTTGCTCCTATTAATTTTCCATTGATCCAACATTATCCATCCAGTCCCTCTCCACTCCCCAAAAGCTCTGGAAAAACCACCATTTCACTCCCAACTTCTGTGAGGTAAAGTCCTTTAGATTCTAAGTCTAATGACACCATATGACACTTTGCTTATTCTGCTTAACAGAACAAACTCCAGTTCTATCTGAGCCATTTCAAATGACAGCGTTTTCTTCTTTTTTTTGTAGCTGAGCAATATTCTGTTGTGTATATCCAGTGTATTTTCTTTATCCACTCATCCCTTGGTGTACATGTTGGTTGTTCCTACTTCTTGATGATTGTGAACAGTACTGCAGTAGACATAGATGTGCAAATGTCTCTTTGACACTTGTTTCCTTTCCGCTGGATTTATACTCAGCAGGGCAACCTCCAGGTCATGTGGTAGTTCTGTTTTTAATTTTTAAGTACCATCCATATAGTTTCCTATAGTGCTATGCTGATTTACATTCATATAAAGCAATGCACAATACTGGCTCTTCTTTCTCTCCCCCCATCCCTCCATTCCTCTCTCTCTCCCTTCCTTTTTGTGACAGAGTCTAACTCTGTAGTTCAGGCTGGGTTGGAGCTCACTCTGGAACTGTGGCTGACCTTGAACTTGCAGTGGCCCTTTTCCCCCCTCAGATTATAGTTGGAAGCCACCATACCCAGTATTTTCTTTTTTATCCAATACATTGCCCAAGTCAGGTAATAATATTAAGTATCTACCATGTGTGCAACATTGTTCCCAGGACCAGTTAGTAAAGTTACTAGAAGATATGGTTTCTCTCTTCAGAAATGTTCACAGTTTTATAAAAAAGACAAGAGATATCTGCATGCAGTGACAATGTATCCCACAACCATGCACATGCATCTTCCCTCCCAACAAAGAGGGGTCATAGATTTCTTTTTTTCTTTCTTTCTTTTTCCTTCCTTCCTTCCTTCCTTCCTTCCTTCCTTCCTTCCTTCCTTCCTTCCTTCCTTCTCTCTCACCCCTCTCTCCTCTCTCTCTCTCTCTCTCTCTCTCTCTCTCTCTCTCTCTCTCTCTCTCAGAGAAATTACAGTCCAGAGACGGGTAGACAACAATACACAGAAGGGTAAGCAGAACACAGAGAGCTCATTTTTCTAGTTTTCAATGCCCCATTCCCAGAGTAAGTGCTCAACAAGTATTATAGGTTAATTGAACACTGACTGAGAAGGGAGAAAGATTTGGGGATGTTCAAGGGGAACTGAAGGCAGCATTAGAGGAAGAGCAGGCACCATTTCTAGCCAACTCCTGAATCCCTCTAGCCCAATGTGCTTTATCTTATTGTATTTCATCTTTGATTATTCCTTGCTGCCCAGCTCCAGACATGTCTGGGGATTGTACTTGAAGCTCATTACCTTCCCCTAGGTGATGCGAGTCTGAGAAGTGGTGAATCTCGCAAAGAACCATGTACTTGATATGCCTGCCCTGGGACCAGATAACAGGGACCCTTCAACACAATCTTCTCTGCGTCCCTCCACACCACATGTTGGGGAGACCACTGTGCTCTCATTATCAGAAAACTCCAAACTGCACCAGTTGAATGACTTTGGGGAAATGGCTGAGTGTCCCCTGGGGGAGGCCCACTTCCCTTTCTTTGAGAAGAGGGAACCTCTACTGAAAAAATAACGCCTCCATAAGATCCAGCTGCAGGACATTTTCTTAATTAGTGATCAATGGGGAGGTCCCAGACCATTGTGGGTGGTGTCATCCTTGGGTTGGTGGTCCTGGGTGCTATTAGAAAGTAGGCTGAGCTAAGCATGGAGAGCAAGCCAGTAAGCAGCACCCCTCCATGGCCTCTACATCAACTCCTGCCTCCAGGTTCCTGTCCTGACTTCCTTTAATGATGAGCAGTGCTGGGTAAGTGTAAGCCAAAAATGCCTTGGTCACACAGTAGCGACTGTGTGATGACATGGAGGCTCCCTGGGCCAAAGGTACTCAGCTGGTAAGCAGTGGGGTTAGAACTCCAACTCGGTTTTCTTCGCTGAAAGTCTATGTTCTTATTAAGAGCACCATGCTTTATGTAATTACAGCAGCCTATTAAGTTAATGATTATTTCCCCCAGCCCTGGAATATTCTTGAGGGAGTAAAGCTTTGAAGAGTGTGTGTGTGTGGGGTTCCATGTGGGGAGATTGTGGTTGGGAAAATGAGGAGAAGAAAAGAAAGAGGGCTTGAGGGAAGGGCTAAGTTTAGGATCACAGGAGACTCATTGAGAAGCATGCTGCTGTTTCAGCGGCCTGGGTCCCTAGGCAGCCATCGGCTTCTCCATCAGTGGTTTTCATCAGGAGACCAATGAACCAATATTTACTTGGGGATTTAGAAACGGACGCAGAAGGTTTACTGTTAGAGGGCACTTGACAAAACAACCATTTTCTGTGCCCATAGAACCCTAGGCCTCCAGCCCCAGGAGGTCGGTGATGTTCTTTAGAGAGTTTGTGGCGGCTTAAGCAGTTTCTAGCACTTTGTCAAGTTAACACAGAGGAGGGTCGGGGTCGGGGGTAGGGGACCATGGCAGGCTTGAGTGGGACTGTCCTCAACTGATGAGCCATTTTCCCCAAAGGGTCACTTCACCTGGCTTTGGTTTCCTTTATCCCATCCTCATGAACATGACCTCTATCCTCTACTCTTCTCTGATGTGCCCTGATCCTCAGCAGGTGCCAGGGCAACGCACACTTCACTAATTAGGAAACCTGGACCTTAAGAGAAGCTACAACATCTGCCAGGTCCTGGAAGCAGGTTTGGTTTGGCGTGTCACCGTCTACTGTGACCTTCCTCCTTCCCTTTAGGTGCCTCCGCCCTTGGAAGAAAGATCCGATATGTGGTTAGCCTGCATCTTCACAAAGAACAGCATTGTTACTGAGGTCACTACTGAAGACCTCATAGCTGGGGCCCCAAGTTCATGCAGGCAGGTCCTTAGTGATGCTTTTAGTTCCTTGTCCTCACTGACTTCTCTGTTCTCTGGAGGACTGCTTTGTAGCAGATGGCAGTGATGGTTTGGCTATGGAGTATGCACCACACCCCGCCATGAGTTCAAAGCTTTAGCCTCCTGCTTCACTGATGAAGGTTCTGACCTAATCAGTGCATTCATTTGTTGACAGGTTAGTAATTTGATGCAATCGTTGGAAAGTGGTAGAAACATGGGGAGGTAGGCAGAGACAAAGGGTTACAGGGAGTGTAACCTTGAGAGCTATATCTTCTCCTAGCCCCTTTCTGTCTCTCTCTTCTTCACACTGCCATGAGATGGGTGTCTCCACCCCATCACACTCTAGTAGGAAGCTGCTCGTTTGTTCCCGGCCACCCAGACCAGAAATAACGACACAAAACTGTATTAATTAAGTCACTGCTTGGCCTATTAGCTCTAATTTCTTATGGGCTATCTCTTACATCTTAATTTAACCCATTTCCACTATTTTATATTTTACCGTGAGGGTCGTGGCCTACCGGCAAGGTTCCAGCCAGCAGCTCGCATCTTTCCCCTCTGTGGCTACATGGCATCTGATTCCGCCTTCCTTCTCTCAGCATTTAGTTTAGTTTTCCCCACCTAGCTCTACTCTGCTAAGCCACTGGCCAAAGCAGCTTCTTTATTCATTAACCGATAAAAGCAACACACATACAGACTTCCCACATCATCATACCCTCTTGGTTGTGATGCTCTGACTTGCCTCAGGTCCAGCCAGTCATGGGCTCAAAACCTCTAAACTATGTGCCCAAATACATCATTTTCCTTTTTAAATGCTGTATATCAGTATCAGTCACAGCGATAAAAAGATAACGAACACAGTGACCCGTGCCAATGTTACAAAAACTTTGAACCTAGCACAGGATCTGTAAAAGCTGCCCAGGTAAATCAGAACCTCTCGCTCTGTGCTCTCTCTTTAGTAGGCACCATTGTTAATATGCATGTCTTCTAGACTTTTTCATTGCAGATATGCTATATGTATTATAGGCAAAAGGCTTTTAAATACAAGCAGGCTCATCCTATACCCACGGTATTGCAACTCTCATTTTCATTAAGAAATCTTTTATGGTCCTGTAGGAACCAACAGCCCTAGCTCATTCTTCTTAACACATGACAGTATTCATATTTTAATTTCGGGATGATCCAGTTGATTTGCTCTTGTCTCAGCTGATGGACAGTTGGGTAGACTCCAGCTTTTCCTCCTGCAAACAGTGCTCTGGGCAGCATCCTCGTACAGTTGGAAATGAAACTTGTGGTGCACAGGATTTATGCATTTAGAATTTTGATCAATATTGCCACATTGCTCTCAAAAAAGGTTGTCTTCATTTACAGGATTTTTTTTGGTACATATTCAGTAAATGCTGTGGAAATTGTCCCTGACAGTTTGTACAATTATTCTTGTGATCCAGCTCACCACTCTGCTCAGGGTAATTCTACAACATTCTGGAGGGAGATTTCAGCCTATCTCAGCCCTTGCTGACTTGGGGGCTGGAGGCGTCATTTCCCTTGTAGAGGTAATGATGTGTCTCATGAAGAATAGATCCAGAGACCCAATGAGTATTTGTTACATCTTTTCTCCAGTGCCTGGTTATTGAGAAACCCTTTCTGAAGAACACACAAAAATACCTATGCACTCCAGATAGGGCACCAATGGACCAAACAGATTCACTGAAGCCCATCTTGGTGAACCGATGTGTCTATTAGGGTTACTTACAGGAGAACATGTTAAATAGAGAGCATGAGTTTCCCACCAACAGTCTCTGTGAGTTCATTTATGCATCAGTCCGGTTGTTTCTGAAAGACACCATTTCCTCGGAGTCATCCATCACCTCTGGCTCTTACAGTCTTCCTACCTCTTCTTCCACATAGCTCCCTAAGTCCTGAGGAGAGGGGTCTGGTGGAGACATCCTATTTTTGAACTGAGTGCTCCAAAATCTTTTCTTCTCTGCACACTGTCCAGTTGTGGGTCTCAGTATTAGCTCCCATCTAGTGCAAGAAGAAACTTCTTGGATGATGGCTGAGCGAGACTCTGGTCTATGGGTGCAGCTGAATGTCATTCAGAGTCACTTTGTTGCTATGTTCCTAAAGGTGATTCTAAAAGGGACTTTTCTCTCACCATCTCTTTTCCAACTCCCATTAGGCTTCTTTCTGCAACTTAGATAGGAGAAGAGCGAGACACAATTTGCTTTCTGATCGGCATGCATTCCAAATGGTACCCTGTGTGCTGCACAGGACCTCCTCAAAATCCACATGCTTCCCAGTTAAAACCTTCCCTTCCACCCAAGCATCCAGGGACCCTACCTCATTCTAGATGTTGGGCTCCATATAGGTGGGAATTAGAGTCTATTAAATTAAGGGTTTTTATTCTGCAACTACAAATTCAGACAAATCACTAGTATTCCCTGTCTCAGTTGCCTAAACATGGCTTGAACAGGGACAATGCCGCTAGACATGCTAACCTAGAATAGGAAAGCTGAGGAGGTCTTGATCCTTGATAAGAACTATAGGCAACTAATGAGTGCGAGAAATAGTCTTCCCCAGGAAAGAAGACAGCATTTGGTTACCCAATACCAAATGGTCAACCTTGGTGGCCATATACACAGATTCAAGCCAGGTGGGGTCCCAGTGTTTATATGGAGAAGTGGGCATGGGACCCCAGCCCTAACCAAGGAACTATCTGCAGATGACACCTGCTGACAAAAGAAATTTAGTTTTCTCCAGTGGAGTCTCACTGGGTATGTAAGCCACACATCAGGGTAGACCCCCATTCCCAGGAGTACTTGGCCAACACAAAAAAACTCAATGGTATTTTGGTAGACTTTTTGTCTCATTTTGCTTACTTGGGCATTTTAAAATTTTCCCTTTCTTTCTTTCTTTCTTTCTTTCTTTCTTTCTTTCTTTCTTTCTTTCTTTCTTCTTGTCTTATTGGTATTTTTGCTTGTATATTTTGGTTTCTTTTTTATGCTTGTTTTGTGTATATTTCTTTTTCTTTTTTAAAGGGGGAAAAAGAGAAAGGGCATGGAGATGGGTGGGTAGAAAAGTGGGGAGGATCTGGGAGGAGTTGGGGGAGAGAAATGTGTGATCAGAACATATTGCAAAACTGTTTTTAAATACTGTTTTTTAAAACTTTTTAAATGAATAAAAAATAAATCAACCATGAAGTGGAGAGAGGACTCTAGATGGAATTTGAGATGTCGGCCTTGTACATGTGGGGTAGGGTGGCACTTGTTGGCTTCAGGCAGAAGTTCTGCCTTTCTGAATGTTGTGGTTTGAGAGACCTCTCTCCCAATGGCCTTGTCTCTGGGGCACACTGCCTACTTTCCTGGCCTGTCATTACTCTATATTTAGAAGGAGAGTGACTTTTAGTTTGCCAACAGTAATCCTCTCCACAGTGCCAGCCCATTCAGGCAACTAGTGTTAATCACTCTATCTGAGCCTATGTCCTCTGAGGTCTATGGCTTCCCATTGTACTCCAGAGCAAGGGAGAAAGCAGGTCATGGGAGCGAGTTGGAGATGGGGCAAGCTGACTCCTTAGTCTCAGTATGAGCATTGTTGTGACATGTCCCCTGAAGGCTAATGTGCTAAAAGGCTTGGTCTTAGAACAATGTTCAGAGAGGTTCTAGTGAAGTGATTAGATCATGAGGGCTTTGACTTAATCAGTGGATTAATCCACTGCTAGATTTTAAGTTTGATGGCATTGTTGGGACATGGTAGGAACTATGAGGTAGGACCTATTTGGCAAACAGAGTGGTCCCTGGGGCTGTGTCTTGTAAAACATTTTCTTGTCCCTGGCCCCTCTTGCTTCCTGGCTGCTGTGAGGTGAACAGCCTTCCACCTCCATACCGTTCTATTGTGATCTTTTTGCCTTGAAACAAGGAAAGCATGAACAGAAACCTCTCAAGCCTTGATCTGAAAATAAGCCTCTCTTCCTTATAAACTGTTTTGCTGAGGTGTCTTGTCTAGTAATAAGAAGTGACAGACACACCTCTGTGACTGGACCTCCGCCTCCCCTTCTGCTGATTGCAGTTTGCTCTTCCCCGGCCTCTGAAGGAAGCTAGGAGGATAACTCAGACACTGATGCCACCGTGAGAGAAATCACAAGCAACAAGAACGCACTCTAAACTGAGGCTGCAGTGAAACACATGAGGAAACATGGATGAGAATGCCAGAATTCATTACATGCTTGATTTAAATTAACTTCTGGTCAATGTGCATTCAGCAACCTTTTCCTAGTGCTAAATGTTGCATGCACACCCCCCGTTCAATTATAAGACCCCATGTAGAGTCATGACCCCTAGTTTAAGAAGTTGTTCTATAGGCTATGTTATAGGTATTGTATGCACTGTGTTATATATGCCATATTCTATATACCATGTATGCTACATATACCATATATGTTATATGTTTTTGTTCATGCTATATACTGAATACATGCTGTACTATGCATGCTATGCACTAGGCTTTATGTAGTATGCTGTCAAACATGCTATATACTATGGTGCATGCAGTGCATTATATATTGTAGACTATGCTGTCTGCTACAGACTAGGCTATATGTTATAGAGCATGTGTGAGATACCCTGCTGACTATCTCTATTCTATATAATACTGTATATTCTGTGGAAAGTTCTCTGCTTCTGGAGGTGGGGAGAGCTCGGGGGGTAAGGAAAGGCTTCTTTGGATGGCTGCAGGGTTATCTGAAAATACCTTCTATATGCTCATTGTATCCCATCTATAGCATCAATATTGTTCAGTATACTTTCATTGAGCACCTAGTGGCTGAGTATCCAATGTCTGTCTGTAGTTCAGCCTGAATCCTAGAGTAAGAGACAGGGATAGAAGGCAAATCATAACCAAGGCTTTCTGAACAGGTTGGGGGGGGGGCGTCACAGAGACAGGGATGGCAGACAAGTCATAACCAAGGCTTTCTGAACAGCTTGGGGGGGGGCGTCTCAGAGACAGGGATGGCAGGCAAATCATAACCAAGGCTTTTTGAACAGCTTGGGTTTGGGGGTGTCTCAGTTTCTTCTCGATTGCTGTGACAAACACCATGATGAAGGCAATGTATAAAAGAAAGTATTTATTTGGGCTTACAGTTTCAGAGGGTTAGAGTCCACAATGGTAGAGCAAAAGCATGGAGCAGGAATACCCAAGAGTTTATATCTTGCTTAGAAAACAGGGAGCAGAGAGAGGGATTTTTGGGTATGTCATGAGACTTTGAAACCTCAAACCCCACCCCCTCAGTGACACACCTCCTCCAACAAAGCTACACCTCCTAATTCTTCTCAAACAGTTACACCAGCTGGGGACCAAGCATTCAAACATTTGAGTCTATGGGGCCATTCTTCTCGAAACTACCATATTCTGTTTCCCAACCCTCATTGGCTTGCGGTCATATCACAGTGCAAAATGGATTTAACCTAACTTTAAACACCCTACAGTCTTTCACAGTCTCAGCACAGCTTAAAAGTTCAAAATCTCTTCTGTGACTCAGGGTAGTCTCTTAATTATAATCGCCTGTAGAACAAGAAAGTAAATTGCATACTTTCAACATACAATGGCACAGAATGTACATTCCCATTCCCAAAGGGAGGCATGTGGGTATAGTGAGGAAATACTGGACCAAAGCAAGATTCAAATCTTACAGGGAAAGCTCTAATCCTGTGGCTTTCCATCTGATCTCAAGGGTTTTAGAAGGCTCCTCCCTTCCAGCTTCTGCTGTCTGAAGCACACTTCTCTCTCTCTAGCGCTGGTTCCGCTCCCTCTGTATGGCTGCTTGGCAGATGTCCCATGGCTCTGGCATCTCCAACATCTTAGGTTTATCAGTGCAACTCGGGCTTTTACAGACTCACAAAACTGCCCGCATGTGGAGACTGTTCTGCCACATGCCTGGCCTCAGAGGCTCTCCTCAATCACAGAGGAATATTCCATAATCCCTTCACCTTATGTATCCTTCATGGCATTAAAGCCATAAGCATGTGAAAAAAAATGCCAGCACACCTGACTTCCTGTCTGAGGTGGAACCTGACCCCTGTGAATCATGTTAGTAGCAGCTTTCATTTGTTGTTGCCTTTTAGGAGCAAGACATCCCTTAGGCCTTCTCTTTCCACAAGCTGGACTCTTAGCTGGTGGGGTCTTGACTTGACGGCACCCCTCCCTTATGTGGGCCAGGCCTTTTTAATCTCCTTATATCAGCACAAGCCTTAGCTCTAGCATTGAACTTCCTGGGGCCCCTTTTCTCTTCCAGCTGTCCATTTTGTATTTCTTTTCCCCCCCACTTGCTCTTTTCCACTGTAGACCTGCATAAGAAGAACCACTAATAATCACACAACAGATTCAACATTAGGCTGCCTTAAAATCTCCTCCATCAAAAGAAATTGGTCCATTAATTTTCAATTTAGACTCCAGCAAATTCTTAGGACAAGGGCAGAGAGCCACATTCTTTGCCAAACATCACAAGAACGGTTTCTAGTCCAGTTGCTAAAGTTGTTTCCCTCAAGACCTTTTGAGCTGGACCTCCAGAGTCCACATTGCTCCCAGCACGACTGCCTTCCATGCTCCTACTAGGACAGCCATTAAGTTCTGCACACACCATTCAACCACTTTCCTAGTCCAAATTGCCAAAGTCTGGCTTTCACACTCCTCCAAAAACCCCCGCACGGTCAGGTCTGTCATAGCAACAGCCCCCTCCTTAAGTACCAACTTCTTAGTTTCTTTTCTATGGCTATGACAAAACACTATGACCAGGACAGCATATAAAAGAAAGCATTTAGTTGGATTTATGGTTTCAAAGTGTTAGCATCCACTGAGTAATAATTTTTGAACTGTGGGGGCTTCTGACTCAGGCTCTCTCTGGGGCCTGGACTGCTGGCCCAGACCCTGCAATGGAGGAGGAGCTTGGTCCCTAAGTCCTGTGTTCACATTGCTTTGGCTTTAAGTATAAAGTGAAGATAGGGATTGCACGCTCAGGCACCTGGCCTTCATCCAGGCCTTAGATATTTGAGAGGAATGAGGCGGCTTATTCTCTTCTTCAGTTTAGGCTGGGCCATTTTGTTCTTCCCTCAACTCCATTCATAAAATGGCACAGGTTTCCACATATGCTATGCACATGTGTGCACACAGGACTCTAAGAAGACAATTTAGCAAATTTATGAACCAGGCCTTTGCTTAGGCCTATCATGAGGAGTGAGGACCCTTGTGGTTTGAATGTTGGTGTCAACACCTTTAAAGTATTGATTGAGCTTTAAACCCAGGGGTAAAAGGTTTGTGTGGAACTCAAATACAGGATTTCAAACCCCTGAGCTCTTCCCGAGCATCTCAGTGGCTGTAACAAGGGGCAAGCATCTTTGATGGCAAATGCTTGCATTTTACAGTGTGAGCACAAATTGGATCATAATTAATGATTTTGATATATAGTCCTCCTCACCTTGATAGGATAATAGTCTGTCTATCAACATGTCTGAGGCCTTGAATTCTTTAGAAGTCGGCAGTTGCGTCTTCATGCAGATGAACATATACTTGATTGAAAGATCAGTCTCAGAGCGACCCATTTAGAGCACGCTGCTTCTTTCTCTTCCTTTCACCTTCTTTTCTGTGCTAGTTTTACAGATTTTGAAACATGATGGTTTCCCATAGCTTCTAGAATGTTGCTGTACATGCCGGAGTGCCTGGTACTGAGGAGAAACCATGCTGTCTGACCTGTTTCCAGTGTGCTCACCCAACATTCCTTATTCTTGCTCTTGCCTGCCTCTATATCTCCTTTTTTTGCCTCCTTTTGATTTAATCTATAAAGGTGAAGATAGCTGGACTGATGGGTAACTTAGGGTATTAGGAACAAGTCCTTTCTGTCGTTGAAACATCTAGAAGATTCTGTTTCACTTAGAAAATGTTTAAAGAGTATCTGCTGTGGTCATCACCAGAAAGGGAAAGACCAATGAGGGTGGTTCCTTTGTTCTAGGAGTTACCGAGCCTAGCTTCATTCCCCATCCTCCCGCATCTTGTGGCAGTGTGGTTCACGGTCTCTTCTTACACTGACGTAATTTCTCCATCTCCAGGATGCGCACACACGCTCCTCCCCCGCCTTCCATTGATTGGGCCAAATACACACCTGTGTGCCAGGGAGAATGAATTTCCTTCTAGACAGATGTGAGACATAGAACAGAGGTGTCCCCTAAAGGTTCCCAGACGACAGTAGCTGCTGAGTATTGTTCTCAGCCCAGGGGCAGGGCCACCATGCCAACCCACTCTGTAAGGGAGGGCCCCATAATGGTCTATGGAGAAAATACCACAAGGATTGGAAAAAGCATGGCAGGTCTCTTTCCAAAGAAAATATTGGTTTCCTCCAGCTATGGGAAGTCTTGAAATCATCCTTTGGCGGCTCAGACAGGCAGGAGAATGCTTTTTTTGAGGTGGGGTCCTGTTCAGGAGAAGCCCCAGGGAAAGGATCTGCCATTCAGATCCATGAGTAGGTAGAATTAAAATGATCAACTTTGCCATGGGGGATTTGAATCTTCTTGAGAGCTTAGTTCCTGAGCTTCCAGCTGGTGACTTGAGTGAGGCCAGCACCCAGGATGATGTCAAGGGCCTTGCTTGTGAGCCGGAGTCAAACTTCTTGTTCTTATGTGAAATCAGGCCCTTCCTTTAGGAGGCCCTGCGGGTCCCTGGGTTGGTTCCTCTGCTACAGATAATTTTGGGAGATTCCCAGGTGTGGAGAGATGGGCTGAGGGTGGACTCTTGGTCCCCTTTGGCACGAGGCCACCCCCCAGGGCTTCAGGGAGAGGTATTCGCTGAGGGAATTGCTCACTTCTCACCGCGTGGGGTGTGTGACAGGCTAGCGAAGAAGCAGACGGCGGGGGCGGGCGCCGGCAGGCAGGGTGGGATGAGGCGCTCTGCTGCTGTCTGGCGGCTGTGACAGCGGGTACCTGCCTGGCGGCCTCCGCCCGCGCCGCTGCCCAGCCTGCGCTGACAGGCTGCCTGTTAATTGGGGAGGCACAGAGGAAATCACGGCTGAGATTTGCTGGGGCTCAGCGCCCTGTGTGATGCTCTCACACCCTTAATCAGAGAGAGGACTGTGCGGACCCATAGGCCTGTCACTGGCCTAAGAGCTACAAGCAAGGTCGGGCTGTAGGAGTTCCTTGTTTGGCTTAAAAAAAAATCTCAACAAAAGAAAGGGGGAAGGAAGCAGCCTGTAGTTGGGCTTTGGAAGTGGGAGGGGGGTGAGGGGGGAGAGGGAGTACAGATAGAGAAGTAAACTGGGGCCTCTAGAAGACGCCATTTGCATAAATGACCTAATCGGATAGGAACCACACTATAGACCTTTCCAGGCACCGGGGCCCCCCTTTCCCAGTGGGGGAAGTGGATCCCTCACCAGTGTGGGTGATTGCCACCAGGAATCCCAGGGGTTAGGTGCAGGGGCGGCCAAGAGTGGTTCTCTGTGGTCTAGCTTACACACACAGCACACACATGCACATTAGGGGGTCACAGAGCAGCTATGATGGCCTCACTTTCTCCCCGGTGGCGGGAGGGGGGCTATGAGAAGGCCTTACTGAGAGTCACAGTCTAGCTAGAGGCAGAGTTGGTGCACCTCCAGTTTTAAACCCGGGTTTAGAGTGACTTTGGGGATTCTCGGATGTCTTTTCACATCTTTCCCAGCTCCTACCCTTCTGGCCCGCAGATATGACTGAAACCACAGTCTTAGAGATCTACCCCCTGTCATTCAGGCTTAGCTCACAATTAGGCAGCAAAGTTTCCCGGGAAGCGTATATGGTAAGTGCAGCTGGTAATTTCTCTCAGAGAAGAATGAGGGAGGTAAGGATTGTACATACCTCGGGCTAGAGTGCTTGTGGTGGGAGGAAACATCTGGTCATTGAGGGCACAGGAACAGAGGCCAAGGGCTGGGCAATGCAAGCCCAATATCAGACCCCCCATCTAATTCCATTACCATTAGAAGTTAGCCCCCGTTAGATGCAGACTTTAGGTGTCCCCATCGCACCTGTGGGCAAGTGAGGGTCCACGGCTAGCCAGTGGTGCTCCCACTCCGGCACGGGCAGCTCCTGCAGCTGACGTTCTCCTGGAGTCTGACAGAATGGGACCTGTGGGAAAAGCTGCCACGTCAGCACCCAGCCCTGCTTCGTACTCCAGCAGCTAATTAAAGCCGGGAAGGTAATTTATTGCTGAGGGAGAATATGCGGGAGGTTTGGCTTAGCTGAAATGGCCCCCAAAGAGTTATGGAAAGCTAAAGTGGGTTTTCAGAAGCAAAAGTTAATTGCTCTTCACTTAGCATTTCGGTGTCTTCTGGGCTCTGAGTTACGCGTGCTGAGCGGAGGGTTTTCCCCAGATGTGAGGTAGGGAGGGCAGGCCTGGAGCAGGGGTGAGGGTGGGTGCGTGTGTGCTGCAGCCAGAACTTCCAGGTGACCGGAGGTCCCTGACAGTGAATTAAAAGGACCATCCCTCTTCCCACAGAGGCCTAGACCAGACCTGCTTCTTGCAAACTCAGTCCCAGTTGGAGTGGGACAGGAGGTATATATGCCAGGTAGAGTTCCGTGGTGGTGGGGAGCTCCTGTCTGGGAATTTGGAGACTAGAAGAAGTGGGGACAGTGAGGACCCTAGTTCTATCCTGAGGCTAGATCAGTGACTTGGGCATGATCCTGCCCCCACCTCTTGATTTAATGATGGCTGCTTAGATGGTGACATTTAGTATCTTCTGATGCTCTGATCCCTCACCTCCAGGATTCAGATGGATGCTGTCGGCACTGCCGTTAGGTAGGCAGTCAGACCTTAGTGGGCTTGGAAGACATTGAGGATGGAAGTCATACTCAGCATTGGAACCCACCTCCTATTTCCCTGGTAACCTATTGACTTTTTAAAAGACTAATAATACAACTGCTCCCGCTCTGAGATTGAAAGACCACATGGGAGGGAGGGTGTATCACAGCTGCCCCTCAAGACTTAGAGTACCACACAGTGTGTGTATTGCAGGGTAGGGCGTGGAGTAGCAGGGTAGGAGACCCATTGGCCAAATGCTATTTCCACTTGAAGCATAGTTCATAAACTTCTTTTTCTTTTTCCTCTAATTCTCTTAAATCTACTCTGTTACATGATTTCTTTGATGAAAAGTATGGGAATTGAGCCGTACCTTTGGCCTGCCTGGGTAGAGACATTGAATTCTAAACTTCCCCTCAAATTGTAAGCTTGCATGTATACTATCTCTTCGTCCCTTAAGCGCTTATTCAAATGGGCTGCCAATCACCTGGATAGAAAATTGCCTCTCAGGAAGCTGTACCAGAAACTTTAAGAAATAGTGTAAAAGCCCCTTTTCAAATAAATCTTGGCTCTGGCCTCTGTGGTCATGAAGCACCCTTCTCCTTGAGAGTACATCTCTTTCTTCTGTGATAAACACTCAACAGAAAGCACAAGGGCAGGGTCAGGGAGAGGGAAGAGGCAGAGTGAGCCAAGTGAGATCTTGGTAACATTCTGTGACCCCTTTTTGGCAGAGGAGACTTGGTTTTCAGCTGAATACTAGTGGATACATTGGTCACCTGAGAGAGCTTCCTGGATCCTGCTGTGTATCCTAGATACACTGTGGTCAACGTGTTTATTACTCTGTGGATACCAGCCTTAGCGCACAGAGGTCCAAAAGCGTGTAGCCAGGATGCTCAAAAGTCTGTTCAAGTAGGAAAGGCCTTGTTATGGTTTGGCATGTCAAGTGTCTTCCACAGACTTATGTGTTGGCATTCTTGGTGTCCAGATGGTGGTGCTAAAAAATTATAGGATCTTTAGGAGCCGAGGAAGTGGGTACCTGGAGAGAGCGAGTGTGTGTGTGTGTGTGTGTGTGTGTGTGTGAGAGAGAGAGAGAGAGAGAGAGAGAGAGAGAGAGAGAGAGAGAGAGAGAGAACCTTGGGGTGTGAGGCTTCTGGTCTGATATTTCTGCCTTCTAGTCCTCTTAGATGTGAGGGGGGGTCCCAAACGCACACCCCCAGAGCTGTGAACTCTACCAAGCATGCCCTGCCTGACGGACTTTAATTCATGAGTCAAATCAAGCCCTTCTTCTTATAAATAAATAAATAATTGGCAGGAGCCAGTGGGAGGGGAGCACAAGCTGCCTTGCACGAGGACCTTCCGTGTCCATAACATGACTACCCTCTGCACCTTCCGTGTCCATAACATAACTAACTAGTAATGGGTACCATTTATTTAAAGTGATTTGTCCTGTCTCTGTCCTCCTCCCGGGAGGCTCCAAGGCAATCTCCAGCTGCATTTTGGAGGGGGAAGGTAGTGAGAAGATTAGGGTTCTGTATTTAGCCATTCAGTCTGCTGTAGTTGGTAATGATGCTATACTCTAGAGGCACAGCCAGGTCAAACCTCAGATTTGGGGTTGTTTTAGTTGGAGGAATGCAGAATACACTGAGGTGACTATGATTTCGGAGAGTCTTTACTGATGCCTGTGACATGAGGTAGAGAGGTTCTTGTTTTGATTTCCTCAGCTTTCCCGCTCTGTGGCTCTGGGAGTAAGTGGAGGTCAGGACTAATTTGCATCTGGGTGGAAAATAGAGACGATGAAAGTGATGTAATAGATGAAGTCGTTAAATCTTTCTCTCCAGCAGAGGGATATTTAGTCACTCTCTCTCTCTAACATAGGAATATTCAGTAGAGGACATGCAGACCTCACGCCAGCCACTACAGCCACTAAGGTCAATCAGAAAGGTCCAGATGGTAGGAGCCCTGTGAGAAAGGAGTGGAAGCCCCTTGGAAAACATTGCTCTGTTCATTCCTTATGGTGGACAAAAGAACTGTTCATGTCATATACAGTGTGGACAAGGTTGAGTCCAGTTTTAGCTGTGGTTTAAGAATACATTGAAAAAGGAATGATTAAACCCCCTGAACGTAAGATGTAACATTCAACCGAATCCTTAGCATCTTGCATTATATATACTCCTAGGTCTCAGGAATAAATCATAGCGACGCTAATCTGAGGACATACACAATGAGATGGACAAGGCATCTATCCAGCAATTTGTGGTGAGTCCAAACATTGTTTTGAGCATTCATTTTCAAAGCTGTCCTCCATATTATCAAAACACTTCTGACTTCAGTGTTTGGCTTTCCAATGTCCCCTTGCCTTGAGAATAATTCCTTGGTGCAGAATCTGAACAGCCTTCAGACCAACCGCAGGCACTTAGCTGCTGTTCTAATCTGAGACCCAAACGTCCTGCCAAGTGTGTTGTTCAACCCAAGGTCAGATTGGTACTTGGTGCAGGCCTGGATAAATGGAGATGAGTGCCCTTGAGTTAGGATGCATGTGTCTTTAGACCAGAGACTGACTTTGATAAACATTCCTGGGTATCTCCACCATCATGGTGAATGAATGTGGGCGGTATTCCCCAAGCAGAGACCTCTTTTGCTTTGTCTGGCTGGAGGAGGGAAAGATTTGCTTTTGCATGAGGCTGGTGTGGTCAGAAACTTCATCTACCATCCATGCTGTGCAGCCTTTCATGTGCTAGATTTACCAGTCAACTGACAAGGGGCATAGCATATGGTGATGGTGCTCTGTCTGGCAGGATAAAGGTGGTAGAACCCTCATGTGGAGAGGAATTTGGTGTCTGCAACGATGAATGAGAAGGGATGGCCTCGTTTTCTTATGGAAAGACATTCTAATCTTGTTGGGCTAGGGAGAGAGTGAAAGCCAGGAGCATTATTTAGATGGTGAGGGGAAGGGGAGGGATGGGAATAAAGACACTGGTCATTCTGCATTTGGGTATAGTAGAGGAGGCCTGACAGAGGGCAGAAACACACTATAAATTAGCAAGGTTAAGAGCCTCCGGAAGCCAGGGCATTAACTCCCTTACTATATGCAGATTCTGGCTCAGTCATCCTAAATGAAGTGTGCTCCTTGGAAACTCCGGGGCATAAAAGTCTAGAAACACAACACCATAGAACACACTGAGGCTTAAACATTCCATAATTAATTCCATAGGTAACAAATGGGTGAGTTTAGCTAGAGAATGATGGTCAGAAGAAAAGTCCATGAACTCAGCATGGTGCTTTGTTATTGTTGTTAGAAGCATGTGTGTGTGTGTGTGTGTGTGTGTGCGCGCGCGTGCGTGCGCACGTGTGTGTGTGTCTGCATGTGTGTATGCATATGTGCTAGGGATTGAACCCGTGACTTTGTGTATGCTTGACAATTGCTCTGCTGCTGAGCTAAGCCGCTGCTCCAGAGCAGAGTTTCTTAAAGCTCCTTATCAAGTAAAGTCAGAAAGGAGTAGACATAGGTCTTCAGCGATGCCATGGCCTAAATCATTTCTGCAGAAGCATTAAAGGTCCAAAGTGTAGCGTTTCTTGTGCAGGTGGCATTCTTGGTTTTGTGTTCCATCACGGCGCTCTTGTGTTTTAGTATGGGGACTGTTTTGTTACCACCAGGCAAGCCATACAGCTGCATATATGTCTCTTAGCTCTCTCAGTTAAACGGAGACATGTTTTTGCTCTAAACCCAACACAGAACTCAGAATCAAGAACAGAAAGCAGATTCTGTGGGTATGGTGTGAGTGTGTCTTTTGAAGGTGTGTGTGTTGGGGGAGGGTGTGTTTAGGGCTTGGTTGGTTAGCTTTCTCTCACTGTTTCAAAATACTAGAGAAGATCAGTTTTTAAAAGAGGAAAGACTTGTATGAGCTTATGGTTTAGGAGTTTGAACCCATGACCACTTTGGTCCTGTGGTGACAGAGCATATCACAGCAGGAGCTTCTGGAAGAGGAGGTCTGCTCACCTCATGGTGACTATAAAGCAAAATGAAAGCAGAAGAGGAAAATCTGAGGCTTCAAGTCCCAATGCCAATGTACACTACCTGGGTGCTAATAATTTCCTTCTCCTAGACATCACCTCCTCAAGGCTGCATACCTCCCAGTGGTACCTCCAAATACATGGCCAGGACATTTGGGGACAGTTAAGATTCAAACCATAGCAATGTAGATAACAAAGCAATGTATCGGACGAAGGTTTGTTCCTAGTGTAGTTGTATCAAGTTGTACCAATCTGTTAGAAGTGGGCCTGGTGGGAAGGATTTTGACCATGCAGGGATTGTGCTTTGAAGGGACTCACCAGGTTGGTCCCCAGTAGACTGTGTTACTTTAAAAGAAGAGGACTGGCCTCTCCTTGCCTCTTAGGACTATGTTGTTTGCGTTTTTCAGTCACTGTAATTGTAGCTCCAGTGTGCATCCTGTTTTTAAAGGTACCAGGAATCAGATATTCTATCAAAGTCAAATAAAATCAATCAACACAGTGGCTTATTTTCATCAGAAGTCAATACACTTTTGTTTTCTGAGAGTCAATAAAAATGGTGACAGTTTTTCACTGAATTTTGAGCTTACCTACAGTGATAATTAAGGAGAGATGTTCTGAATACATTCTCTTTCTCTATGAATACCAGGAAACGGCACATTCAGGGCACCAGGGTCTGGACAGAGATATTCCTGTTACCTGTTATGGTTTAACTTCTTTTGTGCAAGAAACCAGAAACAGAGAACTGCCATGTTCATCCTGTGCAAGCTACGGTATCCAACTAAGGTGTCTGCAGCCCCTAGCCCAGTTTTACTCCGTGTTGGCTTCTCATTCAGCAGGTTGTGGTAGCAAATCTCATCCTTTAGGGGACAGTTAAGATTCAAACCATAGCAATGTAGATAACAAAGCAATGTATCGGACGAAGGTTTGTTCCTAGTGTAGTTGTATCAAGTTGTACCAATCTGTTAGAAGTGGGCCTGGTGGGAAGGATTTTTAGCAGTAGCCTACTTAAGTCCTTTACTGTCTTTGGAATCCACATCTTCACGGCAGTATTTGGGGGCTGGATAGGGCAGGGGGTGATGTTTCCAAGAACTCAGAATTAAGATGCATCAGCAAGTTCCAGATGCAGTTCTTGTCTTTTTGTCCCCTGAGAAAGACTTATGGCCATTTTCAACCACTCAACATTCTGAGGCTGAAATGACCTTCAAGTCATTTTCTCCTTAATTCTACTATCAAAACTAAAGAGCAGGGTGATGAAGATGATCATTTGCTGCAGGGCCCACCCTACTGTCACTCAGCTAAGCTTCCCACTCTGCTGGGAATATTTCCCAGTTACTATGCCTCCTCCTAGTTTGTGTTTTCACGCCCTCATCCTCCTGTGCCTAAACTGGGAGAGGTGAGCAGCCAGAGGTCAGACCCATGTCCTATGAGTATGCCGTGCTGTAGCGGGGGCTCCATACACCCTCCCTGTTGACTCCCCATACTTGAGTAGATTTGTCTCTGCAAAGGAACTCGGCTGGCCTCTGAGAATAAAGTCCCAGTCCATTGCTGTTCCATTATTAATAACTCTTAAATTCAAGCTAAGCTGTGGCTGCTAATGGGGAATGAGAGGGAAAGGAAGAGAATCAGGAAGATGCTGCCCCGGCATCAGCCCTTTTAGTAGATGGAGCTGTTTAGGGCAGGAAGCAAGGGCTCCTTGCCTCTCCAGAGCTCAGGGCTCCAGCACACAGAGTGGCAGCTGCTGCTGCCTCTTAAACAGAGAACTTGTTGCACCCAGGGGCCAGGAGTCCACAAATAACTGAGCTGCACTTTGGAAGTGGGTCTGATGAGCCTTTTAATAGGAGGAAATCATCATTATTTCCCAAGAGCTCACATTCCCATAACATTTTTATTAGCAGCTTCTCTTCTAAATAAAGTTCAGTGGATTGATTTTGGTGGCGCTTTCTCATTTTGAATATTCCCCTTAAATCATGGCCCTGGATGAGGCCCCATCATCGCTGTTATCATTATCAGCGTCAGCAACTCCATTGTGATGTTCATGCTACACTTAGGAAGCACTTAAAACACTGCAGGTGTATTACCTCATCTGTCCTCACATCTCCTTAGAAAGGGGGTTGCATAACCAGTACACATGGGACAGACTTCTCTGTTCTGTGCCTCTGTGGATGAAAACCTTTTGGCTGTGCCAGGGGGGCGCCCATCATCCTTTTCTTTTGTGTGCTACTCTACTTTTACCTAGAGCACAGGAGATTGCTTTGGGATCAGTCATAGCCACCCAGAGGTTGGGCATCCCAGAGTTCTTGGCTCCGGATGGGATAGAGGGCACCGATGCATGTGTGAGTCTATGGAACGGGACCCTTGGGAGCCACCTTGACCACTTACGTGATGACCTGAGTTCTTTGGTCCCAACAGGCCAAGCCTACTTTTTAAAAGCAGCATCATGGAGTAGTAGAAAGATGCCAGCTTGGGAGTCAAGAGATCTGAATTCAAATCCTCATCACCAGGCAGCCACAAAGGTTTTAACAAATGAATGTTTGGGGGATGCTTCATGTTCAAACATTAACAATTAAGTTCATTATCCAATATAGCCATTATGGAAAAGGGCACAGATATGGGACAAATTTTGATTCTGTTTTTTAAATTTAATCTCTCTCTCCTGATGAGGCTTAAATTATCTGTCCAGCATGTTTGGGGGAATAGGGAGGATAATAGAGAGCAGCACCCAGACAGTTTTGTCTTGTTGATCAGGATCTGGTCAGATAGTGGTTTTTTTTATGCCACTAATGCATAAAAGTTAGTGACCAATAATTAGTACATTTGAACCCCTAATCAATGAAATGTCTCCTTGCAACTAATGAGGTCATTACAGAAAATCACACGCCATCACAATGCAGAGAATGAGAAATTGCATGGTGCCCAGTGCTGACTGGCAGATCTACAGCATGACTTCTGCACCTAAGGCTTGGGAGTCATAGAGGAAAAGGGGATAGGAAGATGAACAGTAAGAGTCAAGTGAACGGGAAGTTTGCTGTGAGATTGTGTCTCCTAGAAATCTCAGAGAAGCTAGACCCATGAAGTCTTACCAACATGGCTGCCTAAGCAAAGACCCGAACAAGGATGTCACCAATAGACATACTATCATGGAAGGGGAAGCTCATGGGTACCCAACCCTAGACAAAGAACTACAGGCAGCTAAGGATGCTGAGAACAGCAGAAATAGTCTTCCCCCAGGGAAGAGTGTACAACTGGTTATCAATACCAAATGGTCAGCCCTGAATCACATACATATAAATAACATTATGGATTGCTTGTATTTACATACTTAAGGATATACATATATATGCATTTGCATATGTATGTATGTGCACACACACACACACACACACACACACACACACACACACACACATAAAATAACTTAAGTAATAGAAGCCATGAACCAGTGAAAGAGTGTTGTAGTAAGGAGGCTGCTTGTTTGTTCCTGTCCGCTGGTCAGCTCAGACCCAAAATAACCACACAGAAACTGTATTAATTAAATCACTGCTTGGCCAATTACTTAAACATATCACTAGCTAGCTCTTACATCTATAATTAACCCATCTCCATTATTTTATATTTTACCATGAGGCTCATGGCCTACCTACAAAGTTTCAGCATGTCTGTCTCTGGTTGCGGCTCCATGGAATCTCCTCAACTCCCCCTTCTTCCTCCCAGCATTCAGTTTAGTTTTCCCCCACCTAGCTCTGTTCTACCCTATCAGGCCAAGCCAGTTTTCTTTATTCATTAATGGAAATCACAGCATACAGAGGGGAATCCCATATCAAGAGAGCAAGTGGGTACCTGAGAAGGGAAGAAGGTAGTAAAGGGTGGGGAGAAATGATGTAATTATATTTTCACTTGAGACAACAAAATATTTTCAAATAATTAGTGTAATTGGAAGCTTGTACTAGAAACTGTTGGCTTGGTGAGCAGAAAGCTGGGGCTCGATCTTCCTTTCTGTAGCTAGGCAGACAGAATCTCAGGAGTACATCTGTGCCTTGGCCTGCCTGGGCCTCAGTGTGCTTGTCTTTAAAAGTAGAGAGCTTGGAACCCTTCCTTGATTCCATCAGCACCCACCTTCTCATTCTATAATTTTACAGAGAAGTTTTATTTCATTTTATTGTTTTAGCAAAGGCCCAATACGTGCATGAACTTTGTTCTCTCTGTCTTCTAGGCCCCTAGGCCCTGTGTCATTCAGCGCTCTATTGAGAGGGTGGGGCTCATGACGAGGTGCCCAGCTGACCTGCAGACACTTTAGGAAGTGTCTATTTGAGAAGGCTACTCAGTAGGTCCTGTCTCTGAAGTCCAGTGACTATGGATGACACAGATTCAGCCCCGATTTATTGGTGGAACCTGGTCCTTCCTCCTTTCCCTGTCTCCTCTATCTGTTTACTTTGAGAAGGATGTCAAAGGCTCCATCAATGACTGGGCTACCCAGTGGCAGCTAGTGTAGAAAGGCCAGCTGCTTGGAAGGCTTCTGAGGGGTCACAGGCTGGCCCACCCAGCTTCCCTGCTGACCATGTCTCTAGCACATTTGGGGGAAAATATGTTGTTATTCCTTCCCTTGCTGAGCACTGCTGGGTCTGTTTAGTGGCAGAGCCTTCACATGGCCCAGAGGGGTAAGTTCTTTCCAGACACCAAACCTCCTTAAATATTGCCCTCAGCATCACTTCCTGCAGCCCCCAAATGGTCAGGACATTTTGGTTTTTCTGAAAGCAGGCACATCAAGGGAAATACAAAACACAAACAGGACTTTTCTTGCATGATTCTTGGCTGTATTATTCAGCTTTCTGCCATTGTTACCAAATAACTGAGATAATCAACACAAAACACAGCTTTATTTTGGCTCATGGGTTTGGAAATCTCAGCCATGATTGGTTGTCCCTGTTGTAAGGTAGCACATGATGGCAGGAAACCCATGGTGGCATAAGCCACTTGCTTCATGGACTGAATATAAAACAGAAGAAGAGGAGGGGCCAGGGTACCAATAGACCAATTAGGGACATGCAGGACTGAAACACATCTTCTCCCACCTCCCAATAGTACCACAAGCTTTATACATATAGAGGTGCGTGTTTGTGTGTGTGTGTGTGTGTGTGTGTGTGTGTGTGTGTATGTGTCCATAGCAACTCCCTACGTTAGTTTTTTAGTTTAAGAAATCCACATTGATCTGCTTGGGAAAGGACTTGTTGTCCTGGGTCCTGTGTTGGTGAACGCAGTCCTGCCCTATTCGCTAAGGCTCGAAACCTAGGGCAGCAGAGAGAGGACACATAACTAACCCAGCAACAAGGCAGCCAGGAATGCTTTTATGAAGTCTATAATGGTTTGAAGGAATAATTCCACTAGGGAAGAGAAACGTTGTCAGATCTTTTGTTAGGAGCAGGCAGATCTCGATTTGGACCTCAGACGACCGACAGGGTCGCAATAAAGACACATTAGAAGACCTAGGCACGGTGGCTTGTGCCTGCAGTCCCGTGCTCTGCGGCTGCCAGAAGCACTGGGAGTTTGAGGTCAGCCTGGGATATATAGCAAGACGACTGTCTCCTCTCTCTCTCTCTCTCTCTCTCTCTCTCTCTCTCTCTCTCTCTCTCTCTGTGTGTGTGTGTGTGTGTGTGTGTGTGTGAGGAAGGCATTTAAAATAGAAGTAATATTTCAAGATGCCTCTATTTACATTGGAATTCAGTCATCACCAAGAGTCCAGCCCCTCTGACAGCTTTCAGCTCTTAGTTCAGATAGTTTCTTTTTTCCTGGATTAGGAATGTGCAGATTCCAACATCTCCAGTTTAGGTAGGGAGACAGCAGGAGAGAAAAGCAGCTCTCTCCACCAACCTAGCTGGAAACTCCACATGACTGTCGTTTCACAAACCAGTTCAGACCTCTCTCTCCTTTGCAGGTTCTTGATTTGAAGTGGAGCTGGAAGGAAGTGACACTTTTCTAACCGCATCCTTGACTTGTGCCTCTGTCAGACATCACTAATTGAACCCTGAGTACCACCCCTGAGCTGAGGCCTCTGCAGAGAGCATCCAGGCATTCCAGGCAGGCCCTGCCAATCACTCAGTTCTACGACACCTCATAAGTTCTATTTGCTGTTTTCTGTTTGAAGTCTTAAAACTTTACTACTGCCTTAAATACTAAGAAGCATTTTTATGAAAACCACAATACTGAAAGTGGAGAGGTTTTTTTTGTTGTTGTTGTTTTGTTTTAAACTATAAGATCTAGTGCTGTGAGGGTGCCAAAATACAGACAGAAGATGCTGCTGGGGCCTTGAGATCAGCATAGAGATGTTTTCAGTTTCCTCAACCTTCCTGAGATTTAATTGCATAAATATTTGGTGCAGAGACACAGAAAATATGTGATAAGATATACTAAACCAGTGCCATCTAAAGGGTCTGCCTAGCATGCATGAGGCTCTGGGCTTAATCCCTAGTTCTCTCTCTCTCTCTCTCTCTCTCTCTCTCTCTCTCTCTCTCTCTCTCTGTGTGTGTGTGTGTGTGTGTGTGTGTGTGTGAGTGTGTGTGTGTGTGCATGCGTGTGTACTTATACTTAGAAGAATAACCACTGACTTATAATCATCAATGATTCTCAACTGGCATACATCCAAGTGTCTGGCTTGCTTGTGGTGCTGATTTCTGGACTTCTTTTATGTTAAGAATTTCTGGTCTTGGAGCCCAGAAGCAGGCATGCTTACCAGACACTCTATTTGATTCTCCTAGAAATACGCCTAACACTCAGTCTTGAACCTGTTGCCAGACACGTAACTATAATATTTAGTTTCTGTTTGTCCTCTTTTTGAGTGGCTGGCACAAAGTACAACATTCATTTCTCATGGGTGAGCTCCTTTCTGCGATGGATAATATTGATTGTCAGCTCCACAGGATTCAGAATCACCATGGAAACTCGACTCTTCTATTTATGTGGCTGTTTCTGGAAAGGTTTGATTCAGCTGAGAAGACTCATGTTGGATGCTGGCGGCACCATCCCCTAGGGTCAGGTCCTGGACTGAATAGGAAGGAGACAGAGAATTTTCATCTCTCCCTGTTTCCTAAATGTGGATGCAGTGTGACCAGCTGCTTCCTGGTCCTGCCATCATGGTAACATCTTGAACTGTGAACCTAAACGAACCCTCCTTTCTGGAGATTGCTTTTGTCAGGTGTTTGTCTCAGCATCAAAGAAAGTAATGACATTGACATTCATTTCCATGACATTGGAAATGAAGCCACTGTCACCAAAGGGACTGGCCTTTTGAAAAGCTTGAGCCACGCTTGCGGAGATCAGTGTTTAGAAAGTATCTGAATTACTATGCACCCGTATTGTCGTTTGTGTTTGGCTTTCAGAAGAATGGAGGAGGAATAGAAGATTTTTCTGGTGATCAAGACAGAATAATTTGTCTGTATGGTGTATGGCAAGAACCTTCCTACTGCACTTGTGGTGGACAGCAGAAGGGCCGACAGGGACCCACATTGTACATCATACGGCTCAAGGGTGAGAGACCGATCCCATGCTTACAAGACCCGCATGTGGTGGAGTTAGTCTCTCCTGATACAACCCCAAACACCTCACATTAGACACCCTCTCCCAGAGCTGACACACTGAACATTAAGATCCTATGCAAGTGTGCGTGGGGGCAAGAAGATTAGAACCATTACACTGGCTGCTTGTTCGATGTGTGAGTGTGCTTATTTCCTGCGAGTTGTAGTCGTAAAAATAAGCACTACTGTTACCTATTCGTTCCGTGCCAGGCACTTTACTGTGGATATCTGCATAATGCTGTTTAGTGCAGTTTTTAAAGCAAGCCTATGAACAAATTATCACCCTTTCCAGGAAAGGATGATGGGGATGGGATAATAGATTGGTATTTATGAGTTATTGTTTTTAGACAATTATATTGGTATCGATTCTTGTATATTGATACAAAGTTAAATTATATTGAATATTGTATGCATGTATGCTTCTACCTCTGTTTAAAACATTGTTTATGTATTGATAGATATATTTACCATATTGCAGTGTACATTACTACCTCTGATCAAGATACTTATACATTGTTTACATTTGAAGGTCATTGTCCTCATTTATTGCATAGGTGTTTATTGTCTTAGTTTTTAAGTTAGATAGGTATTGAGAATTATAGATCAATAGTCATCTATGTTTGTCATATTTATAATTAGACTAATCAGGTTCTTTAGCTACATAGAGATTATATTCAGTATAGATAAATAATATTCAACCTCTTCAAAGAGCTGTAAAAAATGGCCTTTAATCTAACTTAGAGTTCCATAGTAGTGAGACACAATTGCTCCTGACAACACCGATCTATTCCCAAAAGAATGTTGAGCACCAAAGACACTCCATCTGGAGCCTTTCTTCTTGGCAGAACTGGCCTTTGGGCAAAGAAATGCCCATACCTCAACCACTGACAGAGGTACAGAGTATCTGTAAATAGATAAAACAGGACTTTCATATCCTGCCAAGACAGGGTAAGATAGTTTTAAAAAGTTTCTTGCCTTTGAAAATGGTATGTCAGTTACTTTAGGCCTTAGCCAAAGTTGGTTGCTTCAACATTGCAAATGAGACTTTGGGTGATTGCCCAGGTAGTCAGTTGTCTCTGTCATTTGTTGCACATTTTGAAAGTTTCTCGATTGCACTTCTTGTTTACTCAAGTAGTATTGTTTCCCTTCTCAGATCTTCGATAGAGTTGAAGATTAGATAATTGTAGGTACCTTCCTCATTATTTAGACAAGCTTATTTTCAAAGCAATATTTAGACTCCTTAAAATAGAATGTTTAGTAAAACTTTTGTTATGTGTTCCTTGCTTAATATTGTTTATTGTTTGTAATTTTATATTTGGTATCTGTTCCACCTGTATATAGTTAAATTGGGTTTGGATCGATCTTGTTTAGACAAAAGGGGGAAATGATTGGGAAACTCTGTCAACCAATCACATCTAGTTAAGGTGTGGCTACCTGGAGCAGAGGAGAAAAAACTGGGAGGACTCAGGTGCGCACTCTCTCTGCGCAGCGCCCACCGGACAGATAGGAAGTCGGACCTCCCACTCTTGTAGCGTGAGTTTCCCCTTATAACCATTAAAATATAATTGAATTGTTATTCTTGAGCTGGCCTGGTTATTTATCGTACCGATCTAATCAACAACACCTGGCACAACAAAAGGAAGTGTGGGCTCAGAAGTGCTAAGTTACTTGCTTAACTAGCAAAAGATACAAATGCAAGCCTTGAACCGAAGGTTCTCTGTAGTCCAAGTACTTCTTACTTAGTTTTGTTTCAAAGACATATTCTGTTTGGTGAGATTTGCAGGAATCCAGATTGAAAGGCAACAGCGATGCAAACCTGAAGTCATAACCAAGATGGGCTCTGACTAAATACAGTAATAGTGGCTTTAAAAGCTGGTATTTCCATGGGCTTGCAGGAAAGGAAGTTTGTTTTCTGTTATTTGTCTTCTTTTATAGGAAGAAATTTGCTAATCTTTATTAATCATGGACCCCCAAATGACTCCCCCCCCATTTTGCCACTGTTATTAAACAAAGAACCCAACCATGTGTACACATGGCTTTATGAGGAGTAGCTTCAATTCTCAGTCTACAGTGCGCATCTTTGGAAGACCCATGTAGAAGGGCCTGTGTGGTCACCCCAGGCTGACGGATCATCCACTGGCCAAGAGAGTTCATGATTGCTACTCCGGTGACAGCCAGATTGGGTGAGGCTGAAGGGACTTGATGGACTGTTCAGCTCTACTTCACTTCCTGATGAGAGATGATTCGACTCAAGGACACTGCCAGTGAGTGAGGTTTGCAGTATGAGGCTAATAAGAGAAACTTCCCATAGAATCACCATGAAGGCATTTAGATAAGATAACACACATAAAGGGCTTGGATGTTTTCTTGGCATTAGAGAACCATTGTTCTAGAATTCAGATCTGCTTTTTACTGTGATGTCCCCACAGATGTCCTGGTATAAGGAACAGACTTAATCATCCCTGCTCTTCCTGGAATACCAACCTGCACAAAATTGAACAGAGCAGCGAAGTGAAATCATTGTGTAAATGGTGGAGTCTATTTGGGACCATGCCGTGCCCACAAAGAATGTTTGTGGCTGCTGCCCACTGGAGCCCAACACTCCTGACTCTTAAGGTGGTGCTCTCTCTTTATGGCATGCTAAGTGTCACGTGGGTGGAGACAAGTGCCTTTGCAATGCTATGAATACCAGTGTGGTGACAGACACCACGAATACACATGGGAACACCATCCCAGTATATCTAAGTCTGCGGGTGTAATTCTATGATCAAGCATTTATCAATGCCACTATGAGCCAGGAACTTTCCTGCTGGGATGCGTATAAAAGTGAAGAGGCTACAAGCTATGCTTTCAAAGGGCACTTATTCAGGCAATAGGGATAGACCGACATGACAATAAGTTCAAATGCAAGGCAGATGGCCCTCCGCAACTGTCCTGTATATCTGAATGGAAAGGGTAGGGGCTGGGATTTCACCTGTTGTCATGGCAGGGAGGGACCAGCTAAAAGGTTCGGAGAGGTCCTCCCCCAAATGTCTCTGTTTAGTTGAGGCCGCAGGACACTTGGGTATAGGGACAGAACTCTGCCTTATGAGCCATGCTGGGCATCTGAACGAAAAGCAGCTTAAGACCCATCCGGGACTCCTGTGTTGCTGTCCTGCTCTACAAACACATTCCTTGCAGTAGCTGTCCCTGAGCTAACGAGGGCAGGAACGGTCATCTGATCTAGTCCTCTGCTTCCAGGCAGGGGCATCCTTACTTGGGCAGGTGTTTAAGAATACACACACACACACACACACACACACACACACACACACACACACACAGAGAGAGAGAGAGAGAGAGAGAGAACAAGGAGCCACCATTCTCCTCCCTCCTCTGTGTTAATAGCAGAGGGTGGGGGTGGAGGAGAGTGTGGGGGAGCAGCTGGGCAGTGAGGGAACTTGTAGGTCAGAGCTTGACAAGGGGACTTGGGTCACCCAGGGAAAATATGGCCTTGCTCTCTACTGGCAGATTCCCAATGACACTCTGCTCCCCACCTGCTCCCCCTGCCCCCAGTGCTGCTGTCCCCACATGCACGGAGCAGGGAGGCGATGATGAATTTCCCCCGAACGGCATTACAGACAGTCATAAATAATGCTTTGCTCTTTGGTGACGGCACTTTCCATTAGAGCTGCCTGTGCCGGGCTCTTGCTACCCCCAGTCTTCTGCTGGGGACTCGCAGTAAAATTTATCAGCGAGCTTTCTGCACCTAATAAATCATCCCCTCCGGGAGCCATCTGGCAGATAAGGCCATGAGAACCCACATGCTCTGCAGATGAGGATTCAGAACGAGAGGCAGTCCTAGCTGGGCAGCTCCAGGCCCTGCTGAGCAGGACCTTCTCTGCCACTGGGCTGCTTCAGTTGCTCTTGGCTTCTCTCTCCAGGCTGTGGACAACGGGTCCTGGCTATGGAAGCCATTCCCACTCATGGAACTATACGGGGCCAGGCCCAAAGATTGCATCTTTGTTACACTCTACTTCTGTGTAGACGGAGGATACTGGGATCTGACATGAGGCAAGAGTGGGGTAATCTCCAAGCCAAACTGGGGATGGGAGGGGCCTGGGTAGATATTGCTTAGCTCACTCCTCCTTGGAATGTCCTAGAGACTTGGGTGATGCCAACAGCAGATAATCTTGTGGTGATAAGAAAGCTCCTGCTGGGAGGAAATTATCTAGAAGCCCTTTTTAATTCAGGAAGCTTTATGCATGTGACCCACACCCTATGAACCCCATCTTCTCTGAGGCTGTTTTCCTTTAGATATGTGCTACTTTCTATAATAGATGCCGAAAGAGATCTAAGGTCAGTTGGCCTGGGAAAATAGAGATGCAGAGGCTCTACTCACAGGTCTTTCCTAAAGTCATTTTTATCTGTTTTCCTGTGGTGCTAGAATTGAGCCCAGGACCTTGTACAAGCCAGGCAGATACTCTACCATTGAGCTATGTTTGTGCCCCCCCCCCGCCGCCCTTTTAAGGCATTTTCAATGTGGTCAGAGAGACCACCCTAAGCTATCTGGGTTAGTAGTCACACCCACTGCCTAAACTAGTCACAGAGTGCTTGCAGGCTATGAGCCACAGCCAGGGGAGCCGGGACAGCAGGCATGTGTTCCGTCTCGCTGTCACAGCCTTTAGTGTCCTGGGGTAGACGGCAAGTCCTCATACATGTGTACTGGGTGAATCATGCTGATGAACATGGAGTAGTGACACTGACCCATGGAGGAGGTGAAAATGCAGTATGGGAAGGGAGGGCTAGATGCAGCCTTGCCAGCACTAGACTTGTTAAGTGTGGGTCCCATGCCATGAGCTTAACATGTATACTATGTACACTATGAGTCTTAACTATGTACACTATGAGTCTTCAGTCTTGATATGGGCAGGCATGTAAAACTTGGCTGCCAGGACCTTCTGAACCTGTTTTCTCCTTTCTAAAATAATATACAAAGTAGACACTGTTATTTGTGGATGCAATTTTTCCTATTGTTGCTACTATAATGTTCTCTAACTTACGGTGCCTGCTTTTGTACATTATTCTTTAATATCTGTGTATGTAAGTGTCTGCATATATGTCTGTGCAACCGTTGCAAGCCTGGTGCCCATGGAGGTCAGAAGAGAAGATTCAATCCCCTTCCACTAAGGTTCCAGGGCGTTATGAGATGCAAAGTTGAGTCCAGGAGTTGAACCCGAGTCCTCTGGAAGAGCTACTAGTGCTCCTAACCTTTGAGTCATCACTTTTGAAAGATGGGAAACTGGACAGAGGTGACACCTCCCTTCTGTTCTAATAGGGCTCCTTGCCAGCCAAGATGACCTTGCTGGAGGTCTGACTGTGAGGTGCCATTGAGCCAGAATCTAAGATCTCAAGGTGCTTTCCTAAGGCTCACTTTGCAGCAGGACATCGTTCATGCAGCATCTGATAGCGGTGTAAACAGCCCAGGGAAACACTGAATGTTCCGAAGATGCTTAGCTGAACCATGCATTGAATGTATCCGTAATCGAAATTTGCCAACCCTCGCATGTAATCTGTGATTTTGCTTTTTGACTGAAATTGCTTTCTTCTTGTGGTTGGAAAGTATTTGACTGTTTTCCTCTTCAGAGCACTTCATTGACACTAATCTTTCTCTTTTCTGGGTGTCAGAATGGGAGGATGTAGAGTTGGGTGACATGGAAGGAAGGCATGTGTGTGTGTGTGTGTGTATTTGTGTGTGTGTCTGTGTGTGTGTCTGTGTGTGTGTCTGTTTGTGTGTGTCTGTGTATGTGTGTCTGTGTATGTGTCTGTGTGTGTATCTGTGTGGGAGGTAGGTTAGTGGTTGGATAGCAAAGTCAAGACTCCTAGGAGGGTGGATTGTCTGAAACAAGAAATCTCTTCTATCTCTCTTTCCTGTTTTTTTTCCCTATGGGTAACATAACTTGACATGTCTGCTGCCCCACAGCTCCCGTGATATGAGAGGAAGCTGTGTTCCAAGGATAATGACTGGAGGGTGAAGGCAAGCCAGGAAGCAGAAGTTCCTTGGCTTTTTAGCCTTGAGCTAGAACTTAAATTTCCTAACCCATAGTTTCTACAACCATCTAATGACTAATCCATCCATCCAGCCATATATCCATCCACCCATCCACCCATCTATCCATATATCCATCTATCCATCCATCTATCTATCATCCATCATCCATCCATATATCCATCCATCCATTTATTCATTCATCCATCCATATATCCATCCTTCTATCCATATATCTGTCCATCCATCCATCCATTCATCTATCCATCCATCATACATCCATATATCCATCCATCCATATACCCATCCACATATCCATCCATCCATCCATCCATCCATCCATCCATCCATCCATCCATCCATATATCCATCCATCTATCTGTCCATCCATCCATCTATCCATCTACCCACCTATCCATATATCCATCTATCCTTCCATTTATCCATCAATCTATTCATCATTGCCTGGGCATGGGCCAGGAAGGGCAGCTGCTGTGTTTGCATCCTCTCACAACTTACTTGCTGAAACCCAGTCCCAGTACGATATGAATAGGAGGTGGTGTCTTTGGGGAGATGAATGGCACCTTATGCACTCTGTCATACAATGACCCAGCAAGACGTCATCATGTATGTTACAATGGAGTCTGCTGATACCTTGATTGGACTTCCCTTCTCCAGAACTATGACCACACAATTTCTGTTGTTTACAGATTGTCCAGCCTAAGGTATATGGTTTGAGCAGTCTGAATAGTCTAGAAGCAAATACCTGTTGATCTGTCAGAGTCCTCAGGGAGGCGATGAATCTTTATTCTCCTCCTGTGCTTAGCTGCATAGCAGACTCTAAGAAACTCGAACAGAAATTGGTCAACAGAGATGGGTGAGTAGAAGAACATTTGCAAGCTGTAATGGCCCATTTTTAGTGCTCAGTAGTTTTTCTTGTGAAAATGGGATGGTGGTAGGGAGTCCTGGGTGTGGGATAGCCTAGACCAGGGTCCTAGGACAGGTGTCTTTGACTGGGACCTTCTTGGGGAATCTGGAACTCCAATGCCTTTTCCAGCTGGACCTTAGGTGTCCTGTCTGGCAGTGCTTTTGTGTTTTTAAGCCTGACTTCCTTTCCCACCTTGCCTTCCCCACCATGGTTGGTGAAAACCTATAGGAAACTGATAACTCGGCCCTTGTCAGACAGAAACTAAGATTGATGGACCTGGAGCCAACCTAGAGGACTTAGACCCAGTGAATAACCAGTGGTTGGAGCTGCTATGGCAAGTACAGAGCTCCGGGCAGAGCAAGGCCCCTGGTGCCTCCAGTACAGGTCCTTTTTATCTGCTTTATTTCAAGTAGAGATAATTCCTTCTACCTGGCCAGACAGCTGAACTGTTTTCATTTTTTTTAATTTGGTAATAAATCTGCCAACCCTGCAGGGCTCGAGCCAAGAGCTTTCCTTGCTGCATCTACACAGAAGTCTCATAAAAATGGCATAAAATGAAAAAGAAAAATGCATATTTCACACTTTGTCTGCTCCAGGTTATGGCGATCCTCTATTCGTCCCCAATACAAATGTCTGACCTTCCCACTGAGTTCAAGCACCCTCTGCCAAGCTGGAGGGGCCGTGTTTCTCTGCCTGCCTCTCCTTGTCTCCTCTTCCTGCACAAGTGCACCTATTTGCCCGAGAGGAAGCAGGCCCTGCTGTTACGTGTGGCCCTGCTGTTATGTGTGTTATGCTGGTTTAGTGCTTTCGGGGGGGGGGGACAGCATAAACAACTCCACTGTGTGCCCATTAACAATGCTCAGATACCCCCTCCCACTCCAATGTCAATACTCCCCCCCTCTCTATGCAAATGTGGGTAGAATTCACTGATATGGAGTATCCTGCCGCTGAAGGCAGACTTGTGTTTATTGTAGGTAATTTTCTCCGCAATCAAATATTCAACAGTATTAGTTTGGTTGATATCCAGTGGAACCAGACAGCTCTCCAAGTTCATCTTCCTGTTCCTCTCTACGTCAGCCCAAAGGGTCACCAAACATAATACACTGAGTTAGTTCCTGTTCTTAACCTTTCTGCCATACCATTCTCCTACACTGAATCTCACCCTCTCTCTATCCTGCCCAGTTCATCTGTAGTTTTGGAGCCTGTCCTGGAACTAGCTCTTATAGAGCAGGCTAGCCTTGAACTCACAGAGATCCGCCTGCCTCTGCCTTCCAAGTGCTGGGATTAAACATCTATTTCTTTACCTGGGATTTAGCGGATACAGCTCACAGCATCCTTTTCTTGGCTATCAGTCATGGACCGCTTTTTAATAGCTATTGTCATTTCCTATGTAATCATTCTGTGACAAGCCTTCAGAACACAGCCCAGGCTGGCCTAGAACACACCATGTTTGCTGAGACAGCCTTGAACTTAACAGTGATTCACTTTCTTCATTCCAACTGCTAGGATCACAGGTGTGTGCCACCATGATGGTTTATACAATCTCCTTTTCACTTCCTTTAGTAGACTGTAATGTCACAGAGATGTCTCTTTCCTTTCCATTGCCAAACACCGAGCTTTTATTGTTGAGCAAACAGTAGGTGCTTAGTGCCTGTCAAAACTATAGTGTTGGTGTAAACGTGGCTGTGGTGGCATGGCCTGATTTTTTGAGGTTTGTGAAATCATCAAAATAATTCACACTTCTAAGGCAAGGGAGAGTCCTGACATGGGGGTACGGCCCCTGAGATGTTTCCTCTCATTTGACTGTTGCGGGAACCTGGGTGGCTATCGTATATCAGAAACTGCCCCCAGTGCCCAGATGGACCCTGGTTCCCTGCCACACTAGATGTTCAGATTTCCAGGGTCACTGTGGCCTTCTATGAGCACCTTCTTCACACCCAGTCTATCCCCCAGGCTCCCACATACAGGCTGTATTTAAACCAGAGTAGAGACCTGGCGGCTTGGTGTCTTTGCAGATGTGTGGAACGCAGCCCCAGCCTGGCCTCTTCCTCTGCCTTTTCCCTGGGCTTCCCACCTGAAGGCCACTTTACGGACTGCTTTGATTTGTGGCTGCGGTTTGTGGCTGTCACCGACTTCTTTGTTGTTGTCGTTGCTGCCGCCGCTGCTACTGTTTCCTTGCAGCTCGATTTTTCGCTGAGTGTTTGGGTAGTAAATATGGTTTACACCAACTCCGCTGGAAATAATGGCATTTATGTGCTGAAGTTATTTCCAAAACCTGTGATATGTGTATACAAATAGATCCACGGCAGGGCCCCGAGACTGGGGAGAACACAAACTCAATAAAGCCTTCGAGATGGAGTATAAACAGGTGTCTGCGACAAGGACTCAGCCAGGCAGGTAGGGCGCACACTACCCCCAACCCCTGTTGTTGGCTCTAATGGAGCCCTACCATAAACACTGTGCTCAGTGCTGGGGAAGTTGGAGACATCTTTGTGATCATATTTACCTGCTCAGTGCTCACTTGTGTTCTTTTGAGCACCTTGTGTTAAACTTCTTGCATTTCTATTCATTCACCCTCAGCGGTGTTAAACCTAAATTGCTCTGGATCCTGGTATAGAAAATTTTTTGCCAAGAAACTATGGGATGAGCTTATAAAACTAGCAGCCCTCCTTTCTTCCAAAATGGCTGTCAGTCTGGGATCTTGACCGTGCTGGGTGGACTCCTGATGCTTCATGCTGGTCTTCTACTCCTGATCAAGAGCAAAGGAAATCCAGGTGGCCATGGAAGTTGTGGATCTGCCCTCTGAAGTTGGCTAGAAACGGTTTTGAGATATCCATTGTTGACTGGTGATTCTGTCTCACCCCGGAAATGAGTTCTCGTCTCCATAGCTGACAATTGTCCAGAGATGGAGCCCTCATCTCGACCCCAGATGAAGGTTTTGTTGGCCAAGGGCTTGAGAATGATTCCAAAGGTGTCTTGGCTCTGTGCTGAATGCTGTGTGACAAAGGCACAGGAAGGGTTCTCCAATTGCTCTCTAACTTGTAAATGCCAAGCAGAAATCGTGTTGCAGTTCCTAAATGCCACATTTCGGCGTGTTTATCGTGCCCCCCTAACGGGGAGAGATGGTGAATGGACTAATAACTCAGGAGCCGAGAACATGTTTATTTGATTTTTAGAGCTTTAGCAAATACGGTGTGTACAAAACCCGGTGCCAACAGCATGCATAATTCCTCCAGGAACGGGGCTGATAGAAACACAAAGCTTGCACGCTTCAAAACTGTAACCAATATTTACACATCTGAGTGACTAATTCTCCACTCTGAGCAGGAGAACAATGGGCATAATAGTCAGGTACATTAATGCAGAGCATGCTCGTCTGGTGACTTGGATATTTGACACACAAATAAAGTTGGGAGGGTGGCATGGGGAGGGGGAGACATGGAGGCTTTTTATCTACCTGTGTAACCATACACCAAACAGCAGGTTACAAGCTCAGAAAATGCTGACCCAATGCTGTTCTGGTACCTCATGTGCAGGATTGGCAGATGATTTGCAGCACTGCAGGAGCTCTGTAGCTGACCTCATTAGTGGAACGTTTCCTGGCTTGTTAGCATCATATTTGTATAATTTACAGCACCTTCGTTTTTATGGAATGTGTTTCTTGCAGAGTGTAATGGCAGCAATATATTTAACCTATTGCATTTAGGCATGCTTTTGCTGGAGGCAGCCTGTAGACAGAAAGGGCACTTCCTCCTCTCTTGCATGGGCTTTTCTCATTTGGGGCATAGAGGCGGTTGCTGCTGCTGCTGCTGCTGCTGTGTGTGTGTGTGTGTGTGTGTGTGTGTGTAGCTCTGTGCAAGTTTATGAGTGTATACACCTATGTATATGGCCCTGAAGTTATGACTCTTACTTCCAAGGACAGAGGCCACTTCCAAGGACTGCTTGCTTCCTTGTCTTAAGGTGTAGCTTTGTGTGGAGTGAAGTTTACTGGCTTCTCTGTCTTGCTTTGAAAAGATGAATTTTCAAAGTGGAGAAAGGAACCAGACAGGTTTGATATTGAGGATGGTTTCTTTTAGGAGCAGCAGTGGTGTGTGCTCACCAAACACACACGCACGCGCAGACACACACACACAAACACACACACACACATACACACACACACACACACATACACACAGTAGTGATACTCATAAGTTTGTTGGCACCAAGGTGAGTTTTCAGTGCTCTCTGACTGACCTCATGGAGGTTTCTTCCTACAAAACACGATAAAATAGAAAATGAAGACATTTCCACGCCCCTCAGGGACAGATCCTGCCTTAAATAAATTTGTACCTTAGAAAAATGTAGAGGTTATGATGGGGATATGTGGTTTCTTTCCCTCCCTGAGCCATGTAGAAAAGGTAGAAATGGCCAGGACAAAAGAGACCTTTTTTTTTTTTTTTTTTTTTTTGTCAATTTGTCAGGAGCTTGAGTTATCTGGGAAGAGAAATTTCAATCGAGAAAATGCTTCCATCAGAATGCCTGTAGGCAAGCCTGCAGGGCATTTTCTTGACTGGAGATTGATGTGGGAGGACCCAACTCTTTGTGTACGGTACTCTCTGGGCAGCTGATCCTGAGGTATCTACAAAAGCAATCTCAGAAAGCCAGGGGGAGCAAGCCAGTAAGCAGTGTTCCTCCATGGTTGCTGCTTCAGTTCCTGCCTTCAGTTCCTGCCCTGACCTCCTTCTATGCTGGACTGTGATGTGGAAGTGGAAGCCAAATAAATCCTTTCTTCCCCAAGTTGCTTTTGGTCAGGCATTTTTTTATCACATTAGAAAGCAACTAATACAGTGTGTAAGAGAACTCTGGCCTCAGAATCAAGAGTTCTCATAACAGTTTCTGCTGCTGTGAGCCAGAACCTCACAACCTTGGACGATTGCATTGTCTCTAAGATCAGTCCCAGGTACTCCAGTGATGTCTCTCTGGAATCATAAGTTCCCACGTTCCACGGCCTTCATTTCTTCTGTTTTGGAGACAGAGGATGGTTGAAGGCTGGAGTCCTCACTGGCCCACAATGTACAAGTGTTGTGTGGAACAATACAGCATAGTGAGATATCCTCTCCAGGATCTGTCTTTGTCCTTCAGTTCCCTTTCCTGATGGAGGCAAAGCGGTGGAACAGTCTCATAATTCAGAAACCAAGGTAGGGTGATGTCTGGAGCTCAGGTGAAAACTTGGGCAAGAGCAAGAACAGCTACTTCCTTCCTTCCCACAAGTTCACCTCATGTGGTGGTTTGGACTGATGGCCTCCATATGTTTGAGTCATTAGAAAGTGCCGCTTTATAAGAGTTGTGGCCTTTTGAAGTAGGTGTGGCCTGTTGGAGGAAGTTATGCCACTAGGGGTGGGGCTTTGAGGGTTCAGAAGCCCAAGCCAGACCCAGTGACTCTTTCTACTGCCTGCAGACATGGATGTAGAATTCTCAGCTCTTTCTCTAGCACCATGTCTGCCTACATGCTGCCATGTTTCCTGCCATGACTAAACCTTGGAAATGTAAGCCAGTCCCAATTAAATTATTTCTTTTTAAAAAGCTATCATGGTCATGATGTCTTTTCACAGCAATAGAACATTGACTAAGATGCCTCAGGAACAAGACAAACAGGGAGACCCTGTACTTTGTCAACTACAATAGACTGAGAAGATAGGTATTTTATCAAAATGGGCAAGTCAGTCTTCTACAGTCTCCCCACCTTCCTCCTGCCCCCAGCTTCAGAAATTTCAGGAACTTCCCTGCTCCTGGTATCTTTTCCAATTACAATGCTTCTTCTCGTTGATTTTTTTAAAAGATCTTGGTTCTTGATTTTACTTAAAAGATCAAATTTTCACTCTGAATCCAGGGAGGTTGATTCTAGGACTCCTGAGGATGCTTCAGATCCATAGATGCTCCAGTCCCTTGTGTAAACTGGTCATTTTTGCATTTAGCTTACACATCTTCTCCTGCACGTTATCTCTACATTATTTATAATACCCATTCCAATGAAAATGTTATGTAAATAGTTGTCATATTATATGGCTTAGGAATGATGGCAGGGAAGACAGCCTGGCCCCAAATACTATCTGCTCAGAGTTAATCAAATTCATGGATGTGAGACCTGTGGGTGCTGAGGGCCAACTGTGTGTCTCTAACACTCAAGACTGCTACCATTTGTACAGTTGTTCAAACAGCTAAATGTATTTATTTACAAAATTTGAATGTACATTTATATTTGAGTTTTAAATATATCATATACCTCTTGGTAGTAAAGGTGTTGGTCAAAAAAGCAAAAACAAAAACAAAAACACAACACAACACAACAGAAAAGCAAAACCAATCAACCAGTCAAACAAGCAAAGCTGTTTTGTGAAGATTCTCATTTCAGCTTCATGAAATCCTGGAATATTTATGGTGTGCCATTAAGCACCATAGTTTCAAATGAAAGCCACAACACGCGTACTTCTGTGGCAGCTCAGCCCAATTGAGGTGGTTTCTGGTCTCACTCCATGCCCTGAAACTTCTCCCTATCTACTGCTGTAAATAGACACTGTAACCATGGCAACACTTATAAAGGAAAGCATTTAATTGGAGGTGGCTTACATTTCAAAGGTTTAGTACATTATTGTCATGTCAGGAAGCATGGGGGTGTGCAAGCAGACATGGTGCTGGAGAGGAGCTGAGAGTTCTACATCTAGATCCACAGGTAGTAGGACGAGAGAGTGACAATGGGCCTGGCTTGAGCTTCTGAAACCTCAATGACACACTTTCGCCAACAAGGACACATCCACATCAACATGGCCACACCTTCTGATAGCGTCACTAGATGCCTATGGGTGTCTTTTTTATTTAAACCAATGCACCCATGGTAACCTATAAGCTACCAGACATTGACTCTAACAGGCATCATCTCTGCACCTTAACAGTTAACTCCTTTCCTCTAGAGCATTGTGTTATCCTGGGGTTTGCTCATCTCTCTGGTCATTTCTCAATTTGCTTCGGCAGCTTGAGGTTTGATGACTGACCCTTTTGCTGAAGTCTTTGGGGTTTTGACAAAGTGTCTGATTTTCTACTCATTTTCACTCTTTGCCAAACCATGTTGCCAAGTTGCCACAGTTTCATTGGCCTCTATATGATTTTGTCAAAGAGCCTATCTTGAGTTTCTGTAACTTCTTACCACACAACTCCACTTGGCTATACTGTTAAAAAAAAGAAAATAGAAAATAGAACAGCTCAGGTGAGATGGTAACTTGTTTCTCTTATACACTCTGCTCAGAGTTTTTGGACATTCATTCCAGTTAGGGTTGGAGCACCAATGACATTGTCCAGAAAATTTAAGGTTATGCCACAATGATGGAAATAGGCTCACATTATGGGTAACCACATACTTCACATGCTCAGAAGAGCCAGTATAACCCAACACAAATGGATCATCTGCTGATTTCAACATATTATCTCATGCCTCTGATTTTGGTCCTCTCCTATCCTGACTGACATATCAGATTTCCCATGAGTCCTAGCGCCATCTGTGCTGTCCCTCAGCTTTGGGCTGCTATACCCTCTTCTCTTTGTTCCTTGCTTGTAAACAGAGACTCTTTATTTGTTTTCCGGCCACCCAGACCCAAATAATCTCATAGAAACTTTACTAATTAAAACTCTGTTTGACCAAATAGCTTAGATGTATTCCTAGCTCTTATATCTTAAATTAACCCACTTCTATTAATCTGTGAATTAGCACAAGGCTGTGGCCTACTGGTGAGTTTCTGTTGTCTGTCTCCTTCAGCAGCTACATGGCATCTCCTTGACCCCGCCTAATCTCTCTATATATCTCTGTCCAGATTTCTCATCTGACTTTACTCTGCTAAGTCAATGGTCAAAACAACTTTATTCATTATCCGATAAAAGCATCACATATACGGTAGTACGTCCTGTATCACTTGCTTGATAAACTTCTATTTCTCCTCCAGAAAACCCTGTTCAGTCTGGATTTTGTCAACGAGACATTCTCTTTTCTGCTAGTCACTTTGCTCTGTGCCTCTACAGCACCGTGTTCATCTTTACTACCATTGATCAATAATCAAATGTCTGTGATCTGTATTTGTGACTATATTGTAAGCCCCAAGGTCAGAGTGAATTTTTTATTTGATAAAACAAAACACATGAGATTATTTTGAGGAAATATACTGACTTCAAAGAGAGTTTTCTTTTCTTTTTTTTTTTTGCCTGTTGACTCACTTATAAAAGCAGTAAGTAATGATTTCCTGTTTAGACATGATGATAATAGCAGAAACAGCTTCCGATTATAGAATGATTTGGAACGTTTAATGGGAGGAGAATTAGTAATAAATACAAATGAAAGGTTAAACTCAATTTTAATAGTGATAACGTCTGTTTAAAGTTATTTGGCTTTTATAATTTTAATTATATATACTAATTTGATCTTTGTAAGACACTTTCAGAGATGTCAAATAAATTATTATGACTTTAGAGGTGTGCAAACTAAGATTAAGTCTTCCATGGAATAAACAAAGGAGCCAGAACTTGAATTCAGATCTCTGAGTCTACAATCAGGATCTTGCTCCCTGTAACAGACTACAACAGAAAGCAGAAAGTACTAACTAGTGGGTTATTTACTTACTGTACAAGCATAACGACTTGAGTTCATTCTGGAGAACCCACATGCAAAGAAGCTGGGCATGGTAGGTACAATGGCAGTGAGTATGCTATTAACCCCATAATCACATAGGGAACAGCACTATTAGGAGGTGTAGCCTTGTTGGAGTGGGTATGGCCATGTTGGATGAAGTGTGTCATTGTGGGGTATGGGCTTTGAGGTCTCATATATGCTCAAGCCATGCCCAGTGTCTCAGACCACTTCCTGTTGCCTGCTGGACAAGATGTAGGACTCTCAGCTCCTTCTCCAGCACCATGTCTGCCTGCATATCACCATGTTTTCTGCCACGATGATAATGGACTAAACCTCCAAAACTGTCAGCCACCCATGAAATGTATTTCTTTATAGGAGTTGCCATGGTCATAGTGTCTCTTCACAGCAAGAGAAACCCTAACTAAGACAGGTACATTTGTACTCCCCGTGTTCCGATGGGAATATGGAAGGCAGAGACAGGACAGTCCCTGGCAGCTCAAAGGCCAGTACACTTGGCATGATCACAGAGAACAACAAAGACACCATGTCTCAGATAAAATAGAATAAAATCTGACGACTGAGGTTGCCAGCTCCCCTTCATCCATGTGTTGTGGCATGCATGCACCTGTACTCTTGCACACATAAATATATATCAAACACATACACACACATTGTACATGTACACACTCAGATATAAAAAAATAAAAAGCACAATTCTGCTAATTCTGAGTTTGTGTTTCATCTACGTAGTCATTTGATAGTTGTTTGTTGAATATCTAAATTCATGAATAGAAAGACCAACAGATCTGACAACTAAGATTTTGCAGACACCCGTAAGTCACCAATTATGTGATAACAAACAGAAACAATAAAACAGGCCATATTATGTAGGAGAGAGGTGTAATATGGCCAACAGACTAGATAATCACTTTTAAGTGACTTCAGCAGTCACTTTAAATAACTGTGTGGGTGTGGGAGGTTTGTATACACTCCTCAAGAATCCTGAACCCACTAATGACAGGGTTGACAAAGGAAGCTTTATTATAACTTGAGACTTGATTGACGTGCAAGACATAAAGTGTGTGAGCAATCCTCAGCCTGACTCTCCTGTTGGTGAAAAGGAACAGAGAACGCTATTGTCCCTGTTACTGGTAGGACAGTATCATAGATATTTGTCCGTCCAAATTTTGTTCTCTCCCCAGCTCCATCTGAACACTTCAACGCGTTCTGAATGAAGAGGGCATCAGTATCATTTATGGAACCCTATCTGTAGAAATACCTGTATGTCTTTCTCTAGCATTGTGGACTAGAAGGCCTTCTTCATTCAAGACATGGCTTCCCTAGAGGGAAGACCTCAACTCTGCAATAGGAAGAATTATCCCAAAGGCCCACAGTTCTGATGATTGCAGGAAGGAAGAAATTGGCTGACATGAGGATCTTGACTCTTTAAAATTATTTTTAAAGATGGAATATGCACATGTTTATGTATATGCCAGTCTCTCTCTCTCATATGCACATGTTTATGTATATTATGTATATGCCAGTCTCTCTCTCTCTCTCTCTCTCTCTCTCTCTCTCTCTCTCTCTCTGTGTGTGTGTGTGTGTGTGTGTGTGTAGGCCAGAGAACAACCCCTTGGGTATCACTACTCAGGAGGTATCTCCCTTGATTTTTGAGACAGCATTTGTTGCTGGTCTGGAGCTGGCTAACTAGTCTAGGCTGGTTGGTTAATGATTCCCCAGGATCTACACCTAGCCAGTTGTCATTACAATTGATTACAAATGCGTGACTAAATCTGGCTTTTTAAATATGACTTCTAAGGAACTGAATTCAGGTCTAAATGTTTGCCTGGCAAGCAATTTACCAAGTGTGGCTCCCCAGCCTCTAGATCTCACCTTATTAATATATGGTTAGTTTCTGGGTTGACTCCCATTATACCAAAACCCTAGTGTATTGCTCAGACACAATGGGTGGTCAACAACCAGTGATGATTATGAAGAGAATGCAGTCAGCTGTGAAGAAAATAGTCAGATTCAGATTTGAAATCCAGCCCTGCCAGCTAGAAGACAAAATAGCTGCCTAAGTTATCTAGGAAATTATCTAAATATTATAATCTTAAGATGTTTTTTACCTGTAAAATTAATTATAGCCAATATGAGCAGGATTCTCTAGCAGGTGTTTTTATTTCATATTAGTATTGCAATTTTGAATGCTCAGAGTTATGGGTGAGTTAACTGAGGCTCATAGACAGTAAGCAATTTGTCTTTGAAGGTATTATTTACCTAGTGTCCATCAATGTTATGACAAACCCAAGCCTGTATGACTCTGACCATTTTCTACTTCATGACACTGGCTGTGTGAAGCAGAGGTGAGAAGAATGATGGTTTGTCGTGAGGATTAGAGTCAGAGCATGCAGCGCGTGTTCAGCACACAGAATTGTAGGTATTATTATTATTAATAATAATTATGTTTAGAGTGGTTTATTTGTTACTATTCATTAGTATGGGGAGAGTTTTGACATGTAATACCCATCAAGAGCCCTGGTTGGAAATTCCCTGGTGGACATGTAGTGGAAAATCAGCCAATGCCTGTTGACATGTCAAAGATGCTGCAGTTGGTCCCCATTAAAGGCCTGGTGTCATCTGCAGCACTGAAAACTGGAGGCTGACCCTGCATATTCCTGTCACAAGCACGCCGCTCTGCTTCCGAAAGCTCTAAAAATGTCTTCTTTGTTAATTATTTTGAGAATTTCATAAATTATATTTTGATTGTATTTAGCCCCTCTTCCATCTCCTTCCAAACCCATTCCCCTCTTTGTACTCTTTCAACTCTGTATTTTCATTTTTAAAAAAGACCATTAAATCCCATTAGAACTTCTTATGGGCTCTTGAGTGTATGGTCATCCTCTGGAGCATGTTAGATGCACCAGGAACTAACTTTCAGTTATCGATACATCCTCAGCTATAGTGGTTCTTCGCGCTCCACCTTCCACCTCCATGCTAAGATTTTGTGTGGCTAGAGCTTGCACAGACCGCCTGAGTCCATACGCAAAACTGCCACGCTGTGCTCAGAATGCACTGCCACCTCGCAGTCATCCACTGCCTCTGGCTCTGACAATCTTCTTGCTGCCTCTTCTGCTATGATCCCTGAGCCTATGGAGGAGGGGTGTGGGGTGTGGATATCCTGTTTAAGACTGAGCACTCCACAGTCATTTATACTCCGACCAGTTGTGGATCTCTGTTTTGATCACCATCTACTGCCCAAAGAAGCTTCCCCAATGAGGTCTGAGAGATGCACTAGTCTATGGGTATAATGAGATGTCACTGGGAGTCAGTTTAGTACTATGACCCATTAGCAGAGGATTAGCTGTAGGTGCTCCCTGAAGGCCTATAACTTATATAGTCATAGGTTCTTGACTCTATAACTGTGCCAGGTATGGGTTCCATTTTGTGGACTGGGCATTAAATTCAGTTAGAGAGTGGTTACCAAACCTCATGCCATTGGTGCTACTACTATTGCATCAATGGTCATATTTTTCTAGGAAGATTATTCTTATAACTCATAGAACTCCCAGCTGGATAATATTTTTTAAACTTTATTTTTTATATTTAAACTTTATACATTTATATACCTTAAATAAAGGAGTATAAACAGTTTGGTGATGTGGGATTTCCCTTTGTATGTTGTGAATATGTTTTATTACAATTGGTTAATAAAGAAGCTGTTTCAGCCAACGGTTTAGCAGAGTAAAACCAGGCAGGAAATCCAAACAGAGATACATAGAGAGAGTAGGTAGAGTCAAAGAGATGCCATGTAGTTGCTGAAGGAGAAAGACACTGCCTTACTGGTAGGCCACAGCCTCATGGTGATAAACAGATTAATAAAATGGGTTAATTTAAGATGTAAGAGCTAGCTAGGAATATGCCTAAGCTATTGGCTAAACAGTATTGTGATTAATATTGGTTTCGTGTGATTATTCAGGTCTGGGCAGCCAGAAAATGAAAGCACAGTGTGTGTTTACAAATGGCATCAACATGGGCTAACTACATCCACATAAAACCTGAGAGATCTTGAATTCTAGACACACACACACACACACACAAAAAGAGTTAAGCACACCTTCTTGGTAGCAGCATTTTCTCAGGTGGGCTCTGTTTGCTAGAGGCAAGCAGAGGCATGATTCCTTTAAAAGAAGGATTCCTGACTCAGCATTAGCAGCAAACACTGCACAGGTCCTTTAAGAGCTGGCTTTGTGGTTCACACTGGTGTGGTTACAGAGTACTTAAATGGGGTTTGTGAGCAGCATGTTGCAAATTGCTTAATGGTGACGTAGACCCGCTGCATCCCTGGAGCTGGGGCAGTGAGCATGGCTTGGAGAGGCAGTGAACACGCCTCTGCCATGTTGTACTGGGCAGAACAAACAGGCAGGGCTGCGGAGTTGGTTGTAGCCATGGTCACTTAACATTTGAAAAAATACTTCTGGTCAGAAAATGATTACAGATATGCAATATAGACATATTCAGATGAAAAGAACCTCTGAATGCATCACAGTGTTGGATAAATGTACGTAGGCTTGGGAGAGAGAAGAAAAAGGTTATAGAGAATTATAAAAAGAAATAAATAGTTTAAAAATCTAAGTACTTACAGGTATTGGGAACTGAATAAAATTTTGAAAGTTTCTTTAGAAAAAAGGAAGAATATTGGATGACTTTTCTGGTTATTATGACCACATCTGAAGTTAACATCACATGAGGTAGCTAGCTCAAATTCCCACAGAAAACCTGTAGTATCTCTGACTTGAAGAAGCAGATGACAGAGGTTTGGGCACCTACAACTGCTAAATATAAACTCTGTTCAGAACTCTGGCTGACTTCAGGATCAAGTGTGTGTGTGTGGGGGGCAGCATCCAAGAAGCTCAGCTAAAGATAGAAGAACTGAACTGAGATTTAGAGGGCCTCCCATGAGGCAGTTTGTCATCTGAGTCCATCCAGTTTGTCTGTCGTTGCCACAGCAGTGGCTCAATAATCTTCGGAGAATAAAACAGAATTCAGAGGAACCATAACACAGTACTCACAATGTCTAGAATATAATCCAAAAAATTTAACAAGAAAGATCAGGACATGTAGAGAAAACACAGTCCATAAAGATTGGTTACATAATCCAAATACTGAATATTTACTCACTAAGATAAGAGAAAGAATGATTCAAATAAATAAAAAAATATGAAATCTTAGTGGAGACACAATGCACTAAACAGAACTGCAGGACAGAATTTTAGAAGCAAATGTATCAACTGCTTAAGAAGGATGTGCACGGCATAAGAAAAGTCAGTGCAGTTACAGAGCAAGGTTAAAAAGTGTCTCTAGGCCTAAGAATAGAAAAGAGCAAACAAACTAATGAACAGAATCTCAGACACTGTAAGACAAAGTCAAAATGTCTAACACATGCTCTGGATTGCAAAAGCGGATCAGAAAAAAAGGAATAATGAGCAAACATATACTGTAAAAATGACAAAAATCACACGAATATAAAATGACAAGAAGAATCGGTCTTCACAGATTTCCCAAATTTCATAAATGTCTTAAGTTTATACATTTGAGAATCTTAGTAAATCCAAAGCAAGGTCTATATATGTAGAAAATCGTGCTGTGGCTCTTTACAGTTCATCTGTCAACAAACCTTGAACAAAATGGAGAGAAATCTTGAAAATCTTGAGAGAAAGGGCATATTACATGTAGATCAATAACATACTGGATGCCAAAAAAATGATAAAAGCCCATCCCCAAGTGGATGATGTGTATAACACAACAAGAGACCAGTCCACCCAGATTACATCCTGTGTGAATATTATTTAAGAACAAAGGCAACACAGGAACCCTTCTAGATTAAGGAAGACTGCTTGCACTCAGAAAGTCTGAAAGACCCCTAAGGCCCATATGATGAAGGCTTGACTTCCAGCCTTTGAGTCCTGGGGGGAGCAAGAACCACTAAAAGGTGGGGCCTACTGAGAGGAAATTGAGTCACGGGGGTGTGCCTTTGGAGGGTGTATTGATTATTCCTGTGTCTGTCTTTGCTTTTCTGCTACCATGGGATGTCTAGACTTCCTCCAGCATCACACCTGCTATGACACACTATGCCATCTCAGACCCAAAACAATGGGGCCATGTTACCCCAGAGTGATATCTCTGAAACCACGAGCCAAGGCAAATCTTTCCCCTTTTTAAAACCATTCATCTCAGGTATTAATTGAATGTTAACACACCCACACTACAACAGATGCCAGACAATTCATTAGACTCAAAGGAGATGCTACCATATGGGAAAAATTGATCTTCAGGAAGGAAGAGCATCAAAATGTTAAGTACCTGGTATAAATAGAAATTAGCACATTTTATTTCTTTAAAATGCACATTCCATTTTATAAATTATAGCCACATCTTGAAGGTTTATAGTACAGTAGATGTACAGTAGATGTGTCTAGATGATAGAATCAGCATTTGCAATGGGTGAGATGGTTCAGGGGCCTAAATAGTGGAATTGTTTTTTATATGTTGCATAAATAGTGTAATATTAATTCTCACAAGACTGTACATTTAGTATCTAGAGAAAAGAAAATGATCCCATGAAGGAGTTTATGATGATTTCATTTCTAAATTATGTTGATTAATTTATTCTATGATACTTTGTATTTTTCATATTCTATGAAAAATTTTAAAAAATGAAATGAAAACAGACAATAGGGAAACGGGATGAAAGGATCATTGTCGGCACAAGGCACCCCAAGACCAAGTTCTCAACACAAAGGAAATTTATTTGCTTCAGAGGGGAAAAGAGCAGGTAATAAGAGATAAAGACAGAAGACAGAGGATGAGGGAGAAGGAAGAAGGAACAAGGGAGAGGGGGAAGAGATATTTTCCCCAAGGGACAAAGACTGCCTCTAGATAGAAAGGAGACAGATGTGACCTATAGGTAAATGGTGATTTATGAAGAGAAAGGGGAAGCCCTGTGTAAGGATGAGTTGGTTTGATTGGGCAGGTTAATTAGTATAGCCAAAAGAGACTTTGTTTGCTGGACTTCAATACTTTGGTAGCTGGACCTTGGTAGGCAGCCTCAGGAGGAAGAAGTAGCCAAATAAGGGAATAGACCTTAGGGGCTAGCTTTAAGAAAGTAGTCTGTGGTGGTTTAAAAGAAAATGGCCCCCAGAGGGGGTGGCACTAATGGGAGGTGTGGTCTTGTTGGAGTAGGTGTGTTCCTGTTGGAGGAACTGTGTCATTGTGGGGGTGGGATTTTTAGATCTCCTGTGCTCAAGCTACATTCACTGAGACAATCCACCTCCTGTTGCCTGCACAAGATGTAGAACTCACAGCCACCTCTCCAGTACCATATCTGCCTGCATGCCACAGTGTCCCAGCAGTGTGAGTAATGGACTGAACCTCTGAACTGTAAGAGAGCCACCATAATTAAATGCTTTCCTTTATAAGAGTTGCCATGGTCATGGTGTCTTGATGTGGGATTCCCCTCTGTATGCTGTGAATACCATTGGTTAATAAAGAATCTGTCTTGGACCTGGCAGGGCAAAATAGAGATAGGCAGAGGTACCAACTGAGCTGTGATGGTTGATATTGTCAACTTCATGAGATTTGGAGTCTCCTAGGGGACAAGTTGTGGTACATGCATGAAGGTATCTTGATTAGGTTATCCCATGACTTCGATTAGGCTCATTGAGGTGAGAAGAACCACCCTAAAAGTAGAAGGATCTCTTCTCTGGTCTTGGGTCCTAGACTGCATGTAATGCAGCAAGCGAGCTGAGCATGAACATTCATCTCTCTCTCTCTGCTTCTTGCCTGAAGGTGCAACGGACCAGCTTTTCCAAACTTCTGCCAACAGAACTTCCCTGACCAGCACATGATGTGGGATTGTTTCCCTCAGCTACCAAGGCCGAGGTTTCCAAGCAGAGCCAGCATGGAGGTGTGATGGGCTCTGATTTTGTTTCCTGCTATGGTGTGAAAGGCCCCATGGGATAAGGAGGTTACAGGTCTGAGAACTGTTCCCTGGATGTGAACTGAGAAGAGTAGGTTACATTCCTGCTTGGTGTTTACTTAGCTGTGTGACTTTAAACAAGTCAGTCACTTCTCTGAGTCTCATATCAAACACTGGGTAGTGAACTCTACCAAGGCTCTCAAGGGAAATAAATCAAACTTTGTTGCCTGGGTCTATTTAGTGTTCCACTTAGAAGCAGGTGATTGAACACTATGTTTCCGAGCTGAGTCCTCGGGAAAATGAGTAACATTTGTGCAACATCTTTGTTCTTGGTTAGGTTTTGTTTTCTTGTGTGGTATAAATTGGTAGAGTGGAATAACCATATTTAAATTCTATCTCTACTTTATCTCTGTATCTACCACTGTGTGACATTGGATCTGATGTCCCAGTTTCCACACCTGATCTGGAGCCAAATAATATTGAGATTATGTGACAGGGTCATCACTTGTCATTCTTGCTTCTTTCTTGTGGTACAAACACATTTATGTGAGTTTCCCAACCAGCGCCAAGTTTTTATATCTGGGAGCATGTTTACAAATAGTTCTCATCATGGCCCAGAAAGCACCTGCCTTTCCATGGACAAATCTTCATGCTCCTGCTTTGTAGACATGATGCAAAGGAGCACTTAAAGTAGGAACCTGTATGTTGAAGAAGGAGTCACAAGATGGAAGGATGCTGGGCCTCTGTCACTGCTTGCAAGAGAGCTGTCCTGATCATTAGGGGTGCCACTTTGGAATTAGGATAAGTGTCAGATAAACTTTTGTTGTGTTTGTATTATCATGTATTTAGCATTTTCTTTTTACGGAATTAGCTAATTAGTTTAGGAAGCACGAGTTATGCAAAGCATCTGGCGTGGGTCAACTGTCATTTGTGAAGCTTAACGAAGAAAAAGTGCTCTTCTATTTGCAAACAGATCTGATGGCTACATGGCCCTTGCCAAGGCTTGTATTTCTGCCATCCATTCCTGTGAGTCTCATTTCTCCAGCAAATGAGGCAGAGGTAGCAATCCAACATCCCCCAGAGATATTGAGAAGAAGAAAGTAACAAAGCAGGAAGGTGAAAGAACTTGGTTCAGCATCTCCAGACGATGACTGGTCCAGACAGGGGGAACTAAATTCAACTCCAAAGCCTTTCTTGAAATCAGTGAAGGATTTTGGGCCATTATCAAACAAAGAGGCTGGGGCATTTGCTTATGGAGACACTGTTTCTGCCAGAACCTTTCTGTCATGTATACAGTTTAGACATTATGTGAAGACGAGTCTTTGGGTATGAAGGGCAATCCCAGTGCAGCCTTGAACCTTGGAAGATGTGGGGCTGTGTAGCAACAAGTATCCAAAACTACATCCCTCAGGTACCACAGCTCTGGGGAAGACCAGTGTTTCCTCAGTAACTCAGCCCTTACATAAGGACTAGATATTTCCACTCTGTACTCACTGATGCCCTGCCTCTGCCCTGCCTCCCCAACTTACCTTTCCTTCCAGGACTCATGAGGCAACTTTACAAGGACCCCCAATTGGCTTCTGTGTTCATGGGTTAGCAGAGTTCTGAATGCTACTTAGTTCCTGCCCTTGAGGTGGGGTCCTGCTCCTCTCCTAGAACTCAGGGATCTCTGAGAATTAAGAGCCAATCAGGCAGATATTAAATGAGAGCAAGGCCGTGTTCCAAGCCAAGTCCAAGAATGGGGTCTTGTGGGTGAACTTGGCGAGGGCACAATTGGTGAAGGGCACAGAGAAATAGAAATGTCAATAGTGTCAGGAGACCTAGGATTCCAGATGTGACAGAAAGGGAGGGGACTAGCCAGTTGCTGAGAATGGTATCCAGAGGGATCTACTTGTGGTAAAGGCAGAGAAGAAGTTCTGTCACACAGACCTGGGGGAGGCCAATGCCCGCCCTGTGCTGGTCAGCACATCCTGCCAGGCTCTTGGTCAGTGCAGCCAGCTGGCCAATCTGCTCAGCACACTGTCATCCAGCTCTGCTCAGCATGGCGTTCACTTCAGCTCAGCTCAGCACATCTCATCCCCCCACCCCCACCCAGATCAGTTGAAACCATTTATTTCTCTTGGAGGAGAAAAGGTGGTGGTTGGTCTTGGCCCCTCTGTGGCTACTTCCCAACAGAGCATCGCCTCCCTCTCCTGCATACCTCCCAGGGATTGCACCAGCCCAACCCACATTCCAGAGCATCTCCTTCCAATGGTTTAGATTCATACTGCCTGGAGTGCTCAGAACTTGTCCAATCCACACTTCCTGTTCTTGCACTCTGGACCATCTTGCTTTTTGTTACCCAAGGCACTGATGTGCTCCTCTCTCTCTCTCTCTCTCTCTCTCTCTCTCTCACAAATGGCTCTGCAGAAGCCCTGGGAGGGCGCAGCAGCACCAATCACGTCTCCATGGTTCCTTGTTAGCTGCACTCTAAGCAGGAAAGTGACTGGGCCTGACAATATAATTTACATTGCTGTATAAAACTATCTGTGGAAGCCAAGCTAATTTGTGCCAGATTAGGCTATTTGTCTCAGCCACTGTCTAGCAGCACAATCTATCAGAGGGCTGTTTTCAAATATCGCTTTTCAAGCGTGCCCTTGAGAGGCAGAAATTGATTGGGATCTTAGAGAGCAAAATTACAGCAATAACTTAAAAGAAACAATAATTACTGAATCATACCAGTGTCAGCACTCTGCAAAACACGAAATAGCCATCAAACCCCAATCCAATATATTCTGAAGCGAATTTATTGAATGGAAAAAGCAGTTGAGTGAGGGTATTTCTCCCCCCTCCTCCCCTTCCCCTGTACATATGGTTATCTCAAAACCGCAAGTGAATGAGTCGATAATTCTTGTCACCGACTGCTCCATTTTCACCAGGCAGAGGAGCCCCATTAGCTGCCTGCTGCTGCACCAGTTCTCTCTCTCTCTCTCTCTCTCTCTCTCTCTCTCTCTCTCTCTCTCTCTCTGCTCTCCTTTCTCCTCTCCATTTGCTAGTCTCTGCTCTTCAAGCAAACAAACATGTATAACTAATCATCCGCTAAAATGCAGAGGACCGCTAATAAATCTCCGCAGCTGAAATACTTTAATGGGTAATTAATTGATCCTGTTCCAGAGGAGTAATAAGATAATAAATTAGACAATATTTCACTCAGTCGTGTCAGGCGCCTAGCTAATGGCGCTGTAGGGCTAAGCTGAAGGATAATAAATTAGCCAGAAATTAACTGCTAAGAGGTTTCTGTAGAGAAATCGGCTGACAAGTGAGTCACACTCGTGATTCAGGGCCTGTCTGGTAGTGTGGCAATCTCTATGAATGTGAACTTGGGCTTCGGGAGGGAGCCCCCGTGGGGCACTCCCAGCCAGGCTCCAGCAGGATTAAGTTCCCAGCCAGAGAGTGCCTGTTGGGAAATACCCAGAGTGTGTGAAGTGGGCCAGGGCCCTGCCTTGCACACCCAGCAGGGCCCTGGCTGTAGTAAACTAGGCACAACGTGTGATGTGCTCGGGGAAATAGCTCCCCACTCCCAAGCCAGCAGGCTCTTGGAGCTTTTAATAGGTCATAGCCACTGTGGTGTGAGCGCTGTGGGCCACAGAACACCTATAGCCTCTGCATTGCTACTGCTGAGCCCAAGCGCATATGCTAATGAGGAAGGGTGGAGTCTGGGAAAGAGACCTGACGCTCCTTTAATAACAAGGATATCACAGACATCAGGCAGGAAAAGTAACAGGGGGAGGTTATAGTTTTCCACAGGTCGGAGAGGTTTGTCAGAGGGTGAAGATGTCTTGGTTTTATGAAGAACCTTGGGAAAGTGTTGACAGTTAATAGGGAAGAAAAGGCTGGAGGGAAGGGAAGGTGGCTTTCTCCCTGGATGGGGGGGGGAGGGGGGAAGGGGGGAGGGGGGCGCGGGGCTCAACTTGATGCAAAACATTGACTGGACAAGAAGTCCATACATCTCTCTCTTCACCCAGAGACCTTATGTCCCCTCTGAGCCATGGTCGGTTGGTCAGGAAATCAGTGCTGATTACATGAAATCTGAACGAGACCCGTCCGGGTTCACATTTTCTCATCGTAGAAGTAGTAGAACGCTGTTTATGAGCAGCTAAGGAGAGGAGGCCGGAGGGACTGGGCTGCTCCTCTCAGTTAGGGACAAGATCACTTGCACCCCTCCTTGAGATGTCCTCACCTTCTCCAGCTGTCCCCTCACTACCGATGGTAAATATGAGTGGATCTGTCTCCTGAGTCCTTCTGGCTCAGCAGTGTGCGGCGAAAGCACACAGAGAGCTTAGTCATTTACATGAGGTAAAACAGGAGTTAGCAACCAAAAAGGAGAGGAAACTGTGTAAGTCAGTGGTTCTCAACTTTCCTAATGCTGTGTGTGATCCTTTAATATGGTTCCTCATGTTGTGGTGACCCACAAACGTAAAATTCTTTCATTGTTAATTAATAACTGTACTTTTAGTGCTGCTATGGATCATAATGTAAGTATCTGATATAGAGGATATTTGATATGCAGCCCTTTGCGAAGGTTATTTGACCTCTGATGGGGTCGCTACCCACAGTTTGAGAACCACAGTATGTTGACTCCAGGTCCCTGGCATGAGGGGTTGGATATGGAGTTGCCTATTCCCTGTATCCAGAGAGAAGCCCTTGTCTTGCTCTTTGGCCAGAGGGAGCCCTGAAAATGGCACTGATCACTCAGCACTGAGCATTGCAACCCAGCGGCCCTGGTTCCATCATTGTTGCTGTTGAGGCTGCAAAGGCTTGGGTTGCAGGAAGAGTGTGGCTGTCTTATGCTGCTGACTTCATGAGCGCAAGCAATGGAACTGTACACCTCACTCAAGCCACCTGGTTCTTGTTCTCCTGCCTTGGGCACATTCTCCTTGCTGCTAAAGCAGGAAGCGCTTTAGCATTCACTTGAGGGTCACACTAAGGCATCCTCCAAGTGCAAGGGCATTGGTACCCTAGAAATACTGCTCTCCTTTTGCCCTTTCTGGGTGGATGGTTTGAAGATGGTACCGTTTCCTATGAACTCTGTGCAAATGTCTTCTGCCTGATTCAGCTGTGTGTTTCCAGATTGCCCCTTTTCCTCTTCCGTTAGGTCCTCCTTTCTCCAGCTCGTACTCTCTCCTAAACTACCAGGCATGGAAAGAGTGAATGTCCTTGAACCCATGACCAGTGAGGGTTGTTGTCATCTGTGACCCCTTGCCTTGCAGAATCTGCTTCTTATCTCTCCAGATGGCAACTGTGCAAGCTAGTGACCCTCAGGGTGGCTGCAAAGGACCTGAGCAGTCCCTGGGCTGTTCCCAAGGCCTTTGCCTGGAGGGCCACAGCAGAACAAGTTTAGCCAGAACCAGAACCTGGAAGTGAATCTACCCTGGTGACAGCAAAAGGGGTGATGTGGGGTAAGTGGGAGTGGGGTCTCCCTCAGGGTGGAGCAAGGGCCTAGCAGGGGAGGCCTTGGGTTGGGTCCTGATCACCACAAAACAAACAACACAAATCAGCAAAACAGAATCATCTGAATAACAGAAACACCAGGGCCAACAGGGAAGCAGGGAAGGAAGATGAAAGAATGTCCCGGGTAGATCAGGGCTCCTGCTTTTTTTTTTCTTTTGTTGTTATTGTTTTCTTTTTTTTATTGTTTGTTTAGGTTTTTAAAAACAGGGTCTCTTTGTGTAGTCCTGGCTGTCCCAGAACTCATTCTGGAGACCAGGCTGGTCTCGAACTCACAGAGATTCTCCCAACCCTGCCTCCTGAGCACGGAGATTAAAGGAGTACACCATCACTGCCTAGCAGGGTCCCTGTTCTTAACTGACCTGACATTTCAGAAGTAAATTCATTCTCATTCTCATTCATTATTCTGTTTGTTCCTTTATGAGGAATGGCATCAGCTTGCCCTCTTTTATTTACCTACAGAGGCTTCAGAGCTGCAAGAGGATGAGAGCCCTAGCCTCACCTCAGCCACTGATGAAGCTGCCCAGGGCTGGAGGCTGAGTCTGGGTACCCACTATGTGTACTCGAATCATTAGAACACTCTTGCTTTCAAAGGTCCTAGCTGTGCCCTGTGGAAACACATGGAAAATTTACTTTCTTTCTTCACACAATTGATGACTATTCACTGACCCTTAAGCCTTCTTTTATTTTCCTGGCTAAACTCGCTTAGTTCCTTTAACCGTTATGTATGTACCATTCCCTTCTCTCTTCTTGTAAAACGTAACATGCAAAACGAAAAGTGCCCTAACCTCCAGGTAGAGTTTGATGAATAGGTCTAAAGCCAGCGGCACGAAGCGATGGAGGTTGAGTTGCTGCCTCTGGTCCCACTCCCTGGGTCAGAACCCCCTGCCCTGCAGAATAGCCATGATGACCCTGGCTGTTGTGCACAGCTTGTGTTGCTTTTCCTCAGAGATCTATCACTTACATTTGACATTCTTCAGAGATGTTGTGGGTTCAATTTCCAGACCGTTGCAGCAGAGCAAACATCTCAAAGACAGGAAATTGTGTTAGAGCGTGACTTCCCAGTGTGCATGAAAATTCTCGACTCACTAAAGTACAGTCTATTCTGTGTACAGCTACTTGTTCAAGAGGCAGTACACACAATTAAAGATGATTTACTTTGCCCCAAATCCTAATCATCATTTGAGCCAATAAAAAAGTTTGCCAGAAGCAGAGTGGGCACAAACCTTCAAAGTGGAGAAATAGTATCTGTAACATGTAGAAGGGTAAAGCATGACATACACATATTCCTGCACAGGACTCGCTTCTGCTGCTGTTAAGTCTTCATACACTGTAAATAGGCTGGGTGTATTCTTTTGTTCCTTCTTTTTTACTTAACATACTGTTTCTAAGAACTATGATGACAGTGTGCCCCTCAACATGTCAACGGCTGGAACCTTGGTTGTACTAAGAGCAGTTCGGGCACTGTGGCCTTGTGGGAAGTATCAGGGCCAGGGGATGGAATCCTGGTGAGCAGATTAATCAGTAAGCTATCAGAGAGGCTGTCCCCTCTCCCTCTTCCACAGGAGCCCTCTTGCTTTTCTGCTGTCTCCTGAGAACTGATATGGCCTGGAGCCCTCACAAGGATCATGTGGCTTGTAGATCAAGGACTTAGTGGCCTCCAAAACTATGAGCCAGAATAAACCTCATTTCTTTATAAATTTCCCAGTCTTGGGAATTCTGTTATAATAATTAAAAAGTTGTACCAAGACATGAGATTTTTTTTTCATGTTTTTGCTTGTTGCTTTCTGTCAATATATGACATGCTGCATGTATTAGATAATGAATTTGTTGACACATGGTAATGTACTAGTTAATTCACAACAGGAATGTATGTGTGTGTGTATATGTATATATATGTATGTGTGTGTATGTGTGTAAATGTGTGTGTATGTGTGTATGTGTGTGCATGTGTGTATGTGTGTATGTGTGTAGTGTGTATGTGTGCATATGTGTGTGTGTGAATGCATGTGTATGTGTCTGCATATGTGCGTATGTGTGCATATGTGTGTGTGTGTGTTCCATTACTCATAACCTTTTGAGTTGTTTATAGCATGGGGTTCTTAGGACAGGTCTTTGTGTTGCTCATCTCAGCAGGCTACACTCTTAGGAGCAGAATGCTGGCTCACGGGGCACTCACACCTCCCACTCTGCCATGCGGTAGCCACAGGGATTGTGTCGCCATACAGTACCCTCAGTGAAGTATCGTTCTTGTGTAGTAGATCTCAGTAAGTGTTGCCAGCTTAGCTCTGTCGGGGCCTGCTTGCCTCAGAGATTTACAAGTACCTCGGGCCTCAGCTTCGCTATGCTTGTGTGGAGGGAGGTGACAGAGGCTTGGCCACTGGGGACCACCCTTAGATGGACATTCCTCATTCCAGAACAACAGCCTAGACTTGGCCTTGTTCCCTGTCCTCATCCTGTATCCTTTTCTTCTTTTCATCCTTGATCCCTAGAAGCGAGTCCTCTGCTGAGATAACTCAGAGCTCTCCTGCCCAGCATCCGACTCATCATTTGCCAACACTTGGTGTTGATGGACTTAAAATTTTCTCAGTCTGGTGAGCATTGCAAGGCAGCTCATTGTAGATCCCCCCCCCCTTGTTAAATATTCAATACTAAACCCTAGGGTTAGCAAGATGGCTCAGTGGGTAAAGGCTTTGTGCTAACCTGGAGACCTTGCTTCCATCTCTAGAACCCATAAAAATGTGGAAGGAGGGAGCTGACTCCACAAAGTTGTCAGTGGCCTGAGCACTCCCCCTCCATCATGCACACGAAGAAACATAAAATAATGACAAATACGTAGATTAACCCTAACATTAAATACTTTAAAAAAATTTTAGTTACCGGTGTATAATTTACACAGAATGAAATGCTTCCCTTTTCGACACCAAGAGTTCAGGGAGTTTTGACAGCTGTATAACATCAGACAGTCATTATACTACCACAGTCAAGACACGGGTTATTTACATTACCCCAAAAGTTTTCTCATGGCCCCTGAACCTTGCCCCACCACTGTCTCTTTGCTTTCTATTATTAAAGTTTTGTCTTCTCCTAATGTTCAGTAGATGGACTCACTCAGAATATATTCATTGGTGCTTGCCTTCCTCCCCTTGGCGCAACGATTCTGAGAGTCATCTATGTTCTTGCGTGTTTGGGGAGTTTCCCCTGTTTATTGCTGAGTATTATTCCATTGCACGAACACATCTCAGTTTGTACATCAACTCCTTGACAGGCATTTGGAACGCTTCCACCATTCGGCAATTATGAGCAAAGCTTCTTAGAACATACTTGATGAAAATCTTTTTTGTGGATATAGACTTTCGTTGCTCCTGGATAAATGTGTAGGCGTGGCATCATTGGGTCATAGGGTAGGTGTAATTTTGACTATAAAAAATAAACCTGTCAACAGCCTTCCACAGTGGTTTCTGCCTTTCACATCTGACAGAGCAGCAGCCTTTGGAAGTGCTGGCTGTTTTACATTCTTGCCCCAACATAGCACATTCAGTCTTTAAACTTAAGCAACCCAATTGTGCGCAGTGGTGGTTTATAATTTTTAATTTACTGTTAGGCAGTGCAAATTTTTGACTAAAGGTATTAAACATATTTTTATATGCATGTTGTAACTTTGTGTATCTTTTTTTGCAAGATCATAGAGCAATAAGAAATTTGTGTATCTTCTTATGAAGTGCCTACTGAATTTTTTTCTCATACAATTATAGCTGTTTTTTTTGGCCTACTGAATTTTTAAAGTCTAGTTGCTTATATATAATGGAATTTTGAGAGTTTTTTTATCCTGGGTACGAGCTCCTCATCAGCTATAGTCCACTAACACTTTCTTCCAGGACATAGCTTGATTCATAATTTTAAGAATGCTTTTTAAAGAGAACTTCTGAATTTCAAAGTCCAATATATTAATTTTTTGAATGGCTTGAACTTTTTGTGTTCAGAATATTTTTTTGGCCACCTCAAATCATGAAGATTTTTTCTTTTCAAATTTTTTAAATTAAAACTTTATTATAAAGAACTTGCAAATAAAAAACATCACACAGTAAAATTGACCAGACCCAAAGTCTACATATCCTGTGTATGTGTGTGTTTATGTATTTTTTGAGAAAGGGTCTCACTATGTAGCCCTGGCTATACTGGAACTCACTCTGTAGACCAGACTGGCCTTGAACTCACAGAGATCCACCTGCATTTGCCTCCTGAGTGCTGGAATTAAAGGTGTGTGCTACCATGGCTCAGCAAATCTACATATCTGTGCGCTTAGAATAACCATTCTGAAGCTGTGGAGCTTCACACTGGAGTTTACACTATCGAATATATTTTATATCGCCAAAATTATATATTTCATCTGCCATCAAAAAATAAAAAATTTCATGATGGAGGTTACACTATAGAAGCAACTGGCTTTATGTCCTCTTTCACAACATACGTGTCCTTTTCCTACATCCAGTCCTTTCTCATCATCTGGTGTTTACCCTTTATTCTTTCTACTGTTACACTTTGGCCACATGCACGTTTGTTTATATATATGCATATATATGTATATAGCTACATACATATACATATGTATAGATAATAGGCAAGTATCTTCATGTGGGAGAAAATATACTTGTAGAAGGATTATAGTTTTACATTTTCATTTTCATCATGGTTTTAATTCATTGTATTGGTCAGGGTTCTCTAGATTAGCACTGATAGACTATATATACATATATATGTATATCTATCTACATATAGACATATGATTAATTAGAGTGGCTTATAAGGTATGGTCGACTGTTCCAACAATGGCTTCCCCTGATGGAAACTCCAAGAATGTAGTAATTATTTGGTCCACGAGATTGGCTATCTCAGCTGTTCTTCAGCATACACTCGAATCTGGAGGAAGTAGGCTCCAATGCTGGTAAATGAATGGACTTGCAAGCTAGACGAGGGCAAGCAAGAATAGAAGCTTCTTCTTCTATGTCCTTTCATGTAGGCCGCCACCAGAAGGTGTGACCCAGATTTAAGGTAGATCTTCCACCTCAAACCATCTGAGTTTAGGATGGCTCTTCCTAACTCAAACAATTCAATAAAGAAAAATCCCTCACAGGCGTTCCCAGCCACTTGGGTTTTAGTTAATTCTAGAAGTAGTCAAGTTGACAGCAAGAACATTTTGTCAATTAGATTTTGACAAAATTACATTTTTGCCAATTTATCGTGAGAACATAAACTTGTGCAAGTTTATTTGCCACATAGCTTTCCTGTTTCATGACGTCTAAGACGCCTCACACTTCCTGGTAGGCCTCATTCGTGATTGGTTCGTCGGAATGCTTATGTATTTTTGGAGCATGTTCTTCATTTGGCTCATTGTCCTCACTGCTCGGTGTCTTGTCTTTTAAGAACCTTTGTGGTACTGTTTGATGAATAGAATTTCTTAATTTTAAGGAGTTAGAAATAATGTTTTATTTCCTTTTGATTGAATTCAATCTTAAGATTTGCTAAATTTCCAGTACCTCTAGGCCAACTCTTCCCTCAAAAATTAATAATGTCTGTCTCTGTTTAAGACAGTGTCTCTCTCTGTGTGGCCAAGGCTGGCCTTGGACTCACAGTCCTGCCTTCTCCTCCCAAGTGCTGGGACTAAGTATGTGCATCACCACCATACTGATATTTTTTCATTAAAGTTCTATCCTTTTTCTCTTTGTCTTCTGGAATTTTAAATATGTGTTAGCATGTTCAATATTATCTGTCAGGTTATTGAAGTCTGATCTTTTCAAGTTTCCTTCTAAACACCATTATTATTAGTGTGTATATATAAGTGTATGTGTGTTTATATATGTGCACATGAATGAAGGACAGAGGTGGACCTTTTTCTACTGTTATTCACCTTATAATTCTGGGACGGTCTCTCACTGAACCTGGAGTTCACCAATTGGCTAGACTGGCTGGCCGGTGATCTCCAGGGATCCTCCTGTTTCCCTCCTCTAGCACTCAGGGGACAGATGTGTGTCTGCTACCATGCCTGCATTGTGCACAGCTGCTGGGGCTCCCAACCCAGGTCCACATGTCTGCACAGCAGCCTCTTCACCCGCTGAGCCAACTCTCTACCCTGTTTCTGCCTAAAGTCTGTTGCTTGCTTGTATGTCTGTTGGAGACAGGGTCTGATTCCATAGCCCAGGCCGAGAACTCGCTATGCAGCCTAGGCTGGTCTCAAGCTCATGACACTTTTCCTCAGTCTCTCAAGTACTAGGAATGTAGGCATGCACCACCACACACAGAGTCTGTCCCTTTCTTAACTCTTTTTTACTTCTTTCATTCAGATTGGACACTGCCTAGTGATTCATCTGTAAGCTTGCTGATCAAATGTTCTCCTGTTACTAACGTGCTGTTTAAATCTATTGAATTATCTTTCTATTTCAGGCATTGTGCTTTTCTGTTCTAAAATTTTCATCTGGTCTTTCTATAGTTTTTATTTTTCTGCCAAGGATCTGATCTACTTCTTCATGATCACCTTAGCTGCCTAACGTCTTTGAACATTTTTCTGATGCTTTCCCAGGTATTTTGTTTTGTTTTGTTTGTTTTTTTCTGCAAATGCAAACCCCAAGACACCCAGAAATGGGTTTCTACAAAAAAATTTTTTTTCTTGTTATTTTTCTATAGGCTGCATTTTTTTATGTGTTTCCCAATGTCCATTTTCTGGTGATGTATTAGATATCACTGAGAAGTTGTGGAGACTCTAGGTTTTCTGTCTTCCTCTGAAGAACCTTTATTTTTGCTTTGGCGGGTGGCGAGCTCAGGTGAGCTGAAATTCCAAGCTGTCTCCCTGAAGGAGGTGCATTTAGAGCATGCTCAGCTCTTTCAGCCCCACAGCTTCTGCCTGCCTTGCTCTACACACACGTGCAGTCTGAGTGTCAAGGATCTGGGTGGAGTTATGTGTCGATTCGATGACCCTTCTCTTCTCTCACCATTTCCGGGTTCTCCCCTTACCCTGCAGCTCATTTCTTGACTCCTTGTATTCATAGACCAGAAGCATTTCTGTTAGGTTTTAGCTGCTTTTACGCTGTGGACCATAGAATGTACTTGGATAGAAAACACACTCAGGAGGTTTCTTTCCGTTAAGGTTTGACTCTATTAGCTTGTGACTACACCCCGCACCACATTCTGTTAGTACCTCCAAATCACTGGGTTTGTAAAATGTATGTCATCAATGTTATTTATGGGAGTGTTGGATCAATACAAACCACTCTGTCTTATCCTACAGTAATATATGCTACTTTCTATTTCATTCAATTTTTCTTATTAATTCCAATAACTCATGGATTCTTTCAAGGTTTTCATATGCACAATTATACTTTGTCCATAATCACAGCATTATTTATTCTTTTTAATTCACTCCCTTCTCATTTATGTGTTTTGCCCCTTCTCAGGCTGGCATCTCTAGATCATTGTTGAAAAAGTGGTTATAGAAGAATCTTTTATCTGTTTCATACATACATTGTTGCTATGGTATCAATAAGGGTCTCTATGAGGGTTAATCTTGTTTACCAGCTTGCCTGGTTCTGGAAAAAAAGGCAAGCCACCTGGACATACCATTGAGGGATTTTCTTGGTCAGGTTATTGGAAGTGGGAAGACCTCCCCACCCCAATATGGGTGCCACTTTCTGGTGGTAGCTCAGGCAAAAGGAGGTCAAAGAAAGAAGCTTCGCTTTTGCCCTTTGCCTTAACTCTCATTGGCAAGTTCATCTGCCCCATTGCTGCTGCTGCTGCTGCTGCTGCAATCCTTCACTCATATCAGAACCCAGTTTCTTTGGTCTCCCAACATAGATTGAAGACCATTGACTCAGTAAGAATCTATAGGCCTCCAACACAAGATTGGGGCTGCTGAGGCACCCATCCTCTTGAATGAAGTAGCATCTTTAATATGAGACAGATAACACTGTGCTACTCAAACCCTATTGTATGAAGTCAATCTAGAAAGTCCCATTTTATTGGTTCTGTTTCTCTAAAGAACCTAGACTAATGCAGCTTTTGATAGTGGAGAAACAGAATTGTAATGATAAATTTCTCTAGTGGACTCAGTGGTACCTGCAGCTGGTTCTCCAATTCTATGAATCCTATGGTTACTGAAGACTCCTCTGGTAGCATGGAGAGCATTGGGAACTCAGTGAAGACTCATTAAGGACTACACAAGATCATGCATTTGATACTCCTGACTCACCTCTTGTGAGATACAAGGAGCTGGTGACTTTGACTATAAAACTTGAGCATTTGTGGAAAGGTAAATAAAATAATGATGTTGGCTTGTTACTTCTAGCATCTCTGGATAAACAAAAATTAAAGGCCCGTGAGAGAATAACCCATATCCAGATGGGCATAAAACAGTCTAAAGGTTTCTAGCTGTGCCCTGGAAGCAGGCAGTGGGGGCATCTCCAGCAGTTGTAGTTCTAACACTACTAAAAATAAAACCTGGACCCTCCTCATATGACTGGGTGACTTACAACATAAATTTGAGTCTCAACCCCAAAGGATGTGAGCCCCTAAAGTGAGGGAAGCACTTAGAAAAGTGTAGGGGTCCAGTAGCTTCGGATGCAGATGTGTGGTGGGACCCCAGTGAAGACGAAGTTTATTTTGGCTAAGGAAATAGTTTCCACATTCTTAGTAGAGGAGACATTCCCACACCTCTGTGGTACTGCCCTCTCTGTCCTTGCCTTGTCTGTGGGACCATTAGAGGTCTTTCCTGAAGAGGATGCTGAGCAAGACAGTGCTGATGTCCCTCAGTGCCCATCTCTGCCTCCAGACCTATAATAAGGTTCAAAGCTAGGTAATGCCCTAGAGATGAGGTAGAAAGTATGGTCCATGAGGAGTTGTGCTGCATCACTAAAGAACTTAATGAGTTTTCTAATTCATTCAAGTAGAAGTCTGGGGAATGTGAGTGGGAATGGATTTTAAGGATGTAGGATAGAGTTGGAAAGAATGTAAGACTGGATTTAGTCTGAATTTGTTGATATAGGACCATTGAGTAGAGAGTTTAGGTTTAATGTAGCTCACACAGTTAATAAAAGATGTCAAGAGTTTATTTGATTAACTGGCCAATATATAGGTTGAAAGATGCCCTACTATAAAATAAGCTGGGGATGTTTAATATCCCCTGGCTTGATGCTGATGGAAGAATTCTAAATCTTGAAGAAATTGGGATGCTTGAATGGGTTTGTTGCTTTAAACCCAATCTTACACAGGGACAGACCTGAAAGGTACAGTCTGCACTAAAGCTATTGGGCATAAATTGGCGAGAGGGCCACCAGCATTGTCGAAGAGTTCTGCCATTGGTCTTCTCCTTATGTCAGACATTACGGTGGAGATGTAGCTGCTCATTTGTATGAGTTAAATGCAGAGGTTCTAATTGGATCCCAGAGTAGCAGGGGCCAAGTGGCATCACTGAATCATCCAAGGCAATGTGAGTGTACTTACTGTAATGGACAGCACAGTCAAAGTCGTGTTTCTAATGGCCTGACTCGTGGAGACCTTCGGCCTTGGTTATCAGTCGTGGTGTTCTCCATAGTGAAGTAGACAAGAAGTCTACTGTGGCCTTGCTTGATATGCATAAGCATAAACATTCCAGAATAAATTAATGAAAGGCTATTTTAAAATGTACCAGTAAAATGTAGCAACACAGACTCAAGGCCCATCAGCCAATTTCTAGACGATCCAGTAAATATAGAACCTGCTGGATGAAGGGAAGGCCAAGGCAAGGTCCTCCTCAGGAAAGACCTTGTTACAATGCTTCAGGTTTCACTATGAATCTTTTCCCTATCCTTCTCCAACTTCTAATCTTTTGCTCATCCTTACCCCAAAGTATCTATGTTCTTCTATCAGGGTAACTTATTGGGAAAAGGGAAATAATCAGACATTCCAGGGACTACTAGAAACTAATTCTGAATCAACAAGGATTCCAAGAGACCCCAACCCCCTCCAAGCACTATGGCCTTGCAATTAAAGCAACAGCACGGAGAGGTCAGATGATCCATGTAGTTTTAGCCAGGTCTGACTCACTGTGGGTCTCGTGGGTCCCCAAACTCATCCTCTGGTCATTTCCTTGGTCCCAGAATGTACAATTGGGCAGACTCCCCATGTTGGTTCCCTGACTGGGGATCGAGGAGGAAAACGGAAGCATTAGAGCAGCTTCTAACAGGGAAAACAGTAAACCCAAACCTGTATTCCCTCTTCAGAGGGTTTAGAGAAATTGGCATCGCCATCGAGGATTTGAGAGATGCGGGGTTGCTGGTTCCCACCATATCTCCCTTTAACCATTCTATGTGGTCTGTGTAGAAGACAGATGGATCATGGAGAATGGCAGTTGGTCATCACAAGTCTAATCAAGGGATGGCTCTGATTGCAGCTTCGCTATTATGTGGTTTCCTTACTTGAGCAGATTAACACTTCTCCCAGGATGTAGCTGTTGATCTTGTGAGTGTTTTTTGCTTGATTTTTGCCCATAAGGACAGCAAGAAACAAATCGTGTTTAGTTGTCAAGGCCATCAGTACATCTTTACTGGCCTACCTCAAGGATACATTAATTCTCTGGCCAGTGTTAGAACTTAGTTTATAAGGGATCTTGGTTGTCTGTTGCTTCCACACAGTATCATGCTCATTCATTGTACTGATGACTTTATGCCGACTGGATCCAGTAAGCAAGAGATAGCAACCACTTTTGGACTTGGTACAGCTCATGTGTATCAGAGATGGGGAGTAAATCCAACTAAAACTCAAAGCCCCTTTTACCTTAGCAAAATTTCTAGGAGTCCAGTGGTGTGGGGATGCAGAAGTATTACTTCTTTTCCCCCTGAACTTCACCTCCATGCTTTGCTGGCCTACTTACTTCTCTAGCAGGCTTGGCTGGCAGGTTCCAGTTAATACTGGCTGGGAGCTGGGGGCTGGGACAATGGGAGGAGTTGGCAGGAAGGTTGGAGGAGATCTGGGTCTGCTCAGTGATGGGGGAAGAGCCACACTAGCCAATCACATCAAGTTGGGGTGTGGCTACTGAACCCCAGGTAGAAAATCGAGAGAACTCAGGTACGCGCTCTCTCCATGCGGTGTCCGCCAGAGGGATCGGATCGCGACTTTGGTAGAGTGAGTTCCCCTTTTTCCTTTCATTAAAAATACCTGTTTCTATTGAGCTAGCTTGGTTATTGATTTGTGCCGACT
>PVIU01000442.1:0-112823 GCA_004026605.1 Ondatra zibethicus | reverse complement strand
CTCAGGCCTGGTAGTCTCACAGTTACAACTTCCTTGCTGTCCTTCCCCAGCCTTGGCTGCCTGGACTCAGCATGTGTTCATATGGTATTCCATATGGCATCCTTTTTATGACTCCGTTCGGCAAATACCTTTTCAGAGCCCACCACCCTCAGCTGTGGATCTCCTGTCCTCTTCAGTGGGTGAGCAGTGATCTGCTGGAGATGGGGGCAGGGAGGCAGTGAAGACAACAGCAGGTGTTTGCTGCAGAGGTGGGGAGTGAGACTGGGGGGGTTGGGTTTGGAGGAGAGAAGGTAGAGGTAAAGTCTGCTGTCAGTGGACCTGCTTTTCTGACTGGCGTGGCCTGCAGGTTCCCCGGGAACTAGAAGTATTACATCTAAGGTGGAAGATAAATCATTATGTCTGGCTCTCCCCACCATCAATAGCATAGCATAACAGTTGTTCAATCTGAATTTTGGCGGCAGCACATTCTTCACTTGGTTGTGTTACTGCAGCCCATATACTAAATAAAGTAGAAAAATGCTAATTTTGAGTGGGGCCCAGAATGGGAGGAGACTCTTCAACAGGTCCAAGTTGCTGAACCACTTGTACCATACGATCCAGCACACAGAATGGCACTTGAGTTATCAGTGGCAGACAGGGGACGCTATCTGGAGTCTTTGGCAGGACTTTATCGGTGAATTGTGGAAATCCCTGGGGACTTCAGAGCAAGGCTCTTCTTTACTCATAGAAACTATTCGCACTTTGGGAGACAGTTATTGGCACGCTCACAGGTCTCAGTGGAGACTGAAGGTTTGACAGTGGACCCATCAGTTATCATGTGACCCGAGCTGCTCCTCATGAGTTAGGTGTTATTTGACCCACAAAGCTGTAAATGCAGGTTACACAACAGCAATCATCCTCAAATGGAAGTGGTAGATACACGGCTGTGCTCAGGAAGGTCTTGAAGCTGCAAGTTAAATGAAGTCACCAAGCTGCCTATGGCTCCCATTCCTGTGAAAATGCTTTCTGTCCCTGGTGTGCACACATTAATTCATTGCTTTCGTTCTTAACTGTGGATGTGTTGCAACTAGCTATTTCAAGTTCCTGCTGCCTCAGTTTCCCCACAGTAATAGACTATTGCCTCAAATTGTGAGCCAAGAAAGTCACTTTTCCTTAGGTTGCTTTTGTCAGAGCCTCAGGAAAAGAAGCTAAGAGAACAGTGTTCTCTAAAGGCGTGCATGGCCATGACTTGGTTCCATAGTGAAACTTTTTTATGTACTCTTGCCATCATATATCACACTGGCCTGATGCTAAACCAAGAAGCCGCTTGATCTTGAACTTGAACCTCCCAAACTGTGAGTAATAAGCCTTTTATGTTCATATATCAAGTTGCCTCCAGTATTTCATTATAGTCAAGCAAAGCTGATTGATACAGCTATACACTGTCCAATTTTAAATAAACTATCATACTAAGCAAATTACTCCTGTTTCTTGGCCCTGAAAATATTTCAAAAATTATGAATTGTCATTAATTTTTATCAAGTACTTTTTACTTCATCTATTGAAATGTTGAATGATGTTTTACTTAATGTATTAATATGTTGAATTACACTAATTAATTTTCTAACATTTGATCAACATTGTAGTCTTGGAACACATCCAATTTGGTAAGATTTATTATCCTCCTTTCAATACATTACTAGATTCATATAGGTAGCATTTTTTATTAGGACTTTTTTCTTCCTAGTAGAGGGGGGGAAATCAACTTTCATTAAAGATCTACAAAGAGCTAGATATACTGCATGTGCTAATTAATTTCACCCCACAGTCATTCTTCCAGGAAGATGTTTTCATTTTTATTTTATGTTAATTAGCATACAAAGCAACAGGTTTCACACTACATTTTCACACTTACTTGGTTTTGGTTCACCAGCAACTTGACCCCCCCCATCCCCTACATCCACAAGTTTGCTTGTACCTTTCCATCTCTACCATTCCTCTCCCCCTTTCAAGTCATAGGTATTCTCCTACATTCCCCACCACCCTTTCTGAAAGCCTTCTGTTTAGATTTTTTTAAAAATCTATTTCTAGGACTAAGGTAGGAATATAGAATTGTTTGTAGTACCTTTGCTGAGTGATGTTTATGCTCAGTTCATGTGAGTGAGGAAGAGAGAGGGTGTGTGTAATTGGAACAACTTCCTCCTTGCATCATTGGAAGTTTAGCTGTAAAGACATCTAGGCTTGTAGATTGCATTGGAGGATGATTTTGACTCCTGCTCCAGTTTATATAATGATCAGAACACACAGAACCTTTTTTCCTGTAAGCTTTAGAATTTGCTTGTACTCATTCATAGGCGGTTCCCTTTGATTTCGAAGTGAGCCTTGTTTTCTGCTGTCAGTCTTGGAGTCCACAACTTGTCTCCTTTGCTCTCTGGTTTCCTGGTGTGCTCTATGGTGAATTATAAACTGAGACTGCTTTTATTTCCCTACTGCACAGATCCGAATAATCACACAGAAACTGTATTAATTACAACACTGTTTGGCCAGTGGCTCAGGCATATTCCTAGTTAGCTCTTACATCTTAAATTAATCCATTTTTATTAATCTATGTATTGCCATAAGGCTGTGACTTACTGGTAATGTGATGACATCTTTCTTCTTCAATGACTACATGGTGTCTCCTCAACTCTGTCTACTCTCTCTCTCTCTCTCTCTCTTTGTTTCCTCTGTTCAATTTCCTACCTGGTTTTACTCTGCTAAGCCATTAGCTGAAACAGCTTTATTCATTAACCAATAAAAGCAACACATGTACAGAAGGACCTCCCACATCAGTGGATGACCTTAGAAAGAGATGAAAGACAACAAAGTGTAGTGAGAAGGCTGCTTGGTCATTCCTGGCTGCTTAGCCCTGAAATAATCACACAGAAACTGTATTAATTATAACACTGCTCAGCCCATTAGCTCTAACTTCTTTTTGGCTAACTCTTATATATTAATTTAACCTATTTCTATTCATCTATGTATTGCCACATGGCTGTGGCTTACCGGCTAAAGTTCCAGCGTCTGTCTCTGGCAGGGCTACATGGCTTTTCCCTGACTCTGCCTCCTTTCTCCCAGAATTCAGCTTAGTTTTTCCCACCTAGGTCTATTCCCCTATAGCTCTGCTATAATCTCAAAGCAGTTTCTTTATTCATTAATGATAATCACAGCATACAGAGGGAAATCCACATCACCTCCCCTTTTCTGTTTAAATAAAAAGGAAGGTTTTAACTTTAACATAGTAAAATTACATATAACAAAACAGGTATCAAGTAAGAATTACAGTTATGATATTTATATCTATTTTATCTTTTATCATAAGTAAGGAAAACTGTAACTATCTATTCTTCAACTCCCTCAAAGACTCCAGAAGGATATAATATTATCTAAGTAAACAATAAGTTCATTGTAAGCTACTTCCAAAACTCTGTAAATGACAGAGACATCTTGCTGCCTGGACAGTCACCCAAAGTTTTTCTGTACCATTGTGGCATCCATCTCCAGCCTACAGTCCCATAGTATCAATCAGACTTTTCCAGGAGACAGGAAATTTCAAAGACAGTTCCATCTATATTGGCAGTTTGTTGGCCACTTTCTTCTGTGTCCTGAAGAATGTCTAGCATACTCTTTCATGAAGCAGGAATCCTGAAGGACCTTCTCACCTTTAGGCAAGTTCAGCAGTCATTCTGTGTGGATTCTGCATGTCCAGTTAAGAAGTCCAGGGAAGAGCAGTTTCTTGCCCAAGTAGCTAACAAACTCCATAAGGAGCCTCTTTGATGCCCAGCTTCCTTTAGAAGTAATTGGTGCTGCCAGGAACAGATGTGTCTCATTGTCATGAAAAGTCCTAAGTTATTAAAATATTTTAAATGACATTCTGTAGTCTTTGAATGGTTTGAAGAATACCTACCTATCTGAAATACATCTCTGTACATCTAGAAAATCTAACTAACAATGATATAAGCTTGACTATTATAGATGACTCTCTACTTACCTATATTTCTTAATTATACATTACATTTTTAAATGAGCTGCACAAACACACAATACTTTAATCAAGAGCAGAAATATACATATAACAAAATTGACCTTAAGTTTGTATCAATAAACCAAGATCCATACCAATGCAAATCTCTATAACATATCCCCCTTTATATGTAAACAAACATTTATAAACAATATTTGGGAATATGGGTGTACTTTTTTCCATTCTGTTTCCTGCTGGTTATTGGGTGAAGTAATTTTTTTGAGGGGTATTCAAGGTCACCTTTCAGGGAGTCTTGGTCCATTAAACCACATCAGTCTGGAAGGATTCCACAGATTCTTGTCCTCTGTGGAAACAAAAGAAGAACCTCTTTTCCAAAGCAACATATCCTTAGACCGAAATTCTGAAGTCAAGATACCTTCATAATATATATGCTGGTTTAGCTCAGCAGTCCATACAATGAAATATCTCTCCGTACTTAGCTCTTTCACAGTCAAAAAATTCAAAGAAGACACAATAATATACATAATACAGATTCTCTGTACATATTCCACCTTTATGTGGCTTATTTATTTTTACTCTATTACTTTTTAATATTTATTTTATTATCTTTACTCCTTTAATCTATGACTGTCTGTAACTCTCTATACTCTCTTTCTTCTCTCTCCCAAGCCTACGTACATTTTTCCAACACTGTGATTCATAAGTCTGAATCTGTCCAATTGTGTATCTGTAATTCTTTACTGTCTTAAAGACCACTAGAAGGCCACTTGGTTGTTCCCGGCTACTTAGCCCCAAAATAATCACACAGAAACTGTATTAATTATAACATTGCTTGGCCCATTAAATCTAGCTTCTTATTGGCTAACTCTTACATATTGATTTAACCCATTTCTATTAATCTGTGGCTTACCAGCTAAAGTTCTGGTGTCTATCTCTGGAAGAGCTACATGGCTTCTCCCTGACTCCACCTCCTTTCTCCCAGCATTAAGCTTAGTTTTCCCCACCTAGCTCTGTTCCCCTATAGCTCTGCTATAGGCCCAAAGCAGTTTCTTTATTCATAGTATTCACGGTAATCATAGAATACAGAGGGAAATCCCACATCAACAAAGGGATGTTCACTGACAACATTGTACCTGGAGGGGGGCACAATTATTCCTTTAGATTATGTCCTAGAACCAGCCTCTTACTGCCTCTTCTGAGGTCTGAGTTCCAGACTTCCTGCTCTTACGATCTCTAGCTCTATTTTGCCCAGTGATATGGACTCAGATTCTTAGGACTCCAACTCTAAGCTTCTCGGTTGGAGAATGTCAACTGTCCCCTTGCCTTCCAGGCTGAGCTGTGGTAGCTGCTGTGTCTGTTCATTGCCTCTGTGACAGCTGGGTGCTTGCCTTGTACTCTGACAGTCACACTAGTCTTTTTCTGTTGCTGTATCCACTGTGGTCCTTTTTCTGCATTGGACACTGATAGAATACCTGATAATGGAAATAGTCACAGGAAAAAAGACCCTTCCGATGTCTGGGCTGGGTCTAGTTTTTTTCCTAGCATGAACTCATAGAGAACTCCTTGCTGATGACAATGAGTTTGTACTATTGGTGCTGCACACTAATCCAGTGTATGCAGTATGAATAGGATAATTTATCACTTTGGTTGCTTGTAGTAAAGTATTTATTGTACCAATGCCTGAGGACCAAGTAGATACTGTGATTGAATAATGTGGCAATAATTATAACAACACCTGCAAGCACAGTAGAGACCAATGGCTGCTTCCATTCACACTGAAAAATTTATAACAGACAGTGGCAAGCTCAAATTCAACCCGACATTGCCCTTCTATAGCAATTCCAGAAGATGCTCTTTCTGCTATACGGGGCTTATCTTGATGAAAATTAAACCTGGAATTTGGCTGTGTGGATTGCAGAATCATAACATAATTTGAAGTCGACAGCCACCCTAAGTCTCTATCTTGGCCTTTGAAACTGAGATTTTTGAACTCCTTAGTCTCTCTAAGCTCCCCTTATTCTTAGAAGCAGCCTCATCTTCTGGGGCTGATGAGATAGTTTTGCTTTGTTGGAGAAGGAATAATAACAGCACCGGGCAGATGCCTTACAAGAGGATGTCAATTTCCTCAAGTTTTTATCTGATTTAGAAAACCTCTCACATTTCAAAATGAATATCAGCATGCATCTGGTGAAATTTCATGTGAGGATGAATTCTATGCGTATAAAAATGAGGAGGACAGACTGTAAAACTGATCAAGTTAGGTTGATTTGGTCCACGTACCACCAGGGATGATGTTCCTGATGTTGGAGGTGGTTCTGCAAATGCTTCTTTTTGATTGAAACTTTGACACCACAGCGGCTATCTCGTGAGGCTAAGCCATAAATCTACATGGGAAGTAGAAAAAGACAAGATCTCCTGAGTAAATTGGGAGCATGGGGACCTTGGGGGAGGGTTGAAGGGGGGAGGGGAGAGGCAGTGACGGGAGCAGAGAAAAATGTAGAGCTCAATAAAAGTAAAAAACAATAAGGTCATGGGAAGGAGAGGCAGGATGATAATCCCAGCCTGGGCTGCACAGAGAGCTCCAGTGTCATGGGGTTTTCCCGAAAATACCCTAATTAAAACAAACTGTTTAACAAGCAAAAATAAATGAAAGAAAGAAAGAAAGACCGACTGCAAGTGATTGATGAGATAGGAGTGCTGGGACAGATAACCACCAGCAAATTGTATGTTCTTGCCCACACATGCTTAGCCTGTGCCCACTGTAGCCTTGAGGAGGCCCTGGAAACCATTCCTTTTGTCAAGGGGAAGGAGGATAAGGAGTTACATTAGTGATGGAGGCATCAGCATCCTTGAAGGATGCACACGAGGACACTAGACTCCTGGATATGCTGCCCTCTGTTTCTCAGGAGGGCTTGAGGAGTGGCAGCCAAATTACAGAAATGGGCAGTAGAGAGAAAAGAAGGGGAGAAAAGTTGAAAACAAAGGAAATAAAGAACAGAAATGACAAAGAGGAGAGAAAAATAGTAACAATAAACGAGTTACATTTACCATAGGCTAGTGGGGTGCTGGAGAAAACACGTACCCCATTCTCTGTGCCGCCTCCCTAGATGGCTTCTTCCCCACCCACCATCACTTTTCCAGTTTTATGACATTAGCGTTCGGACATGTACTTAAGTCTTAAGTCCAAATTTTGGTTCTGCATGTAGGAGAAACATGCAGTATTTGTCTTCCAGACTCTGACTTATTCCACGTAACATACTACTTTCCAGGTTAGGGTTTCATTTTTTTGGGAGGGGCAAGGTCTCCATCTGTCTTGGAGCAAAGTGTGGTATGATAACTGCACTCTGTCTCCAGACAGTGAGATGTGAGTGGATGTATGGAGTGGACCTTCTGAACAGGCGGTGGCTCCTCCTCCCCTTTCCCCTGTTTTTGTATGTTTGCATGCACATGTGTGGGCACATGTGTATGTGTGGGTGCATCAGGCTGACATTAGGTATCGCTCCCCACATCATACTTTGAGGCAGGGTTTCTTCTTGAACCCAGAGCTTGATGAGTTGGTTCTGGAAGATTCCTTGTCACTGTCTCCCAGGTGTGGGGATCACAGGTCACCATACCTACCTGGCATGTATGTGGGTGCTGGGATCACAAGTCACCACACCTACCTGGCATGTATGTGGGTGCTGGGATCACAGGTCACCACACCTACCTGGCATGTATGTGGGTGCTGGGATCACAGGTCGCCATACCTACCTGGCATGTATGTGGGTGCTGGGATCACAGGTCACCACACCTACCTGGCAAGGGTTTTACCCACGGAGTCATTTCTCCAGACCCTTGGTCAGGCTTCTTGGCAGAACCTGACCCTTGGAGAACCCCTTCTAGTCTCCCCATCTTTTCCCCTCATGGTCTATAACAGACTCGGTGGCTCCAACTCTACAGCCATCTTAGACTGAGCTTTTATTGGCTAAAGCAGCGAAGTACGAAGAACGGGTCTTCCATTTTGCTCACCATGGTGTGGCGGGGGAGCCTTTCTCCAGATGGCAGAGTTATATAGGCTGGTAAGGAAAGGATAGACAGAGATAGACAGCTCTACAGAAGACACTCAGCCAGCGGCGTGGGCTCATCCGCTGGACTCAGACCTCGTAAAGCACACCTCGTGAACTAAGAGTTTTGAGAAAGGCAGGTGTTTCCCTCGGGAATATGTGGGAGGTTGGGGAGATTGTACAGTGGGAACATATGAACAAGAGAATCGAGAAAGGAGTGTCTCATATCTCCTAAGCCTGACGCTTGAGCCCATGTCTTATGTTTGACCTAACTCAGGCTTTATCCATAGGAAACAGAAGAGGTCGGCGAGAAGTTGCCACGGTCAGTCCTTGGTAGTGGCCGGACCTTTCCCAAATAGCGTCACGTGATCTAACTGAATTCTAGAGACAGATAGATTCCAGAGAAAGCCCAGAAACTTTCATGGGGTTGTTTTCTTTTCTTTTAGGTGTAGTACCTCATACTCCCCGTGTTCAAGTAGCTTTCCCTTTAACTTTCTACCCAGTGTCTCTGGCCTTGAGAGAGTCACCTCACTTGTTAAAATCCCCGAAGTTCTAAGACTTGCCTCCATGCTCTCAAAATCAGCAGGGAAGGGTTTCCTTGTCCATTATTTCGTTAAACACCAATTGGTGTGTGTGTGTGGCTGGGGTAATAGCTTTGTTGGTAAAGCACTTGCCATGCAAACGTGAGGACCAGAGTTCGAGTCCCAGAACTGGAGGAAAAAAGCTGCACTTGGGGCTGTGAATGCGTAATCCTAGCTCTGGACTGGGGAAGGCAGGCAGAGCCCTGGCGCCAACCAGGCCAGCAAACTCCAGGTCTCAGAACACAAAATGGATGGTTTCCCGAGGACCTGTACACACATATGTGCACAAAACCACTGGTGAAGGAGAAAGAGTCCAAGGAATTAAAAAGACCCCTTTGAAAGTGGGCAGCTGGCTCCTGCGGCCTCCGATCCAATTGTTTACTTCTTGCAAGGCAGGACTTGCTAGCTTTGATTTCAGCTTGCTCATGCCAGGTTATGTGACTTCTGTGCCTCAGAGGGAACCCTTGCCAGTTCTCTGTTGTTACTATCTTCTTGGTTCACAGAAAAGCTGAAGGAATCAGGCCCGGAGGGCTACCCAGGAGCTGCTGGCAAATTGCCTTGCATTCATCTTTATTCTTTCTTGTATTCCTGCTTTTATGCACAGGGTGGCCGTGAACTTCTCTGTCCACCCTGAGCTCTGACACTTCTAATGTCCTTCCCTCTGTATCCGTAGCCGTAGCGCGGATCCGCCTTTGATGTAAAACACGCTTGACCTATTTACTTCCTTGTCAATGAGTAATGTAAGCCCTCACAGGGCCAGGTTTTTATCTGCCTTGTGCGCTGCCATTTCCCTCAGTGCCAAGGACAAAGCCTGACACACAGGAGACACTCGATATCTATTTGATTACTGAATAAATGAACACCCTTCAGTTTGCAGCTGTCTATTAGCAAAATAGACTAATAAGGGCATCTGTATTCAGCTTAGGGATGATTCAAACTTGTATTCTCAGATCTTGCAAAGGACTTCCTGGATCTTTCTCTACCTCAATTTCATACTCAGCTTTTTCCCTTTTCTTTTCTTTTCTTTTCTTTCCTTTCCTTTCCTTTCCTTTCCTTTCCTTTCCTTTCCTTTCCTTTCCTTTCCTTTCCTTTTCCCTTCTTTTCCTTTCTCCCTCCCTCCCTCCCTCCCTCTGTCCCTCCCTCCCCTCCCCCTCTCTTTCTTTCTTTTTGACATGGTCTCATGTAGCCCAGGCTGGCTGTGAACTCTCTATACACCTGGGGGTGTCCTTGAACTTGTGATCCTTTCTCCCACTCCCAGGGGTTGTGATTGCAGGCATACGCCACCGTATCCAGTTTACAGGGTGTTAGGGATACAGGGCCTCATGCCTGTAGTTCACTCTGCCTAGTGAACTACAACTCCATCCCCCATTTTAATACTTGATACTTTATCACAGACTTCTTTATGAGGACGCAGGAGGGAAGCCATTTATAAGCGATATTGAGCAATGCCAGTGAGCGAACACGGCCATGAGAAGAACAGTACCCTGAGAACTGAAACTTGGCTTCGTGTTTTGACAGCGGGAAGAGCTAGTTGTGACCCGCAAATCATTCGCTTCAGCTTTGGAAGTCACAGGGTTTTTTTTTTTTCTTTCATTTTTTGGTTTTTTTGCAACAGGGTTTCTCTGTGCAGCTTTTGGAGCCTGTCCTGGAACTCACTCTGTAGACCAGGCTGGCCTTGAACTCACAGAGATACACCTGCCTCTGCCTCCTGAGTGCTGGGATTAAAGGTGTGTGCTGCCACTGCCAGGCTCTTGTGAGCAATTCTGAAGTCCTTGATGTGTCCTAATTTCGTAATTTTTGTGGATTATGGATTTGACTTACCCTGAATCTTGGCCATGTGTGTTTGGCTAAAAAGTAACAGAAAGCTATTAATAGGGAGAGAAAAAGTAGTTAAGTTGGAAAGGGGTGTGAGGTAGGATTCAACTGAAAGGCCAGGGGTGGGGAGTGAGGCAGGGAGGTTTCTAGACTCTGCAAGAGTCTGTTGCCTGAGAAGTGGGCAATGATTTCAGGCCACACCTTCTCCAGTGGATGAAAGAGACATACCCGCTTCTTATGGCTTGGAGGAAGTTTACAGACAAGGCCTCCTCTCACACTGAGCACCAAATGCCTGTATAGAATGAGTTCCCTAGTTCACTAGACCTGTCAGGAAGTCTTTTTTTTTATTTGTTTTTTGTGGCACTGAGAAGTGAACCCAGTACCTCAGTCATGCCAGGCAAGCACACAACCTCCGTGCTACACGCCCAATGCCTAAAACATTGTTTCATTTCTGTTCTTTCAGGAACCATAGAATTTGCATTTGCAAATAGAGAGAGGGATGTAATAAACACAGTCTTGGAAACATGGGCACGTTTGGTGGCAGTAATGCAGAGCAGGAAGGTGGCAATAGGAAATTCCCAGACAAGGGACTCACTTAGGCAGGGGTGACAAGGAGGCATGCCTGGTTGCGGGAGGGCTTAAAATGTGTGTTCACTTCAGGTATTCAGAGGAAAATGTAAAGCCTTTTATTAGTGAAATATACATATATGCAAATTAAAGGTAAAATAAATAAACAAACATCAATGAACTCTCTGTTTAAGAAGCAGGGTGTGCTATAGTTACTAGAATTTGAATGTTGAGTGTCCATCAGTGGTCCATGTGTTAAAGACTTGGTCCCCTGGGCAGCATTTACTGGTAAGTGGTGGCCCTTTGGGAGACGGCAGGTCTGGTCTTCAAGCCATTGTGGAAACATCACTGGAGGGATCTCCACGTACCATCTTTCTCTTTGACTTTTGGCTTCTGCAGTGATCATCTTGCTCCACCACACGCTCCTCACTGTTGCCATATGACACCTCCTGAAATGATGGGCCCACTTCACCAGGGACTAGAATGTTCCAAACTCTAAGTCCTTTCTTGTAAGCGCTGTTAGAAGGCTAACACATCCTCAATTAGGATAATCATCATAGAGATGTATTTGGGAGCCCATACAGATTTCTAAAGATAAGAAGGACCATATTGTGAACTCTGCACCCACACCTAGAACTCCAGAATCATAAGGATGTAACTTGGAAAAAAGCTGCAGGCCCTTGAGGCAGGGGAGCCACGAGAGTGTAGTGCCATTGTCAGATACCAGGAAGTTAAGACTGTTTGGGGTGAAGGCATGGAGACAGTGGGGTGTGGGGATGATGATTCATTTGGTTTAGGAAGTCTTTAAGGAACCCAAGATGTCGAGGCTTTAGGGAAAGATGTAGCAAAGCTTCACATGCACAGGAACTGCTGGCCTGAACCCTGGGGACAAAGCCTGGTTCACCTCTCTCAGGAGTCCTACCCCAAGACCTATGAGCTTCATGGATTTTAGGGTGATTCAGATGAAGAGAATCTCCTGAAAGGAAACTGTTTAGTTTAAGCCACTTCACAGTGTACAGTCCTGCAAATGCAGGGTATGATGCAATCCCCACTCCAAAACTCTGTGACTTAGAGACTTGCCTAATAACACAGAACAGAGAAGCAATCATTACGACAAAGACATCTTTGATGTTTGCCCATAGTCTGCCATAACCCAACTTCCTCCTCTGATTAACACGGGAAGTGGATCTCCAGGGATAAGGTGTCCCAAGGTTTACAAGATGTAAAGAATTTCATTGGTCTCAGACTCACACAGCCCATCCTGGGTTGTCACCACAAAGCACACAGATTCATTTTATGATGCAAGGGTTAAAAGACTTGGGCAGCTTATTTGTATGACTAACAGAGCCGCAGGTGGCAGGGCATGGGAGGAAATCAAGAGCAAGGCCAAAATTCCAAAATAGTGTTAATGTGTAATGAAAGATAGCAAAGCTTTTATTGTTATTTATTACTAGATCGTTAGGCACCCTGGGTTTGAGGTCTAACTTCATAAGAAAAAAAAAAACCCAGCATGATCTTTAAAAAGTGACCTTATTTTTTCCAGCTCCACTAGTATAAAATCAACAAATGAAAGTTGTACATATTTATGGATACATGTGATGTTTAATATATGTGTCTACTCCAAAATGATCACCACAATCAATCTAATTAACATGCATATCACTTTGCATCCTTCTTATCCCCCCCACAAGAACACTTTCAAATAGGGTACGTTATTATCAACTATTGTCACCAAGATGTGACACAGCTCTTCAGACATTGTCCTGTTTAACTGAAACTTTGTGTCTTTTGACCAACTTATTTCCTACCTCCTGCTTCTCTAGCTGGTGGAAAATGCCATTCAAGAGACCAATCTGTAGCCAGTCTCCTCTGTTTGATGGGGGGGGGGTTGGTCTTCATGAGTACATAATGCATATGAAATGGCCCTATGAATTGTGGCAAACGTGAAAAAGGTACATGGAGGTAGAATAATAAAAGCTCTGGGAGTTAATGATTACTGAGAACTTCTGTGTGTAAGAACAGGGTCCCAACCATCATCTCACCCAGTCATTACAGACACCTGTGGACTCTAGGAGTTATTATCCTTGCCCCATTTTACAGATGAGCAATTTAAAGCTTAGATATTGTAAAGAACTCACTAGAAAGGGATTAAACAATGAACCCCAAGTTCATAGGACTCACTAAGTCCTGCTGGCTACATAAATAGTGCCCTAAGTTAGTGGAGCCTTAGTATAGTCACCAAGATCTAGGAACCCTGTCTCCTAAGACTGAGTTCTAGTATATGCAGGTATGAACTGGATCCATGCATTGGTTTACTCTAAGATAGCTTATAGGGGACTGATATCTAATTGCAGAAAATTTAATTTATTAATTTGTAATGTGAACAATATCTGGTAAGTAGACTGCTAATAGGCCATGGAGGACCTCTTGCAAGAATGCCAAATTCTAATGAATGGTTTTGTGGGTAAGGATGATATCCGAGCATCCGATACTAGGAACAACGGCAGCAATGATGCTGTTAGTTACTTTTCTTACTGTTATGAAAAAATACATGGCAAAAGCACCTTAAGCAAGGAAGAGTTTATTTTGGTCCCCAGTTGAGGATATGGCTCATCCAGGCGGGGAAGGCATTTGCGGACGGGGGCAGGGGAACGTTACTGCTCAGCTACTTTCCTCCTCTTTGTTTGGTCTACAGTTCCAGTCCATGTGACTCCACTCAAGATGGGTCTTCTCTCCTCAGTCAAACCTTTCTAGAAATTCTTGTACTCAGAGGGGTGTTTGGATGAAGATTTCAATCAAGTTGACTAAAATGTAGCCATTACAAGCTCACCCCTTGTTGACTTGACAACCAAATACATCACTTTAAATCACATAGTTCCGCCCCTGGCATCCAAATCCTTATGTTCTTCTCATAATGTTTAGTAGTCCCAACACTACTCAAAAGTATCTTTTCTGGGACTCGGACAATTTCTTTACTGTGATCATATATAAAGTTAAAAATATAAGTTTACGTGCTTCCAATATACAGTGGCAAAAGGTAAACATCTACAATCTGAAGAAGAAAACTAGGGCATACCTAGTAAGGAGAGATCAGACCAAAGCAAGACTGAAACCCAGAGTGGCAAACACCAAATCCTGTAGCTTCCTGCCTGGCATCTGGGTCTCATGATGGAAAAATCTGAGCTCCAGTGACCCCGGACAGCTTTTTCTTTCCACCTCTGCCATCTGCAGCACACGCAGCCTCTCTCGTGGGCTCAGTTTCCTCGGTGCCATAGCTCTCCTGAGTGGATAGCACCACACATGTGCACAGCTCTGAAGAGGGTTTTGGCCCTGTGCTGGGCCCTGTTGAGGATGGTGGAGTCACTGGGGTCCAGTCCCTGCCTTCACAGTGGTTACAGCTTGTTCAGGAGGCAAGCAAGATAGGAAGGTACAGAACTCTATGGTGCTGGCTGTCATACAGACAGAATGGAGTGTCTGGGGGAACTCAGACACTGTCATTCACTGGCAGCTTAGAAATGGGTCTGGAAGAATAAGAAGCAATGGTTTGTCCAGGTTCGAAGAGGCTAAAAGGTGATTGTGAGGCTCAGGGAAGGGAAACCCATCAGGTACCTTGTATGTAGGTGAACTTGCTATGTAGGTGCCTTAGAATTAAGGAAGACTCGTTGTAGTGGTATGTGCCTATCTGAATACTGGAAGAAATAAAATATGGGTAAGAAGCAGTATTTTAGTCACTTGTCTTGTTATGGTTTGAACAAGTATCCCCCATAGGCCTGTGTGTTAAAGGGTTGGTTGTTATTGAAGGATGATGGGATTTTCAAGAGGCAGAGCCTACCAGAAAGTCTTTAGGTCATTGGGCTACAACCTTGAAAGGGACTATGTGCCCATTTTCATTCTCTTTTGCATCCTACCTATGGGCAAGCAGCTTTGTTCCACCATGTATGTCCATCAGGATGGCCTGCCTCACACAGGTCCAAAGCAATGGGGCTAACCAATCATGGACAAGAAACTCCAAAACTCTGAGCCGGATACATACTTGATTTATTTATTTGCTTTTATTATGTTGAATTACGTGCATATGTGTGTATCTCTGTATGTGTATGTGTGTATGAGTGCAGTACCCGTAGAAGCCAGAAGAGGGCATCAGATCCTTTGGCACCGAAGTTACAGGCAGTTGTGGGTGCTGGGACTCAAACTCTTGTCTTCTGGAAGAACAGAAGTACTCTTAATCACTGAGCCAACCCCACGCCTTTTCTTTATAAGTTAAGTATCTCAGGTATTTTCTTAGATCAATGGAAAGTGATCAGCACTCAGGCCAAACATTTATAGGTTCTTACAGATTCAGAAATAAGGGTAAATAGAAAGGGATCACTCAGAGAATAAGTTCCAGCCCTTGGCCTCCAGGGGCTCCAAGGAGGACTAAGAACAAATGCAGGCTTTGGGGAATAGGTCATGTATTGCTAAATTTTTGGTCCAAACTTAGTTTAGGAGTAGGGTATCTGACTCGTAGCCAATCCTCATCTGCTGTCCATTGATTGATTGGTCACTTAAATTCATATGTGCACATCCGTCATTTTTCATCTAATGCAGAAACGGATAAGTGATAAGTGAAGGTGAATACAGAGGCTGCTCTGGTTGGATGACTAAGAAGGTGAGACCTGAGCTGGAGAGGCCCCTGGGTGATGGCCTGGCTAGGGGCGGGCCCAGGGGAGGGGCCATCTGCCGTGTTCTTGGCTGCCTGCCCTTCACAGCTCCTTTCTCCATGCCCCCTCCCCTTCTCCTCCCAGTGGCCAGGGACTGAAAATCAGCCAGAGCAGCCCTGGAAGAGTTCTGCAGGCGAGATTAAAAGCAAATCAAAGAAGAAAAATTGTGGCTCAGTTTATGTCTTCCTAATTAAAACCCCGCCAGTCTCCCTTCTTTCTCTTTCCAGCTAATGTTACACTAACGAGCTGAGTTTAGTGGCATTTATGTAGATAAAAGTCCCAATGATTGATCTCAATGGCTTGTTAAAATTAGTTTCAGTCCACCATATTGATTTAATTCCATTGCTTGAAAGTGCTAATTAATAATGATAATAAAAGTGTCTTGGCCCATTATTATCAGTGGGCAGGCGGGGCTGCAGCGGATGGGTGGGTGGGGGAAGACTCTTTAGTTTTATTGTCACTTGCTCTGTCTCAGGGTGGCCTTTGAAAGCGGGATGAGGGGGCAAGAGACTGGGGGTGGGGGTAGATTCCTTGTTCTGAACCCAGAGCACCTGGTGGCTGTATTTGGGGCAGCACCCTGAGTGAGGGTGAGTCAGCACCCTGAATGCTAAGGGAGGCCCCCCATTCTCTTTAGAGCTATAAGGGGGCTGGGGTTTGAGCAATTCTTTAAGAAGGTCAATGGGGGTGGGGGTTCAGAGTCACACTGTTGAGGTCACTGGTAAGTAGCAAAAGGCTGGACTGGGCTAGGGAAGCTGAGCTATACGCTCAGGCACACAAGCCCTGTTCTGTATGAGACTCAAGACGGGGGTGATTTCTGGCAAGAAGGGCAATTGCCCAAGAGTCCAGTGGATAGAGAGGATGAAAGCACCATCGAAAGCTAACAGAGGGAGCCCACTAAGTCAACGAAGGGAAAGAGAGGCGTCTTCAAGATTATCTGGTTTCTTTACTCTGATGGTGTCTTCTCACCTAAGAGAAAGCCTTGCATTCCTGGAGAGATTTCTGTCAGCCACTCTGGGATATATGGCCCAGAGGGGAGGGAAGCAACAGGGGGGGAAACAATGCCTATGGGAAAAGCCGCTGCTCCAAGGTGGTTGCAAAGTCCCTACTTAGGAAACACCTACACAGGCTATGAGTGGCAAGACATGGAAACAAGGATGTGGGCCAGCTCTTCCCAACCCCAAACCTTGAGGACTCCGACAGATGACTTGCTAACCTGCCCCAGTATCTGTCTGCATCTGCCTCACACCCGTGTGTGTTCATATAAAGCACAACCTGCCATGCATTGCCCTAAGTTCCATCAGCTCCATATTGTTTGCGGCATTTTTTGGAGCAGCTCCGGCCTGTAATTCTTCCTCTTATGAACCTAATGGTTATCAATGGAGCATAGGCTTTATTCTCAGAGAACCAGGAAAGAGTAGAAAGGGATAACTAGGAAGGGGCCAGGGATGTAGTGGGAAAGTGGGACAAGAGATACACAGGTTAGAGACAGGCAGCCTCCCAGAAACAGCCTGGAGAGCTCTCCTAACAGGTCCTCACTAGAGGATGGCGAAGCAACCTTAACCCTTGACTCTGCAGGCTCTGACCAGCCAGCAGTCTTTTTTATGTTACTATTACTACTCTTTTTCTGGGCTGGTCTGCCAGGCAGAATCCTGTAATGCAGCTGCTGGGTTGGGTACCACTGAGCATCACAGTCTCAAATATCCAGAGGGATGCATGTGATGTACACATTCCTGGAGGATATTATGAAATACCCTCCCTACTCCCTCAAAAAATATTAACTGAAAATTTGCACTATATAGCGCAAACTATATGTGATTTACTCTGCTGTTAACTCAAGCATAATTATATGCAATAATTATACTGTGTAGTTCTATATTAATTATAATCCATCCTCATTAAAGAATTAACCAAACCATGTGTAGCTGGAGTCGGGTGAAGGGGATGATTTAAGGTGGTTTACTTTGTATTTTTCTTCGGTTAGATTATATATCTTTTCCTCCTATGCTATGGTAGTTAGCTTTCCATACATGTAACAATGTCTTGGGTAAACCAACTTTTTAAAAAGGAAAGGATTGCCGTGGCTCATTGTTTTGGTGTTTCGGCTATTGGGGTTGCTTTGAGTCTGTGATGAAGTAGCCTATTGAAGTGGGAGAGGAAGCAGAGAGAGAAACAGGAAGTGGTGGGGGCCCCAATATCACCTTCAAATCCATTCTCCCCAGCGACTTGACCTTTTCCTGGGTCTTCCAGCATCTCAAGCTACCAGCTGGGTTCCTAGCCACCACTATGCGGTTCTCAGGGATGCCTATCCAAACCACGGCTTGTGCTGCACTTGGTTTTTGATGAGATTTTTGTGTTCCTTGGATGAGGGTCCTCATCACTCCTTTATTTAATTCTTCAGAGTTTACTTTATCTTTGCTGCTGATGCTCTGTAGGAGGGGTGCTTGCTCCACGTTGATGGGCCAAGCGTAAACGCCAGCTTTACTTAATATGGGCGTTCTGTTTGAATGTTCCTCCCCGCCTCCTCCCTGCCTGCTGCTCCCAGACTCATCATTTTGCCCCACAGTATGAGAGGGTGAAGGTATCTGAGCTCAATTCATTTGGGGGAAAGCAATCTCCAGATTGAGTCCAAGCTTAGAATAGATTGCCTTTGGTAAAAAACATGGGGATCCATATGCTTCCTTGTAACACTGTTAAGTATATACCCTGCTTCAGCTCAGGAATAGTACTGTTAACTATTTCATACACATTTGCATGGGGTAATAGCATCCTTAGACTGGAATACGGGCCCTGGTAGGGAGCTTGAAAGTAACCCATTCATTTCTCTGTCTGTAGATCAAAGGCATCATTTATGCTTTTTTAGGGTCTAGAGCTCCCCATGAAATGCTGGAAAATACAACATTGTGTGCTTCTTCATACCTTCCATTGAATATTGCAATTTTGCTGTGTGTGTGTGTGTGTGTGTGTGTGTGTGTGTGTGTGTGTGTGTGTGTGTAAGTTTTTCCTTTCACCTGTTTCTTCTGTTTTATCTTCCTGGCAGTTGCTGACACTTGACTATGGGGTTGTCTGTGTTGACTGGGAAGGAGAGCGAGTGGGAGGGACGGGGGGAGGAGCATGTCCAAGAGAGACTGTGTGCTGGACAGGTGCACGTGTTTCTTGTTGAGACTCCTGACACTGGGGAACACAGATTGTGCATGTCCCTTGTGGCAGTTGGGTTATTCAAGGGACTTGTGACTCCCAAGTGTCCTCTTGGAACAGGCTCTCATGGATTATCTAGTCTGATGGTTAGAGTACACAGCACGACATTCCATCGAAGAGCTTGGCACAAAAACCTGAGAGCCTCAAGTCTCTGACCAACACAGCATTGAGGACACACTGAGGACAGCAATTATCTGGTGCTGGGAATGGAGGGCTGGCCTCATTCAGGGCTAACCAGTGAGCGTTGTGGAACCCCGAGTCCTCAGTGAGGGTTAAGAGAAAGGCATGAAAGGGAAAAGCAGGAGGGATTGATTTCAAGATCGCATCCACTGTGGCTCACTAATGTGGAAATTGTACTTGTTATTAGATCCTCTGGGGTACATACTGGATGGGAAATTGGAGACTAGACATGAGGAGAGGAGTCTGGTAAATACCAAGGGGGAGAACGGGAGTGAGTCAGGACAGCCTGTGCTTTGTAGCCAGAGCAGAAAGGATGGGGAGGGACCAACCGCACAGCAAGATCAATGTAAGTTAATGGCACAGAGTTCCATAGAGGTGGGCAAGGATACTTGGCAGTCGAATCCCATTGACTTCAGCAATGGGTGAGCCAGAAATCTTGGTGAGGCAGGCAAGCAAAGGAGATAGCTTAGCCTGGAACTGTATTTGACTTTGATTATGCACACATCCCTCTCGTAATAATACTCTTGGGAGTCTGGTTTTTCATCTGCACAGTTTATACACCCACACCTCACCAGACAAAGCACATAGCAACCCCAGGACCTTTTGTTTTATTGAGCTCCAAAAATTCATTTCTGAACAACGGTATAGATTTCTCTGACCCAAAGTAGCAATCAAATGAGAAGAGATGCTGTTTAGTATATTCTCAGGATATCCTGAATGAAGCATAGAAAGGTTCACCAGGCTTACACTGGTGTGGTGTGCATGAACAGTAAGGCAAAGTGTGTCCTTTAAATGAACTTTTGGGGGAAATCCCCTATTACCATCTTATATCTTTATTAATTATGAGAAGGGACATGAGCAGAAGGAAAACTGATCATACCTCCTCATCTATCAATCAAACACAGAGAACCACCCAGGCTATACTCCTCAGCAATCGGCCTCTCCCTCATTTGGACTTCATGGAAGAGAGCCCAGGTTGTAGCCTGGGACCCTTGCTTGCTGTGACTCGTGTGGCCCGCTGTAGATCTTGACAGCGTCTCTCTCTAGCCTGTGCTGTCACTTTGCTCTGAATTCAGCATGCTTCCTTTGCAAACCCGTGTGAGCTCTTATTTTCAGTGCTCTGGATAAGAGGTCAGGAACCTGCAGACACCTGGCCCAGACTCCAGCCAGATGTTCCATTGGTATTGGAGGGGTAAGGACAGGCTAGTAGTTCACTTGGTCCTATACCCAGGAAAGGCCTCTGCTGTGCTTGCTCCTAGGTATGGTTAAATCAGGAGAAGAATCTAAACAATGTTGAGAAGCCATATAGGTAAGAGAGAAGAGAAATCCAGCAACTGTGACAATGCCAACAAGCAGGCAGTGCCCTCTAGGATGAACTTATTGTACACATATCTTTCCAGCTCCAACTTCAGTGACATTGTATCAGCAGGTTGCTAACTGAGAGTATTTATACCACAGCCAGTGACAAGTGCTACCAAATGCTGCAAACCCCAGGCTTCCTCCTTGGAGTTTCACACTGATAAACATTTTATAGCCCTTCACATGTTTCTGGTGGCAATGTGGAATATCGGGGTTGTCCTTTACTCTGTGATACTACCAGGAGCATGGTATAAACCTGAGCTCCCCAGGACTGTGCTTCGGGAGCTGGGGGAGGGAGAGGCAGGCGGGGGAGGGGAACAGAACTGGCACCAGACCCAGGGCTGCCCTGAATGTCACTAAAGGTGTGCTAACGAAGGCTGCTGAAAGAAGCCGTCAGCAGTCCCACTTTTAGCCCTTTGGCCCTTTGCCTCTCTTCTGGTCAGGCACTTGTCACAAGCTGATGGACAGTGGCAATGGATACAGACCTGTTGAAAAACAAATTGGCACTGTGTCTGATGAATTTCAACATTCCTGCCCTTCCACCCAGTAATTCTGCATCTGGGACTGCTGTGAAGACAGAAATCTGAATATGCTTCCACTTCTCATCAGCCTGCAAGGTGAAAGCTCAGGGAAGCTTTGTTTTCAAATTATTGCCACAAAGATGAAGTTAATCGAATACAAACAGGATGGTTAAGGAATCTGGGACACGTCTTCTTAGTGGTTTATTACAAAGCAGTTTAAAAGGATATGAAAGAATCTTATGAAAGATGTAGAAATAGTTTCAATAGGACGTTGAAATCATCAACCAGTCATGCGATGCATGCTTTTAATACCAGTACTCGGGAGGCAGAGAAAGGTAAATCTCAGAGAGTCTGGAGCCAGCCTGGGCTACAGAGCAAGTTCCAGGCCAGCCAGGGATACATGGTGAGACCCTGACTCTATCTATCTATCTATCTATCTATCTATCTATCTATCTATCTATCTATCTATCTATCTATCTCTATCCCTTCACACACACACACAAAGGGCCACAGACAGCACTTTCTAAGTGTGTGTTATACTTCAGGAAATACTTGGCTTCCTGAAGAGCTTCTCATGCAATCAGCACCTAAGTTCTAGAAAGGTCTGTGGTTTAACCTATGCATATCCCCTGGAGTCCTTCATCCTCAACATCTTTCACTGTCCTTGTGCATTAATGTCCTTTCCAAAAGGCTTTTTTAAATTTTATGTATGTGAGTGTTTTTGTCTGAATTAGATGTGTGTCATTACTACATGCATTCGGTGTCCATGGAGGCCAGAAGAGAATGTCGGATCCCCCAGAAGCGGAGTTACTGGCAGTTATGAGTTACCACATGGGTGCTGGAAATTGAACACTGGTCCACTGCAAGAGCAGTCAGTGCTCTTAGCTGTTGAGACATCTCTTTGGTCCCCTTGGGCATTAGTGTTCTATGGAACAGTTTTGGGAAATGGTGGCACATCAAATGGTTATTAGGTTAAAATATCCATCAAAATACAGAGAAAGGAGTAGAAGAAAAAATGAAAAAACGTAAGTAGGAACCATGAGTAGCAATGGCAGTAAAATATCTTTCTATTTTGTGTATTTTACGGAAAGTCTTCAACAATCATATATTAGTTTACTAAATAATTTACGAAGATCTCTGTATGAGCAAGTTTATAATGTAAGTTTCAGAGTGTGTTTGCTTTTCTTTTTATAAATTCATGGTTATGATCAACATGCAAAGTAATGGGTTTCATTGTGGCATTTTCCTACACCATTGTATGGTTTAGCCACCCCTCCCAGCGTGCTTGTTTTCTACCGGGGGAAGATGTCCATACAGCTCAATGGTACATGCGATCAGTGAAGACTAATAATCCTAGCACTATCATGAAAATTTCAGAGCATGAACGTGAACTTGGAAAATACCTAGCTCTCCACTTCCAAAATGAAACCAGTTGTTGCCTCTCAGTACAGATCTGAGCCCTTTCATCTCTCTGTGTGTGAGTGTGGCTCTAGGCCACAGAGCTGGAAAATCTCCATGAGAGGAAAAAGTGGTTCTAAAGAAGACAGGAAGGTAACAGGATGCATGTAGCGTGAAATGGAAAGGAGAACACCGGGCATGGGCAGGTATGAGGGGTGGGGAAGAGGAGGAATGGGGAAGAAGAAGAGGAGGAGGAGGAAGAAGAGGAGGAAGAGGAGAGAGAGAGAGAGGAGGAGGAGGAGCAATGAAAACCAGCCTTATATGAAAATGCCATAATGCAGCCTATTACTTCCTATACCAATCCAAAACAAACGAAAACCAAATGAACTAGTAAATACTTATATAATGGCGAAGGGTGTGCCAGGACCTCGCCAGATCTCTGCACGCAGCAGCTTCACCAATCCTCGTGGTGGCTCATCATAGGTTGGCACCGTTTGCTCCTCATCTCACAGCTGAGTGACAAGCCAGAGAGGTCAGGTGACTTGTCCTCCGTTCCGAGTCCTCCTCTGTGTCCAGAGCTGGGATGGAAGTCTTGACACTCAAGCCATGATGCCTCCAGCATGGAGAGTCTGCCTTCACAGGTGGCAACAGCCAGGTTCTCACCTTGAATAAAGCTGTTCCTGCCTGTGGGAGCAACAGTTTGGGTTGGTAATTTGGAGCCAAATAGATCTGTCTTTCCTTTTGGCCACATTCTCCACCTTCTGGAAAATCATCTTCCAGGATTGGAAGAAGATAGGAACCCCCCTCAAGGGTCCAGGAGTTAGCCTGGTTTCTCTAGCTCTTTGTATATACTCTGGTGAGACTTTCTGTAGCCTCCTTTCGATATATCTTTTTCTTATTTTTAGCTCTTCTTTATACTTCACTCATTTATTTACTTCCCTTCAAAAGGACTTTAAAATGGTTTTTTAAAAATAAAGTTTTGCATTACATTTGTGTCTGCAAGTGTGTTTGTGTGTCCATGTGTGTGTGTCTCTGTGTGTGCATGCATGTGTATGTGTGTGCTTGTGTCTCTGTGTGTATCTGTCTGTCTATGTGTGTGTGTATGTCTGTGCGTGTGTCTGTATATGCATACATGTGTATGTGTGTGCATATGCGTGTGTGTGTGTGTATCTGCTATCTATGTGTGTGTGTGTGAATGTGTGTGTGTGTCTGTGCGCATCTCTGTATCTGTGTGTTTGTGTGTGAATGTACAGGTCAGGAGACAATTTACCTGGATAGATTCTCTCCTTTCACCATGTGGGTCCTGGGAATTGAATTCAGACCATCAAGCTTGGGCAGCAAATGCCTTTCCCTGCTGAGTCCGGAAGAGGTTTTGCAAGGTTGAAGGTAAGATATGTTTGAAGGTATTTTTGGAAGAGGTTTCACTCCAGGTGGGCTGTGTCCCCACTGGCAATGTGAATTGTAGTAGTTACTTTTCTTGCCTGGATGACAAAGACACCCGTGAGAACAAATTAAGGTCAAAGAGTTTATTTTGGCTATCTCAGAGGGTTAAAGCCATGGCAGCTTGGCCCCGTGTGCATGGGCAGAGCACCATGACATCAGAAGCAATTGTCAGACTGTTTACTTTTGGGCTCATGGGAGCTAGAAAGCAAGCATACAGGAAGAGGCCAGGGCAAGATCCAGCCCTCCGGTGATCTACTTCATCCAACTACACCCTACCTCCTCCTCCCTCTCATTGCTCCCCAATCATGCCAGGACACCTTCCATCAGGTAGTCATCTGTTGATTAGGTCAGAGTCCTCGTGATCCCATCGTTACTGGAAACACCCAGAGGTGTGCTTTACTGAACTCTGAGCTGTCAAGCTGACAATTAAAATTAAGCATCACACCAACCAAGTTTAGAAACTGGTTTTCCATAGTTGCGATGCCCAGAGGCAGAGGGATAGGCTGAAAGAACACTCAAGGTCACTTCCTTTCTTTACCTTCTGGGGTGTCTGGGATATCAAGTGTCAAAAACAGTGTGGCCCAAGCAAATCGCCACCTGGAAGGAAACTGCTTTCTGGGTATGAGAGACAGGCAGAAGACCTCAGACAACCCAGAGAAAAAAACTGGTTTTTATTTAGCTTTAAAAGTTCAGGATGCCAAGGAGACAAATCTGAACTTGATGAGTTCTTGCTACATTTCAGGGAGCCTGGACAAGAGCAATCGTTAGGTCTACTCAGCTCCCCTTGCTCCTTCCTCCCAGGCTTTCTGTGCTTAGATTCTGGTTCTGCAGGTGCTTAGCCCCACAGGTCATGTTCCTGTCCACATTATGGACCGCTGCCAAGTGGATGAAGGGCTTATCAGTGTCCGACTACAATGTCATAGGCTGGGCACTTGCTGGATCTCGGCTGTTTAACTCAGTTTCTCATTCAGCCACCATGCATGGTATCCTGGTAAATTCCACATCATACTGCACAGGCCAGAGCACTGGGCTGCCCCACTGATCAATCCACTTCCATTGTGTGGTCCACCCTGTGTGTGGCAGCCTTTCCCTCACTGGATTGTAGTCTTTCACCCCCTTTCAATATTTTTTATTCTTACCTGTCTTATTTAACGGGTCATATTCGATATTTTCTTCCCTTGTTTTTAGTACGTTGAAAATTTCATATTGACTACATTACAAAGCTTCCCTGGGCTGTTTTGGAGCAAGGACACAGTTTGTAGATGGGTCTTTGAGTTAATCTAAATCTTCATTCCTGTGCAGAGCTCTGGGTCATGGATGAGCTTTGCTTTCACAGAATGCTTTTCCCTGAAGTTAGAACCTCTCTAGAGGATGGAGTATCCAATTGTTTGTAGCTGGATCATGGGGAATAAAGGAGCCACTGCCATGGTAGAAGCTCCAGCAAACCCTTTCTGCTCTTAGGGTCCAGTGCGCTTGCCGACAGGGGCTCTACTTTGTGCTCTGGACAGTGAGAGGGTTAACAGGAAGGGGTCCCCTGCAGCTGCAAGGTTTTAGCATTTGAGGAAGCATATGGCCTTGTCACTGCTTGTGAGTTTTACCTGGTGCTACTTAATATTGTCACCATCATAGTGTGTATGTGTGTGTGTGCGCGTACGCGTGTGCATGTTTGGATGCACATGCATGTGGAGGCCAGAGGAAAACCCTGGGTGTTGTCATCCCTTGGAAGCCTATTTTATGGGAGTCCTAGGGACTGGGTTCAGGTCCTCATGCTTGCGAGGCTAGTATGTCACTAACTGAGCAATGGCCCCAGCCCTGCCATCATAACTTTTCAAACAATGTTGCGAAGAGAAAGATCTGGAAGCCAGTGGTTGCTCTTGACCACTGAAAAATGTCATACTCCAAATATTTCTGAACTTCTCAGTATCGTCTTTCCTTGGTCCAGCCGTATAATATATGCAGTTCTGCATCCTGTAATTGTGCCAAGATCTGAGTCACTGCAGGAGCCTAGTGACAGTTTTTTATCAGAAAACAAAAGTGAGTTACCAGCTATTCTGTCCTCTGCGTGCGCTCTCTCTCTCTCTCTCTCTCATCTCTCTCTCTCTCTCTCTCTCTCTCTCTCTCTCTCTCTCTCTCTCATCTCTATCTCTTTCCAAGCCATAAGGATTCTTCTAGGTAATTTTTTCTTTTCTTTTTCTAATACTATTTAGACATTCTACCTTGCTGCAGCCATGATTTCCTGGTTTCCATGCCCCAGGCCTTATAATGTAAGATTACCCTTGGTTTGCTAATAGACTGGCCAGCTGAAGATGCCACTCTTTAATACATCCACCCCATCTCACTACTGTTTAACAACTATTTTGAGGGGCTGGAGAGACAGCTCAATGCTTAAGAGCACTGACTGCTCTTCCAGAGGACCCAGGTTCAATTCCCAGCACCCATGTGGCAGCTCACAACTGCCTATAATGCCAGTTCCAGGGTACCTGACACCCATGGCAAAACAAGAATACACGTAAAATAAACATAAATAAATTAAAAATTATTTTGTGAAGTCTTGTCACCTTGGCTAGCACGCAGGATGCTCTGTGTTCTGGGTCCAGATGACCTTCCTAACCTGTCTCTGGCTGCTCCTGGTTCCCTACCACTCTAGATCGGTGTCGTGTTCCCTGCAACCTTCTCCACATCACCTCCATCCTGTGCTCATACTCAAAGGCCCACTCAAGCTCTTGTTCTCACTGGATGCTTCCCGAGAGCCTGTTTGTGTTTTCCTCCACTTCCTCGTGCACAGACGCGCTATTTGACATCCTCGGCATTACCATCTGTTGCCACGATTTGACACTACCTCTTTCTCCCAACTAGATGGTAAAATCTGTAATCTCAGAGGTCATTTTTGACAATACCCAGTTCAGAGTAGATTTCCAACAATTCTTTAATGAATGAAGGGCATTCTTGCTTTCCTTCTCAGTCTGAAAAAAATCAGAGTGGGAGATAAAAAAACCAAGGCTGAGAGGTCGAAGATGAAAGGAAAATCAGCCTCGATCCCAGTCTTTATTAAAGAAAAATTTTATGGAACCAACCTCTCTCTGTCTCTCAGTCTCTCTGTCTGTCTGTCTCTCTCTCTCTTTCTCTGTCTCTCTCCCTGTGTGTGTGTGTGTGTGTGTGTGTGTGTGTGTGTGTGTGTGGTGCTGGCAATTGAACCCAAAGTCTTATGTACACAAGGCAATTATTTGCCTTACCACTGGCCCTTTAATGGGAACTTAATAAAACCTGGGGCTTTGGTGTTCAATCTAAGATTTTCTAGAGGCTTTGACTAAATAGTTCAAATCTATAGTCCCCAGATAGTGGGAAGAAATAAGCAATAGCAGGATAGTCGGAACACACGCTACAGAGAAATTGTGTGGTATTCATTACTATTAGGAGCAATAACAGTAATTACAATGATGATGATGATGGCGATGATGACAATGACGCTAATGACGCGGCATCAGTCTCAGCTCAGCCCATCTCTAGGGTGGCAAAGATCTGGCCTGTGGCTAACAGCATGGCTCATGGTTCTAGGTCCCTCAAGTCATAGGGTCTAGAAGGAAGTCAGGAAGCTGGCGAGCAGACTTCAGACTAACACAGGAGCAGGAAGTCATTCCCAGTCCCTTCGGTCTTGACTGAAAACAAAGCAAGGGTCCCCGAGTTCTCCTATAAACGGCAATGATAACACAATTACCATGCAAAACAAAAATTAAGTTTAATGGTGCAAAGCCAGTGTGTGCTGGGGAGGTAATTCATATTAATTATGTTTGGATTAAAAGCTTATTTCTTTTGTTAGCATCTGCAAGTAGAAACTTAGCTGTTAAAAAAAATTCCTCATATAATTAGGGCCTCTTACGGAGGAGCAGTGTCGAACTTAATGGGGCATCCCTGCTCTCTTCAAGCTCCCGGAGAATGGTAATATTTCACATTTTATGAAACACAGAAGAAATAAATTACAGGTTTAATGATAAGAACTACTTGGGCTCATAATGAAATCTGATTGGCCAGTTAATCCACCGAGACCCTCAGATGTGAACCATCCGAAAGGGGTAAAAATGATGAAAAATGAAATGGAATGGAAAACCCTCAACCCGCAGCCTCTTCTGTGAAGGCTGGGGAAGTGGAGCAGGGAGAAGCCCTGGGGGGGGGGGCGAGAGGAAAATCATTTCCCCAGGTTTGGGAAGAGCAAAGCAGAGCGGGGAGGGGGAAGCAGGTGGAGTAACTCCCTGCCCACTGCCCAGGTTTCCTGCGGTAAAGAAACCAGGGAAAGCTGCCCAAAGGGAGGGCTGGAAGGGAGCCTGCGAGGAAGGAGGGAAGGAAGAAGGAAGGGAGGTCTTCAGGTAAAGAAACTCCCAAGACTCTTGCAGAGACTAAACAGCATCTGAGGCCAGAAAGAAAGGCAGAGTGAAAGAAAAGGTTCAGCCAGGCCGGGCCTGGGCTGAATGCATTCCTCCAGCCCCCACAAACACTGAAATATTTGTCAGGAGAGGAGGGAAGACCTCCTTTGGTTCTATGTGCATAGGTAGACCTGGGCATGGCCTCTCTGAGAACTCAGCAGAAAGCACTGCTATAGCGGGGTGTGTGTTGAGGGGGGAGTTATCTGGCTCCCCTTTATTCTCCACTGGACTCTGAGAGGAGGCCAGCCTCCACCAGGTAGAGCTCGGAAAGATTTTCCGTTCCTCTTTTGGAAGCATCGGGGCACCGCAGAGAGACTGCAGCCTTCGGAACCGCGGCCTAGGCTCCACTCCTGCTCCCACGCGCACTTGCTTGGTAATCTTAGGCGGTGTGGCTTCTCAGAGTCTGTTTCCTCCCATGCGCCCTGGGGCTGTTGTGAAACCTAAATGAGAATGACGTAAACGCATTAAAGATACACAGGGCTTCAGAAAATGGTCACTGTAACCATCAATCACTGCTACTACAGAAGCCGGAGACAAGCTCGTCCTCTCTGTATTAGCACAGACACGGAGCCCAAAGCTATGTGTGTAGGGAGCAGAGGAGGGTAGGCATCACGTCGGAGGCCATCCTGATACTGTGTCAGAACCACAAACAAAGCAAACAGATTCAAATGGTTGCAGATGCTCAGGTCAGTGCACTGGCCACAGCACTCTTCTCCATCCAGCACATCTAGGGGGTCCATGAAAGACACTCCTTTTTGATGCAGGTTGTGAACTATATCAAAAGCAGGGCTGAGCAGGCTTCCTGTGCTCTTGGGACTCAGTTTGTCACCAAGCTTGTGGCTGATGCTCATGGAGGCGGTCTACCTTGGACCTGGAACAGGATGACGGCACTCACTCATGGCCTGCTCCCTATCCAATGAATGAGGCCAAGACCATACATAGTACCAATGTAAAAATGGGCACGACCAGATTATCCGTGCTACCAAGGTAAAAGTGCGCATGCCTGGGACGCGCGTGGTTTGACCATGAAGACTGGGTAGCAGGTGGGAGTGTGGAATAGAAACGCTGAGAGAAACAAAAAACTACTCCGAAATCGTATTAATAGATACGACATCTGTAGGCTCCGAGTGCAGCTGTTACATTCTGATGAAGCACTGGGCTTCAGAAGCCTCCAAAGTTATGAGGACTCCATGAGCTTCTGGGGAAATCTCACAGCGTCTGGTTTCCAGGTCATCTTGAGCACCCGTGGAGTTCTGCAGCTCCTTGGAGCAAGCCCTTTAGTCTCTCACGGGGGGGGGGGTGTCCTTGACTGTCCTCTCTGAGTGGAGGAGGTTAAACCTGAAGGTCTTGCTTGTTGCTCCTTCCCTGCATACCTGGGGAAGCAGGTGCAGTCCGTAAACAGTGCCCAGTGCAGGCTCTGCCACATGGGGCTTCTCCATAAGTGCCAATCGTTCCTTTTCTCCAGAGAACTTGCTCACCGCCGGGCAGGGGGCAGCTAGAGATGCCAGGAGCTCTGGGCATTTGAGTACCTGATGTGTGGAAGGACTGACTGGTGATTTTACATGGTCTATTGTGTCCAGTCCTCACCAATGCCTCCTTTGCCCGTGTCCCTTTTTTTTCTTAGCGGATGAAGAAAAGAAGGGAAGACAGCAATGGATCTGGTCAGGCAGTAGGAGGTGTCTGTCTCCCAGTTTGGAATTCTCCCTCTCAGGGTCATGTGTCTAGGAAAAACCAGAGTCAGGGTTCAAATGCAGCCCCTGTAACTCTCCAGTCCTATCAGAAACAACAGCTTGTCGCACTGGGAGACCTAGAAGTGAGGATCACTTCTTGAAAGACCTTCCTTTTGTCGCTTTCCTCCAAGCACAGTGAAGCAGCGTGCCAGGGGGGAGCTTGACCTTGGCTGCCATCCTTACCTGGGATGCAGCCGAAGACATCAAGGGGAGGTGAAGTTGGTGTGCCAGCCTTCCAGCCCTGTGATCAGAGGCTTCCTCCTCCCCTCTCAGTCAGAACTCAGCTTTCAGAAGCTAAGGGAGGCCTCCCAATCCCAGAACCACAGCTAAATAGCACTACAGTGCCACCGGCAAGTAGATAATTGCTTCTTACTGCTGCCAGGGACTCACGCAGGCCCCTGCCATGCAGCATGCCAGCAGGAAGGGCAGAATGGCAGCTTGTGCCATTGGTCCATGTGTTACTTTCCTCCACACAAGCGTGAACATGGAGCATCCCCACGTGCATAGAGGGCTTCTGGCTGTGAGAAGAGAACCGAATCCAGATGAGCGTGAGGTGAGTGCGAGGGAGGCACAAGTGAAAGTGGAAATCTTCTGGTCAGTTGGTTTGTCTTTTATTTATTTATCCACTAAGCAAAGAGGCTCTAGGTTTCTCATCTCCATGCTATGGGAAGGAGGTTGAGCCCACCCTGGGATCCATAGCAAGACCCAGTCTCAAAATAATAAATAAATAAATAAATAAGAAAGGAAGGAAGGATGGAAGAGGAGGAGGAGGACATGGGCACAGAAGGAGGTGTAGCCTTTTTGTTCTAGAATTTAGATGTATAAACAAACAAAGGGCTCTCAGGTAGTGGTGATGCTGCCCAGGAAAGAAAGCAGATCTCTGAGACCCAGAGCTACTGGAGAAGCGGCTGGATGACCCTTTCTTGGTGACAGAAATCACACAATGGAGAAAGAGCAGAAGGGCAGGCAAGGAATCCTCAAGTGCAATGCATGGTTTTGCACACACACCCCAGCTGATGTCAACTGGAGTTTAGCAAAAAAGGAAAGATAACGGTGGCAAAAAAAAAAAAATCTCTAAATGGTATCTAAACACATGCCAGTTGGTAAGTCCACCTATAAGAAAAAATAATGGAAAATTGTGAATAAAAAATACTCTAGTCTGGTTAAATATATCATCTAAGGTCATGAAACTCTTAAACAATAGCACTGGGATGTGAACCTGGACTCTGTCTGACTCCTCAGGCCACATGTCACCCACACATCAGCTATAGCATGACCAGTGTTCCTAACATGCAACTGGGGTTGTTTGCTGCTAGACACTCACTCTGTGCCACTCTCCCGATTGCCTACTGTCATAAGTACAAACTGAAACTGCCTTTCTGAGATGTCACTCATGATTTGGGGAGTGAGATAACCTTCAGACCCTGCTCTCTAGTGTTAGGTCTGTAGCCTAGATAAGGCCAAAGAAAATACCTTATCTCCATGACTACAGTGATTGTTTGGGATAGCAGCCAGACTTCCTGTGTGTAGGTGGGTGGAGGGGCAGAACTCTTGGGATGTGTATCCTGGGCTCCTGGAGGCCACGTCCTCTACCATGCACAAAATACAACTTGTAGAACCGGATGAACCCAACACATGCAGAAGCAGGAGATATAGGAAGAGAATCCTGAGAGCATGGTAGTCAGGCTGCAAAGTCAAGTTCTAGCCTTTGGGTGTTTAAATGCTTTCCTTTGCTTCTATTGGCACGGGGCGGGAGGGGTGGCTCACATACAGCTGGAAGTCCTTACCAAAATGCTGATCTCTGAGCAGATCCACGGGAAGGGCAGATGAATGTGGTGTTAAGAATGTGGGCTATGAAATCGGGCAGTCAGGTATGAGTCTGGTTTTGCTAGTTTATCAAATGCAAACTTTTAGAGAAGATACTATCTCAGCTATTTAGTTTATTCACTGGGCAATTGCAGATAAGAACAATGCATGTCCCACTTGCCACCTGGAGCTCTTCTGGGAACAAATTCAGGTGAAGTGGATGAACAAAATGTTGTAGAATTTTAGGCGTGAGTTAAGTCAACAACTGCCCCTGCCCCGAGACAGCAAGTCTAGTAACATGGGAGAAACTTCTGCCTTTAAAGATGAATGCTGAATGAAAAGAATCCCAAACATTAGAGAAAAGCCATAAAATAAGCAGTATAAACAAGCTAGTTCATATAAAGAAGGAAACACAATTATAATGAACCTTCCAAACAAAAACAGTGTATCTCATGCCCTTGAGAAAATTAAAGAAGGCATTATAGCCATGAAGTAGGAACAAGAAGTGTTGAAACAAGAGCACGTCATTTTATTAGAAAGCCGAGACATAAACAACATGCTTGCTGAGGGCTGAGTGGAGGCAGCAAGAATTTTTCGATGAGTGCAAGCTGTACCAGGCATGATGACAGGGAAACGAACTGGGGCCTCTGGCCTCCCCCACTGCACGAACAAGGGGAAAGAACTCTCCAACAGACTTAAAGCCGAGTATGCTGTCCCAAGGGCTTGCAATGGGGTGGTCCTGAGTCATGAGGTCACGTTTAGTTTTCCAGGGGGGATGGCCAGCAGAGTTGAGAGCAGGAGGAAGCAGATGAGGAGGTAGGGCGAGACTTCCAGGAAGGCCATTTTAGAAACTGTGAGGTGGAACATTACAGAAGCTGCCATTGGAAAGCGTAGAGGAGAAACAGATCATGCCAATGAGTAGTTTACACTGGATTTTAGGCAAACTCTACTTTGGAAATTGAAAAAACAAAACAAAAAAACTCTTCTTGTGAAAGAACTTAATTCCTGAATCACTCAAGATTATTATTACTATTATTGTTATTATTATTATTAATTTTATAACAATACCGGCTTCAGGTTTGGGATGGAGGTCCATTACTACAGTCAGCATTTTGTTGAGCACAGGAGGAAATAAAACCACCAGCAGGAATTAAGCCACAGGAAAGCAGAGAGACTGAGCAAGTAACTCCAGCAAAGGCAGAGAGGAGCCCAGCCTGGGTTAGCCAGTAGGAGCCATGTGCGCACTGGACTTCAGCAAAGTTGGGTTGCTGGGGAAAGGGGATACACAGCCTGAGAGAGAGAAGTGGGTGCGGCCTAAGAAGGAGAGAAGGAGGGAGAAAGGGAACACACTTCCTGGTGCATCAGCAGCTCCCTATTCCAGTTCCTAGGACCCCTGGCTGGTCAGCTCCTTTGTTTTCCAGAAACTTCTGCTTAAGACTCAGCTTGTATTGTTACAAATGACCCCGTTTAACTTCCCGAGAAAAGAAAGGAAACTACATAGAGTGACGACTTCATTCTTAAAAATGACCTTCCTCTCAATGAGCTCCTGAAGCCAGGGTGTAGAAGACATTTCTGGACGGTGGCCTGATGCTGTGGTTGGAGGAGCAGAAGGAAGCATTGCCTAGGTTGAAACCATGCCCTGTGCTGGCTGTGGATTATCACTGCATCCCTGGAGAGGAGGAGCCCACCTCTGACATAACCTCTGCTGTCCAATATATACCAATGTAATTGGAACTCAGAGTACTGGGACTATCTAGTTTTTACTACAAATAAGAGTTTAGTCTTTATCAATAACCTCTTGTTCTCTTCTTCTTGATAAAAGTATTGATAAGCGTTTCCTTGGAAGATTATTGTCCCCAGATAATATAACAACATACCATGGCTACATGACTGAAAACAGTGGGAAAACCCTTAGAGATCCAATGTGTGCCTTAATATTAGTATTAGTGTGTGCTGGGCGCCGAGAGATCCTACAGTCATACAGCTGAACTTTGTCCAACCTAGCATCTCCTAAATGCTTTGCACCATGAACCCGTCTTTGAGAAATACCCATTGAAATCCTGCAGTGCATTTCTAGTGCTCCTACTAGTGTATTTCTAGTAATACAGAAAGTGGAGTTTAGGAAACACTGCTGCTGTTTCTACAAACATACTACCTGGGTATGGGATGGTGAAGTCACACGGTCACAGGAGGTAATGGGAATGGGGTCTGGAGAGAAGGGACTGCTTGCTGCCCTCAGATGCCAGAGGAGAGGTCACTGCCTGCCACATGGGACCACAGCGGAAGCAGCAGGGTTGGGTAGGGTGGTAGTAGAAACGCATGAGGGAAAACCAGAGCCTTTCAGGGTTCTTTGGGGGAAGACATGACTTTTCTTTCTTCTTCCTCTGGATTGGTCTGCTATTCATTGAAAATGTAGTGGGAAGCCAATGGCCAGAGAGCCCTGTGATAGAGAGAAGTTTTGGGACCACTTGTGGTCATTTGAATAAGAATGGCCCCTAGGCTCATAGATTTGGTGCTTAGTTACCAGGGAGTGGCACTATTTCAAAGGGTTAAGAGGTGTGGCCTTGTTGGATGAAATATGTCACTGGAGTGGGCTTTGAGGTTTCAGAAGCCCATGCCAAGTCCTGAGTCTCTTCCTGTTGCCTGCAGATCCAGATGTATAACTCTCAGCTGCTACCATGGCAGCCTGCACACTGCCACACTTCCCACCATGATAATAATGGACTAAGCCTCTGAAACTGTAAGCAAGCCCCCAATTAAATGCTTTTCTTTATAAGAGTTGCTGTGGTCATGGTGTCTCTTCATAGCAACAGAACAATGACTAAGACACACGCTAGTCAAAGCTCAGCTTCTGTTTGGGGGTAGTTTCATAAACAACCACGTGACTTCCAGATATTGTTATAAGGCTCAATGAATCTGTCAATCACTATAAAACCTATACTTTCCCTAAATTAATTAGTGCTTTGACTAACCAGTGTGATTTCTTAAGATCAGAATGCCTTCAGGAAATCACATATAAATAAGTTTTCCTGAATTATTCAAATAGAAGGAGAATGTATGTGACACAGAAGTTACCAGAAGGAAGACTTATTTTAGGGCCAGGGATTGAAACCCACAGAAGCACATTTGAAAACCATCTACGTGTTTAATAATAAGTAATGCTTCACAATAATTTTAGCAGACAATTCTGACTATTATGCAGTTATTACAAATAATAAATGCTGGCACTAGGCATCAAAACCCATTTCTTTTAAACAATATATATGAATACCTGGTAATTACCAGGCATCATAAGCATGACAGACAAGAAAGAATGAAGGAGTTCATGTCTATAATTCCCAAGAGAAATAGCCTCATAAATATGAGAAAGAGTTTGCAAATTACATAAGAAATTAGAACAGCAAATTTTTATGTATACAAATTTTCTATAATGAACATGTGCTATACGTGTAATAACAGTAGTAAATTCTTGTAATACAGTCTTTATAACTATGCAAAATATGTATAGTTATTGGAAGAGAGCATGGTGAAAAAAACTATATTAGGGAAATCCAGCTGTGATAGTTCATTTTATGTCAACTTGGTCAGACCACAGAACCCAGTCATTTGGTTAAACACTAACCTAGGTATTTGTAGATATGTTTAATATCTATAATCATTTGACTTTATATGAAAGAAGTTGTAGTCAATAATATGGTTGGACCACAAAGGTAGAAGGCTTGAAGAGCAAACAGAGCTTCTGGAGAATAAGAATTTCTGCGTCAAGACACCAGCATCACTTTCTACCCAAGTCTCCAGCCTGCTGGCCTGCCCTGGGGCTTTAGATAGTCCATCCATCCTTCTCAGTAGTTTCAGCCAATTCAATAAGCCTCTTTACTCATATACACACGTGCAACATACACTCTTTTCGTGGTCCTGTTTCTCTGCGAAACTCCAACGGAAACTTCGAATCTTACAGTTTGGACCTAAAATGTGTGTGGAAAACCCATGTAGTAAAAACTGGGTTCCTAAGCTGGGCCAAAACTGGGGGAGGTAAAACCTGTCATGGTGGGGCCTAGTGGGAAGAAGTAGATGCCTAAGAACATATTGTAATAAGGGTATCCTGGACTATATCTCTCTGTCTGTCTCTCCCTCTTCTATTTGTTCTGCCAAGCATCCGAGTACCCATGATGCACTGTGCCACTGTAGGCCCAAAGGCAACAGGGCCCAGCAATCATCATTTGAAACCACTAGAAACATAAATGAAGATTAATCTTTTCCCTTATTAAATTGATTGTTTTAGGTGGTTTGCCACTGTACTGGCTAGTTCTTTGTCAACTTGACACAAGTTAGAGTCATCTGGAAAGGGGGAACCTCAACTGGGAAAATGACCACCAATCTGTATATTTTCTTGATTGATGGTCAGTATAGGTAACATTTCCCTGTGAGTGGTGGCCCCTCTGAGCTTGTGGTTCTGGATACTTTAAAAAAAGTCGTCTGAACAAGCCATGAAGAGAAAGCTGATAAGCAGTGTTCCTCCATGGCCTCTGCTTCAGTTCCTGCCTCCGAGTTCCTGCCTGGGTTTCTGCCATTGACTTTCTTGGATGATGGACTGCAAGCTATACAGTGAAATAAGCCTTCTCCTCCCCAAGTAGCTTTGGGTCATGCTGTTTGATCACAGCAGTAGAACCCCTAAGACAGTCAAGTCATAATGATGGTCTTAGGGCTTAGAAATGAAACGACTCCTCAGAGCCTCATGGTTGAAATCTTTGCATCCTAAATGTTGGGAAGTGATTAAATGATGCTGGCGCTGACCTATACAGGGTGTGCATTCCCAAGAGATGCAGAATTTGATGGAATTATTGGGAAATTGCAGAGAATTTCAGAGGTGTGGCTCTTGTCTTGGGATCTGTATCTTCTCTCGTGGCTTTCTGACTTTTTCTCTGCTTCCTGGCTGTCATGAGATGAGCAGCTCTGCTCTTCTTGTCCTCTCTGCCTTGATGCACCTGCCTCATCTCAGGTCCAGGTGAGTGGAGCCACCATGGGCTGAGACTGGGTCACACAAATCCTATCTCCTCTAAGTAGCTCACACTTGTCCCAGAGATGAAAGGTGGTCAACACGGATGACTTACAAACCAATTATTCTTTTCTTCTTTAAACAGTCTTTAACTCAATGTTGGGTTAATCATACACAATTCCTTATAGGCTCTCCTATGCTTCCTGTGATGAGGTTCTCCTGAGCATCTACAATTCTACCTACCATTGGCCCAGAGTCATACAAAGGCAGTCCTTAAGGCAGAAGCTCATGACACGAAACAGAGAGTGTGTTGCCTGGTGTGTTGTTTCTTTGCCCTTGAAACTGGTTCAGAGCAACTCCAGAGGCTGCAAAGTCCTATGTATTTCTAGAATCTCTCACCCTTTGTTAGATTCCAAAGAACCATGCTTCCATCAAGAGTCTGCACAGGAATCCTAGGAACTCTGAATAGCATTCTGCTTTTGCTTTCTTCAATTCCTTCCCCGACCCCAAAAAGGTATTTGTGATTGCAACATCATTGCCCTATTGCTCAAGCCAAAGTACAACCTGTATTTCTTGGGAAGTAGCACTGCCAGTTAGTACTGGCTTAGGCAACACAATGCCACTCTCCATCTGTGTGACTATACCCAGTGTACTGAATGACCTGACTCAGCTTCTTCCAATATACAATGAGGGGAACTAATCAACAGAACTTTCAGGATTGTGATGGGGATGCCCTGTATAGAACGTGGTTTCTGTTACACAGTAGACAATCCTACAGATGGTAGTCGCTATTACTGTAGTGTCTTTTGACCCGTGTCAGCTACCGAGAGACTCGTGTCTAGCCCAGCCTCCCAGATCTAACCAAGGATGCAGAAATGATGCCTAAAGGGTACTAAGCTCTCAGAAGGAACAGATTTTTGCAATCACTAATATTGCCACTTCATTAGAAAGAATAGCATATTAAATAACTCTACAAATAAGTAGAGGTAATTTACTACTACACAGAAAATTTGAATTTGTATCTAGCTAAGAACTTTTCCCAAAAGAAACACGGGTAGTAAAAGATGCCTTTCCACTACTTCCTTTGACTCAGCACTGTATTCAGAAGGTGGGTTGGTGGACCAATGTTTATTTTACAACTACATTCTTCCAGGCCCAAGAAGTCATTTCTAGTAGGCTTTCACATACCTTGTGTGGATTATCCACTTGCTGAAGCATCTGCCAAGAAAGTTTTAATCTCCACCAAGTGTTCTCCTTGCACCCCCCTCTCTTTCCCTCCCTCCCGGCCCTCACTCAGCTGATGTGTGCTTAGGAAATGCAAACTAATTTTAAAATTCGCTGGAGCAAAACATGATTAGAATGGTTAAGTCTGCTGCCAAAAATAAAATCAGCTAATGCATTCCATATATTTAGATTTCCGAAATTAAGTTGAAATCATGCTTAGTTCATCCAAAGTTTGGGTTGATGCATATCACCCTAGATCACTGCTAGGGGACCCTACTTTTTTCTGGCAGCCATAAATTGGATCCTTTTGTAAGTGGAAGCAGGGCTCCCATATCCCAGGGCAGTGCTTTTGCTCTCTCATCCTGCTGAACATGTGGTCACACACCCTGTTCACTTTAGACAAGAAACTCCATACCGATGGGGAAAAAAGGAATAGACAGAGACCACTTCTGGCTCCATCTAAACAACAGCCTTCCTGCTTTTTGTGTTCCTTTACCCAGCCTTGCTAGATGTAGGAATCCATCTGGGGGAAGCTCCCCTATATTATTAGCATTGACCACAACACCAGTATGGCTCATTGCTGACCTTCATGAACTTGAAATTTCTTGCGGGGTGAAGGGTGCAGGGAGACAAGTTAACATTACAATACAATTAGTTGTTAAATGTTGTTTCATGAGTATCTAAGAGAAACCCAAGGGAATGGTCATTAACAAAGTCTAGAGCACCTGATTCAGGCAGGATTGGTTCTGAGAAAGGGAGAGAGAACATTTTGGGTAAAGGAACCAATGTCAGCACGTTGAGAACATAGACATGCCCAAGGCATGGTTGTGGCATGTAAAAAAAAATTAGCCTGCGTGGAAAAGAGGAATTATGCTAAGGCCTTGTAGGAAACAGGGGAGCCTGAAGACAGCTACAGAAAACACTGAAGTAATGAGCTTTACTTTAAGAACAAAGAGCAGGGCTGAGAGATGGTGGAGGACCCGAATTTGGTTCCTGGCATCCACGTGGGGTGGCTCATCATAATTGCTTGTAAGTCTAGAGTCCGGAGATCTAATGACCTCTTCTGGCTTTCATGGGCACCTGCACTCATGTGCACATACCCATATAGACACATGATTTTAAAAAGGTCTTAAAGACCAAAACAATGGAGGGTGGTTTATGTAGAAGCATCAGGGGGTGTCATGGGACTCAAGAACAGGAGAGTACAGAGATTGCATCAGGGTCCAGGAAGTCCTTGCTGTAGCTTTCATCTTCATTCACTGACATCTTTATCTGCCTCTGCTGTAGCATCTTGATTTTGTAGGCTTAACAGCATGTTATAGCTGCCCTTTGTCTTGAATTCTTTCATTCTCTTTCGTGCCCACTAGTTGTTTTTCTCCCTCAATTTCAATTACTAGTAGAGAAAGAACCTGATAGACTCATGTCTGGTCCTATCAGTTATTGGCTGAGGTCACACAGGACAGCACAGACCACAAATATGGCTGCTGTGCCCTGCTTGAGTGAAAGGATAGAGGTGTGGGGACAGGAAGAAATAGGTAAGGATATGTAGGACAAGGCTGCTCTTTGATTCTTCTAGAGTCACTGAGGAAAACTGGACGAAAATGGTTCCGTTGTCTGGGAGGCAGTTACCACAATTGGAGCAAACACTGAACAATCTAGGTTTGTACCTCAGTAGGATTGGTTTGTGGCCAAAGGCTATTGACTTTTGGGGAGACACACCACGAACTCTTTCAACTTTGGACACTTTCTAATCACACCCCTAATTACACTCAGAGTGACAGCAATGCTTCTGTTCCCTGTGGCTGAAGCACCATCCTGTTGTAGGGGCCAGGGCTTCTCCTTGAGCTGAACCCCTTATCTGGTCCTCTAAATGTTGGGAGGTCCTGGGAAAGTGAGATGGGCTCTGTAGTTGGCCGATGGATGTCCCTTGTCTAGAGCAGGAGAGATCTACAATTTATCATGGCGTGCCTAGTGTCCTTTTGAACAGAATAAAAAGTCAGTTTACAGATGTAAGCAATTCACAGCCAAGGAGCAGCTCAAAAGAGACTATAGCTTTATTATAAATAGGAGAAATAATCACAACAATATGTTTCTTCTTGCTCAAACATTCCTATGGCACTGTTTCTTCTGGTCCTGCCAGGGGCGTCTCCAGGGGCTTGATGACTTCACCTCTTGTTTAGTTTCATGGTTCACCCTGACTTGACCTACCTCAAACAAGGGCTTGCAACCTTATTTATGTCCCCTGTTCACAGGCATGCCATTGATCTTCTTTCGTAAAGGCAGGAAGCTCTTCCAGTCACCAGAGAGAAAACCATCACCTGTTCTGCAGAGGCCGGGTGAGAGCCGAGGGGAGCAGGTCACCCTCTACCTGCTGGGCCCAGGCTCAGCCCACGAGGCAGGGCTAGAGGCTAATGGCGGTCTAGAAGGTGGCCCACCCCATGAACTTCTTGACTTCCAACGAGGCGAAGGCAACAAATGAGACGAAATGAAAAATATAATGATGCGTATTATATTAATCATCCTCCCTTTTTCTGACCCAATAAATCTTCTCTTTAAGCTCGCGGTGGCGATTGCATCATCTTCCTCTCTCCTCGAAACAGTGCAGATTAAGATGAAGTGATAGCGCTGTGTCAAAGAGAGCTTTACTGCCACACTTGGGATACAACGAGAGAGGTTAATTTATCATCGCTGGGGAGAACTGACAGGAGAGAGATATACAACCGAAAGGGGATTTAGCACAGGGCCAAGAAACTTCACACTATTTTTACCATCTGTCACATGCTCTAATAAAGCAGGGCAAAATATGAAGAAAGGAAAAATGAACTATCAAACACTGATGTAATGCAGCCCATAAATCTAATTTAATTACTTTGCATGGAGACAGGTCCTCGAGTCTGTGTGAATATACTGGATTTTCTTGGCAACTTAACAACTAAGTGTTTTAATAACATCACACTATAATTTATTCTGCTTGAAACACAAAACCCCTTTTGTGAGAGTTTCATTTTTGAGAACTGTTAATTTTTTAGGCTAATGTCAAAACTGGCATAAATTCACATGTGAACTTGAAGCCTGACTGTGAAAAAGGCTTAGGTTACTGCAAGCCTTTTTATTGTTTGGCACTTTCCCCCTTCTGCATGCATTAGAAATAATTGGGCTTTGTTGATGACTTAGGTGAGGAGAGTTGTCTTGCAATTAGATTTTAATATAATGACAAAGGGTATGTGAGGGGGGAAATCATTGCAAAATAGAAAGAGCTAAGAAAACCCAGCGAGCAAAGATCCCCGTCTCCAGCAGAACTGCAAAAGTCAGTGCACAATACTCTTGGAAGCAGGCTGTCCCCAGAACCATGAGAACCTCACACAGGAGAATGCAAGATCTCAGGGCCGAGGAGACATGGGACTTGCAGGTCTGCCTTAGAGGGAGCCACTGGGAGCCGAAAATAAATAAAAAATAAAATTAATATTCACCGTGTGTCTTCCAGAATTTGGATGCGGTTACAGAAATTATTGTTAATAATGAAAGCCATATATCAAAGGCTATAAAACTCATCTGGGCTAGGACACTATTTTTTTTAGGCTCTGTTCTGAACCATTAAAGATGACATATTGCATTTGTGTGCCTCTGTGTATAATAAGATACATTTAGGTCTGATTCTAACCTAATCTGGCAATTTTGGTATTGAACTTGAGTCCTTAAATGGGGGCTGTGACATTCCAGTCCAGAGGAGGTCAGCAGAGCCCAGCCATTCTCCCATGACCTCACTCACATAGGGCAGGACGGATGGGTAATTAATTCGTTAGCTCATCAGTGATTCATGTTGGAAAAATAAAACCCTGAGCCTCTTGACAAACTCAATTGAAATACAATGGAAGAAAAAAAAAGAACAAAAATACCCTCCCCTCCCACCCCTGTAAAACCTCAAACCCTACATGTAGAGCTAGACGGGTTGTGCAGTTCATTTATCTGCTTATTCCTTCAGGATACTTACTCTAGAGAAGCCCCTGTAGGATACATACTGGGAGCACATGTGGCCTAGTAGCAGAGATAGAAGGATCCAGACATTCCCAGAGCATCGAAGCCATCTGTGGAGTTTGTGGGGGAACAGGGCTGGAGATGGTCGGCGTGACACCCGATCTGGATGAAACACTTGATTGAACTGGAAGAGTCTAACAAGCCTAATACCTACGAGGAAATTGACTACAGCGTCCATATTGTTGAGTCTTTGCTGAATGCCACCAGTGGTTTGGTGTATGCTAAACATCCCGAGCTCTTCAAGGGCCTGGATGCCTGGAAACAGAGAGCTTACAGGGTTTTCAGAGAAGTGCTTTCAAATAAATTTCGCCTGGTGCTTGTTTCTAAAAGTTCATACTCCCGAGATCAGACTTGGAAAACACTCAATGCCTGTGGTTTCTTGTTCTGTTGAATTTGTGTGGGAGAAAAATGTACAACCTTGAACTTTGAATGAAGCCCAGTGTGAAAGTGGCGGTTTGCAGTGGTGCCGTTTCAAAAGCTCTCGTTGGTGTTTTTAAAGACTTCCCACGTATTCTGTTACTGACCCGCGGCTTGGAATAGTGAACATTAAAAATTCAAAAAAAGGAAAAAAAAATCAAGCTGCCAGTATTTACTTATGAAACGACTTGGTTATAGCCCAGTTCCTACCGCCTGAAAATTAGTGCACAGATTGAAAGTTTGAAGGCTTTCTTTTCTGGCATTTTGATTTCCTCATCTGAAAAATGGGGATATTAATACCCACCTCCTGGGGTTGCTGTGAAGATTAAGTGCCACTACGTATGTAGAGCATGGAGCACAGGAAAGTGATGGCTGCAATTATTATTTTATTATAATTATTTTGATTTCACAACCCCTCCCCTTCCCCTCTGTCTTTCTAACTACCTCACTTCTCTCATTGCCTCACCCCAACTTCTCCCACTTCCCCCTACTCTTCCCTCTCCCCCACCCCTCCCCTTTCTACCCTCACTACCTTCTCCCTCCTCACTACCCCCCAGCTGCTTTTCTTACACATCTGCGTGAATCTGCTTCATTCAGCCTTCCCCTCACCTCACTCCTCCCCACAGCCCCTTACTCCCCTCCTCTCCCTCTCACTGGTTCTCCTCCCTCCAGAGCCTTGAATCCTCTTCGCTCAGCCTCCCCCTTCTGGCCCAACAGCAGACAGCAGCCAAGCTCACTTAGAACAACAAAACAAAAACTCCCTCTCCAAAATAAGAAGTACAAACAGAAACAAAACCAACCGACATCACATCCAGAGATGACTTAGGCTATGGTTCAGAAATGAACTTTCTGTGGGAGGTACTTACCAGAAATAAAAGGAGTACCACACCAGTCAGGGTGTGAAAGCAAACACTGAAGAGTCTGTATTCCCCAAAGCCTATAAATATTTTTGCAATCAAAGAGGGCGGGGAGTAAGATGCAAACCAGGCATAAAAAAGTCAGCAAAATTGATGGTGTTGTCTGCTTTAATCCATAACTATTAGCTCTGGTGCCCATCCAAGATGAACTTGAACCCTCACAGACAATTGTGCTTGAACCCTCTGTGTGTCCCCCAGCACTTCACATCTCTGTTTTAGCCTGGCAAATGATATCATTCCCACAAACAGATGGTGGGGCCCACTCTAGACCCAAGCTGAAAGTGTATTAGCACCTTGTGACTCGGGAAGCTAAGGGAGACTGAAAAGCCAGCACACCCACCTCGGAGGCACGGGCTTTCCAGGAAACACCTTCAAATTTACATTGGCCCTGGTGATGTACCCTGTGAAGTATGTTCAGCCATACTGAGTCTTCCAAGATCATCTACATAGTCTTCTCACTTGCTTGCTAACGTGTCGCTACTGAGGTATGCTTTCCCTGAGCCAGCTTTGATAGTTCTTACGACTTCATTGAATTTGCATAGAAAATCTTGAGAGCAGGTCTCTTCGTTCATATAGTTTCCCCCTGAAGAAACTGCAGCCTAGACAGGTCAGTGACTTGCCTAAGATCATTCAACTCACAAGTGGCAGACCCAACCTCTTTATCCGCTCCAGTGACTACAACCGTGGCCACTAAAACCATCTCAGGGCAATGTCTGCTAAGCAGGGTGCACCTTTCTAATGTATCATCTCGTGCTGGTACTGACACCCTGACTCTAAGAACCAGGTATTGCTTTCATTTTACATACAAACTCAGGAAGTTAAACTGACTGTCACAGGAGATACAACTTAAAATTAAAAGGGTCTGGCCTCCAGTTCTGTCCTTCTGCTTCTGCGCTGAAGCTCCAAAAACAAATCTCAGCAGGTACCTGCCACTCAAGACGGTTTACTTCACTTGACAACTTCTGTCCTTGTAAGTGGCCATCGGTGACCCCTCTCTATTCCCTGTCTAGAATGAAGGATTTATTTCTATTTCTGAAATGGTAGATTCTGAACATGCGCTCTCTCTCTCTCTCTCTCTCTCTCTCTCTCTCTCTCTTCTAGACATGTGTCATCAACTTGTTCTAGTATCTTCAGAATCAAGGTCAAGAAATATTTTCTGTAAATGGCCAGGGAGTGAGAGCTTTAGTCCTTGTGGCCCAGCAGTCTTTGGCATAGGCACTCGGTTATGGTGTGGTGGTGTGTTAGTCAATTCCTGGATGAGCCAGTTAGGCAGTATTCTAATGAACCTTTATTGATGAACACTGAAATATGAACGTCACAGTTTCCATGTGTCAAAAAGGTTATTCTTCTTTTGATTTCCCCAACTACTTAAAGAAGAGGTAAAACCAATTTTAGCTCACAGGCTATATAAAAATCCATAGTGGGCTGAATCTGCTTTATGGGCCATAGCTGACACAGTTTGGCTTAAAATATTTAATTACGTGACCATTGTTAGAAAATCTAGTGTATAGATCAAAACACAAAATACTAATCTAGTATTTCTGAGGGAGAGAGGGAGCGGACCCAGTGATTGAATACCCTGAATACATTTGTATCCTGGAACATGCAGAAAGAGAAATTATGTGTTGAAGGTGACTGCCAATCAGGGGTGCTATATCACTGGCCTGCAGGTAGATTTCTGGCCATATGAGCAATGTTGATGTTTTCCTGTTTTTCTTCTTGGGGATGCTCTATCTACTGTCCACCTTGCTCTACATGGTTCTCTCTGACTGATCTCTGGACCGATTGCAATCTCTCTTCACACCAAGCCCTTTGGTCTCCACTTGGGGACCTCATCCTCACTTTCAAGGGTTTCCTCTGCCTTTGTCATTCAGGATTGGAAACATCTTGCCATTTCTCAAAGTCCCTAAGTCAGTGGTTCTCAACCTTCCTAATGCTGAGACCCTTTAATTCAGTTCCTCATGTTGGGGTAATTCCAACCATAAGATTATTTTGCTGCTACTCCATAGCTGTAATGTTGCTACTGTTACAAATTGCAACTTAAATATCTGATATGCAGGGTATCTGATATACCACCCTTGTGCAAGGGTTGTTTGATCCCTTTGAGGTTGCGACCCACATGTTGAGACCTGCTCCCCTAAGTGGTTCTTGGGGGATCTGAAGGAATTTCTCCAGACCCATCAATATGAGGAGCTCAAAGGCCTGAAGGAAGCAGGACTTTTTAAAAAGTTTTTGATACAATACTTTTGTTAACTCTTTGAGAAATGCATGCAATGTATTTTGATCATCGTCCTGTCCTTCTTTTCTTTTCTTTTTTTATTTCTTTTTGGATGTAAGGCCCATTCACTGGAGCGTGGTTAGCCACCAGGGGTTTCACTCTTAAAACTGGCCCTCCCTCTCCCAGAAGCCATCAACTGTCAATACCTCCTTAGGGCGGGGACTCATGAACCTCGCCCACCTCTGTGCCTGAATGCTTAGGAGTTTGATCTTTTGCAGGCAAGCCATGACTGCTGCAAGTTCATGAACGTAGCAGTCCCGTTACGTCTAGAAAACACTCTTTCTTTCTGGTTGTCTTGGCTCTCTGGCTCCTGCAAGGTTTCCACTCTTCTGAAGAGGGAGTGAAACAGGCTGAGTGCTCCACACTGAGCTTGCCAGGCGCCCTTCTCTCCACCTTCTTCAGCCATGGGTGTCCGCCTTAACCGTTGTCCCCCTCATAAGGAGATTTCCCTGGTGGCTAAACTACTCTTTGCTCTAATGGTATAGACACACGAATGTCAAGAGTCTAATACCTTGTCCACTTAGTCGAATAACAGTGGTGACTTCACCCCTGGGGCCTCAAGCCACCCAATTATGGCTTCTTAGCCAGACTTACAGTACCAAGCATACATTTCCTCTGGTGGATGAGGCCTCAAATTCAGTCATAAACTGTTTGATTACCCCCATAAGGTTCATGCTACTGTTGTACTGATGGAAATGTCCGTTCTTGTTGTAGTTTACAGGGTTCATAGCAGGATAAGGGATGTGCCTCCCACTGGCAGCCCACGTAGCTAGTCTATGAAAGCTAACCAACAGAGAGGAGACTTGGTGCGTAGCACTAACTTGTTTTCTCCATGTCCTGTGACCAAAGCGTGTGGTGACTTCAGCAACAGGCTTGTGTCATCAAGTTCTGGTAGATGATTAAGGATGGTGGCAATGGCCTATACTGTTGTGGGAGGTCTCAGAGTGACCCCTGACAAACAACTTGTGGGGAGGTCTCCCACACCTGACATTGGACTTTTTATTTGACAGTCTATGACTTCTGGGAGAAGCAGAGAGAAACCAAGTCGGTACCGTCAGAGACGCATCCTCCCTGATAGCTAGCTAGCTTTCATAGTACTGGAAGGTGTAGGCGATGTAGCCTGCACTAGGGTAGCTCCATTTAAGTGCACACACACACACACACACACACACCACACACACACACACACGCACACACACACACACACACACACACACACACACACACACACACGCACACACACACGCACATGAAGCTTAGGAGCCAGGTCTTGAGACAGTTTAAAGAAAAGGCAGAAATTGAAATTGTGGACCTGTAGGTACATCCATCATCCTGGGCTGCTATAACAATTGCCGTAGACTTAGCAGAAATTCATTTCTTATAGTTCTGGAGGCCAGAAGCCCATGATGAAGGTGCTGGACAATCTGTTTCCTTGTGAGGCTACCTTCCTGGCTTGGGGACGGCCATCTTAGTAGAGTGAGAGCACTCTGGTGTCTCCAGGGAGAAGATTAATATGATCCCACCAGCGCTTCACTCTCAGAATCCCATTTTTCCTTAATTATCTCTGAAGAGATGCCACCTCCTAAGACACCCGCGCTGGCAGTTAAGACTTTGAGCATTAGCTCGTTAGGTCTCAAGCACTCAGTTTATACAGTTGGAAGATCCCTCTGAAGTACCCCCATGTCATTCCCTTCTCTCCCTTCTGCAGTCTGCTTGGATAACCACCGACATAGGCTCTAGAGCTCACAGTGTGAAGTGGAGTCTGGCTTCTCCAGCTTTGCTTTTCCCCCTCGGAGCGACAATTCTTCCCCGCTGTCTCCTCCCATATTGGCTGCCCTCTGTCTTGCCCCTTCCAACCCTCCAAACCTTACCTTTCCTTTGAGGCCATTGTGTTAAATTACCTTTAAAACAAAGAAAAGAGAAAGCTTCTTGGCTATCTGGTATCCTGGGTACAGGTTTGCTCCTGACCTCCTGCAAGGGTGAGCTGTGCTGAAAGTATTAAGAATAGAAGTCGGGCTCAGGTGTAATCTTAGGAGCTCTGGTGTCCTGGAAAGCTGTGCTGTGTGTCCCTGGAGATTGCCCATCCCCCCTTGCCTGTATGCATTCTCCTCCCTGAAAGGACCCCAACCCCCTTGCTCATCAGATGCAGGCAGAAGGGACTCTGGGCCCTGTTTCTCTGGGAATCCTGCCACCATTGTAGGATGCCCTCTTCTGATCTTATACGACAATATCTCTTTGAAATTTTATTGCCACTGCCCAAATCTGAATGAGGACTGGTCAGGGGACTCACACTGAGTCGGAATTTGGTTCTATGACTTGAGTCCTTCTTCCTTTTAAGTTCTGTCCTGTCTCAGCCCTTAGGTGGGTCGTGTTGAGGGGCAGGTAGGTACGGCCTTGATGCAAGAGGACCTGCTAATGAGAGCTTATAGTCACAGGGCACACATTTAGAAGGTGGATGTCTCAGGCCCCAATGTATACACAAACCAAGTCCACGAATGGGTGGAGATGTGCTATACCACACATCTAGATCCTGGCTCCATGCAAGTCATGCCTGAGATGCTGTAGCAGGAAGTGTAACAGAAAGGTTTCCCTGCCATTTAGGTCATTCCCTGGGTGTCCAGGGCCTGGTGGCTGTCACTTCTTTCCACTGTGACACTCTTATAGAATGAGCTCTTTGGAGCTGTCCCATCTATAGGAAAGTGAATTCTTGTGTGGTATGTCTTAAGAGATACCTGAAGGCCCCAAAGCGCTGTGCCACCACCCACAACGAGCAATTTAATAGAGCGACGGTTCCTTCTCAGTGCCTTACAGATCAGCTGGGAGTTGTCTGTGGGTCTCATCAGCGCTGGTCCCTATTTCTATCATCCACCTCCTCCCGGGACCAGCAGCCTGTCTTCCTGGATAGATCCAAAAAGCAAGAGCACAAACAGAAACCCTCAAGCTGTCCAATACAGGTTGAAGCCAACCACACGGCCAAGTCAAGAGTAGGGCAATGGGACCCAGCCAAAGTGAAGAGCCCCCTGCCCAGCCATGAGGCCAAAACCACAGACTGAAGGAAAAGATGCTTTCCAGCATCTTGCCTAACTGCGCAACACTGTCTGGCAATTAGCCAATAGACCAGAAGGAAAGGAACCGGCTCAGGTCAGACTTGAAAGCAAGGCAAGTTGGGCTACAAGAGGTGGGCGAAGTATGTTGTCTACCCTCCCTATTCCAGAATCCTCTGTCCTTGTCCACGCTTGCTTTCAGCTCGGTCCCACACAGTATCTATAGAAATTCTTCTTCTGCTCGATCATTGTAATGTGGCTGGAAACTTCCGAGGTTGGAAGCCTTGGGGAGACAGCAGTTAACGCTGCAGGAAGCACAGCCCGGCTTCCCAGTGACGTCAGAATGTTTGTGTCTTTGTGTTTCTGTTTGGGCACATGGGACACATGAGGATGGGTGGGCGGTTGAGTGGGAGTGTGGAGGTCTGTGTTTGTGTGCATGTGCGCCGTGCTCATGTTTTTGCCAATATGCCTGTCTCAGTCACGCTCAGAAATCTGTCTTTGTAGGCTGGAAGCAGAAAGAGGTTTGCAGAATTAGACAATATTATCACCAAATAGTTTTTGTTTTCTAAAAAAAATGCATTAAAAGGATCAGACCTATTTCAAATGCTCTTAGTCAGATGTGCATGCACGCGGGCAGGCAAGCATGTGTGCATCCATGCCATGGGCTGGATTTGGAGGTAGAGTATAAATAGATTGATGTCTTTCACCTCACAATTTCTCTGGTTCTATTTCTGCTGCAACTGAAATGATTCTGGTAAGTTATCTTAGAAATTACACAGATGCAGAAAAACTGCTTGTCTTAATTAGTTACACATTACTTCTAATAATAGATTTTATCTATCTATCCATCTGTCTATAATTTTTAGGCCATTTGAGGATTCACTTTTCTACAGGTGGGTTGTATAGGTTGGTTGAAGCTGTTGTAGTCTTTCTGATGGGATGTAGTCTCTGGATTTAAATTCTGCTGCAGAGCTTAGCCGGGTAGATTGGTTCTTGGTGAGTACACCACCCCTAAAAAATAAAATAAAATAAAAGTCCCAAAACCTCAGAGCATGTATGCATAAAGGAGATGGTAGATTAGGTTACTGGGGAAGGAAACTTACAAATGTACCTTTGCCAGAAGATTAACGGATGGTTGCAGTGAGTTGCTGATGAAGGCATTTTGTGTAAGAGCAGGCCCTAGCTGCCGGAGCTCATCTGTCTCCGCTGTCACTCCCCCCATGACTGCCTGTGCAGCAGTGAGCTGTCTGGGCTCACATGTCTGCCTCCCTCCTCTTCTTTCTCTCTCTGCAGGAATCCTGCCTCACTGAGTCCCAGAGGCAGAGCTTCCCATTGGAGAAGGGGAGTCGGAAGAAAGGCTGTTAAGGTCAGCTGTTTTCTGTCTGTTGTATGTCTGTCCTGTGCCCTGGCATGACCTTTTGAAAGTCACCTCCATACTCTTCAGGAACCCAGAGCTTTTATTATGGTAGGCCTAGCAAAAGTGACTAGTACCATTTGTTGACAATCACTCATTCTTGGCCAATGTATTGACCAAAATCTCTGCCTGGAAACCCCATGTTTCCATGCTCTGTGGATCAGAGAGGCAACACACACACACACACACACACACACACACACACCCCTCAGGTTTTTCAGTTCCCAGTCCAGACATAGCCCTGATACCTGATACAAGTTGCTAGCGAGCACATTGTGACATACGGGTGTCTAACAGGCAATTCTTTGTGACTTTTGTTCTCCTCTCCAACGTCTGATTTGGTTTTTTGTTTTGCTCTCTGACTCTCTTTACACACACACACACACACACACACACACACACACACACACACACACACACACTTCTCTAACTCCATGTCATCTTCTTATACTTAAAAGCAACAACTACCAGCTTCTCCAAACTGTTTTAAGATAATGAGGACTCACCTTTAACACCACGTTGTATCTAACCACAAACACGGGCACTTTCTGATGTATGTTGGGCCTATGTAAGCTGAAGTATCAGAAGTCAAAAATGGGTTGAGAACTCCTAAGTCGCAGACCATCCCACCTGAGCAGCCCCGTAGTACAGCGTAGAGAACAGATTCCTTCTCTGGTGACTACTGGGATGCCGAAATACATTGGGTACCACTGCCCAGCATGGATCTCATTGCACACTGCAGCCCGGAAAAGACCCAGATTCAAAACCCCAAATGCAGTTGCTTCTGGATGCTGTCACTTTCATACTCTTTTAAAGTCAGAGCATCCTTAGATGAACCATAATTAGGAGACCTGGTGTGCCAGAAAGATGGACAAACATCTGCTGGCCTCAACTTCCAGCACAGTAGGACTTGCTTTGCCTTATTCGTGGAGTGGGACCTTGGCAGCAAGCAGGCACATGCGTACTGCGTGTTTAGTGCTAAGACTGTCCAAACTCTCGGGTGGGGGGTGCACTCAGCTCCTAGACTCTAAGACTCAGAGTGAGTAGAGCCCACTAACGATCAAGAATACTTGCAAAATAAATGAGTATATTTCCTAGGAGAGCCACTTTCCTTATTAGCTAGGCGAAGAGAATTACAAATGGTTCCGTTCTGTTATGTTTCCTGTAGGACCCTCTTGAAAGCCGGCCTTGGCCTCTTACCTTGGTTTTACTGTCTGGGAGCTATTTCTTGTTTCTTAGCAGGTCCCATCCTTTACAGGAAGACATCATAGTTTGAAGAGTTCCATAGTCTTTGGTGTGGCCATGTTTGTGGGTGAACGCTTCCATTAGCTCTGTCTTTGGAAAGTCTAGTGAGGGCAAAGGTGGCAGGGAACAGAGATGCATGGATCCACATGGGCAAGCGCTTGGAAAAGTTCTAGCTACTGGAGAAAGACACTGTATCCATCAACACCTATTCACCATACACACATGGCTTCTGCCTTCAACCAGTCTTGGAGCAAACGTATCGCTAGGCCTATGATGGTTGTGCCTTTGTGGAACATGGCTAGACTTGTTTCTTTACTATTATCTTCTAAGTTATTTATAGAGTCCTCACATTGCATCGAGTAGTATTATAAGTAACGGAGGGATGTTTTACAGAGGGAAAGATGCAATATTGTACCGTGTTCGGTAAGGGACTTGAATACTCACAGATTTGGCATCTGCAAGGTGGGACAACCCATAAACCACCTCTCTTCAGTTTGGTAGGTAAACAAGCTCAAGTATGGTCCATGACAGTCCCCTAGGTCCCGTGGTTCCACCACTCTGGTCTCATGGTCCAGCTCTGACTTCCGCACTGTGTCTTTGCCCTGGGATACAGAAAATGGGAACACAGGACTCTGACTTTGCAGATACATTTGAAAACACTTGATCAAGTCTATGCTTGCTGCCGTCTATCCTGTTTGTAGGCTTCTTCTGTTTTGATCTGCATGTGAGCAAATAAAACAATGGTTGCTAGTCCACAGTCTATGAGATTTGCTATTTGCTGAACATACCCCAGGAAGCGCATGCGTGTACTCATTGAAGCTGGAGGCTGCGAGTATGTGTGCTTGCACGCGCGTGCTCGCATACACACACACACACACACACACACACACACACACACAAGTTTTCATATTAGTTTCCCGAGTTCATGGATAAAGTCCAGAGCTGCCAAAGCTCCCACTACTTCGCCATGTCACACTAATAGCTTCCAGATCCCGTCACATATTAAATTCATGCGGCTTCAGCGAAGCTATCTATTTAATGCAATTCGCTAAATGCCTGCGCAGCCCCGCTGACAGTGACATATTAGTTTTGCAGTCTTTTGCAATCTGATATCTCTGAATTTGCCACCGTACTAAAGATTTGATTAATGTGGTTCCATTTGGATGCAGTAATTGGCTGCGACTGTTGTAGAAAATAATCAGGCTTTCATTCCTTACAAGTGCACGGACATGCTAATGAGAGAGTGGGTTAATTAAGCCCGCGGCAGAAAGCGACAGTTACTGATGACTGTTATGACAAACCACCGACTCGGCATTTGGGAGCAGGACAGCAAATTTGCACTTTATGAAATTACAGGAAAACTAGGACATAAGGAATAAATAGTTACATCTGTTTGGTGAGAGGGGGAAGGGGTGGGGAGAAAGGAAAGGGGCACAAGAGGAAAAGAACAGGCGGAAGACAGCTTTCCCTGAGACAGACAGGGTCTGGGTCTCCGAGCCCAGGAGGCCCTGAAGAGCCCTATGCCTCAGTGGCTGCTGTTGCTTGCTCCGGAGGGGAATGGCGGCCAGAATGGGACGAGCCCAGACAAGCACCTGAAGTTCAAACTTCACAAAAGGGCCAGCTGCCTAGAAACGGATCGACTTGGGGAAAGAGGGAGGTTGAGGTCAAGGTGGGGAGGATTGCAAACTGCTTAGGAACCTTTTATCTGTGGCAAGTAGCTCTGTGGAGAAAACCAGGGTGGGGGGCAGGGCGGGTGCAGCCCAATCTCAGCTCTTTGGAGAATGTGTTTAGTAGATGTCTGGGGTGACTCTGATTCTCATACCTGTTTTACTTACTTATTTATTACTTATTTTTAAATCCTCCATTTAATTCACCTGTGTGTCTCAAGGCCTTCCTGCTCTTGGAGTTGAGTCTCAGAGCCAATCTTGGGCTCCTTCTGGAGGCTTCCCCAAGTTCTTCTAGGCTCCTTGGCTTTTTCCATTCTCCTATGTGGCTCTGAGACCTGTTTTCCTTTCTTTGAGGTATGTCCAACCTGTGACCCCTAGGCTGCATGTCCCCCAGGACAACTGAGGATGCTGTTTCACACAAACTCATAAACTTACTTAAAATGTTTTCAGATTCTTTTTTTTTTTTTTTTTTGCAATTTTTGTTTTGTTTCAGAGACTCAGTTTTAGGGCTTTTGAGCATGAACTTTGTAGGTGACGCTATCCAAAGGTTGGACATGCCTGCAAACCATTTAGGCCTGTAGGGAAGGAGATTCCCGTTCAGCCCTCAGGGGCTCCACTGAAGAACATGCCCTCACAAACAGTCTCTCTCTGGCTGTACTGGGTTCCCAGGACACTGTCCTGTCTGTCTGTGGTCCGCTCCCACCCCCAACCAATCAGCATCACCGAGCACAGGGAAGATAGTACTGTCCTGGATGCCAAGGAAGGAGCAAAACCCAGGACTTAGTTCCCGCCTTTCAGCAGCTGCACAGACAAGCCCCTAATTACACTACGGCTCTGTGAGAAGAAGGAGCCTGCTGTTTGTGTCTGTCTGCTGGGGCCCTGAGGGCATGGTTGAGGGAGTCCGGAATTAGAGCTAGGTAGGTTACTGGGGACAAATGGTAGAGTCCTCCATGACCCTTAAGGAGCCTGAGCTTATTCTGTACCAGAGGTGAAAGTCATTACAGAACTTTCCCCCCCAGCTTGTCACACTCAGATCTGTGCTCGAGGGAGGTCATGTTGGAAACAGAAACATGACATAAAGGCTCAAGAACAAACTGGAGACCAGAGCTCAGGCTTTGAGACCATCCCAGGCAGGTGAAGAAGTCACAGGCCTGGAGGATCAACATGGCGGATCCTTCCCAAGGTGGCCTTGTGGTTCACCTGGAAGTTTTCCCAGCCTTCTCCTGAGCTCTGAGGTGGGGCAGCAAGGATCCTGGAGGGAGTGATCTAAACAGGGACAGCAGGGACAATGGAAGGTGAGAGAAATTTTCTCTAGGGCCCAGCATCCTCAGTCACACTGGCAAGATGCAAACATGCAAAGTAAGGGGCGTGGTCTCTGACTCCCTGCTTATAGAGCAAGTCTCAGTTAAATTGCAAGCTTGCTCTGCTCACAAAAGCCAGTTTGTGGGTAAAAGTTCTGGGGAACCTGACCCCAGAGTACAGGCAGGGTGGTAACTCAGGGAAGCAACTTCAGTCAGCCGCTCCAGTTCAGCTCTTTCCTTTCCACCAAGAACCGGAAACAGTTTATTTGCAAAAAGTGCAGGATCCAGTGCATCTATTTGTCGGGCCTTTGCTGACCAGTGTCTGACATGCTGTTTGCTGGAATCTTCACTTTGACAGCAAGGATTCTAAGACTCAGGGAGGGGAAATAGAAGCCTCCGTTCACACAGCTGGTGAGTGGTGGGGTTGTGTTTTTGGTACTAAAGGTCCAAACTGCTCTTTCTCTCATTCTATAAGATGTTATTGAATAGATTTCTGGGTCAACACCGGTTTTACTCAGATAGAACACGTGTGTGTCCTCAGGCTCTGACATGGGTCTGCCCAGTTCCAAGGCCCTTCTCAGGCCCCTAGCACAGCAAGGCAGGGCTGTCTGAAGTGGGGATTAGATGCACGTGGCCCATGAGTTTCGCCACGTTTGTGGTTCCGGGTGCTTAATGCTGACAGACAAAAAAGTCTCCACAGCTCCAGACTCAGGATGTTTAGGACGAGATTCCCTCTTATTCCTGTATCTCTTGGCTAACAGGGACGAGATTCCCTCTTATTCCTGTATCTCTTGGCAAGCACAGGCTTTTGGACAGCAGGGCTGATTATTTTTGTGTTTCCAGTGACCTCACTGCCTTCTAGGAAGAGCCCCAGTGGAGGACGCAAAGTGATGGGGCTTTGGTCTGGGAGGTGAGTAGGAGCCTAGAGAAAAGGAGCAGGACCCCTCCCCCCATCACCCCCAAGCTGCTGCCCTTGCCAGCTATGGAGCTTCTGCAGTCTGAGCACCTGGCCTGCCTGGGACTTGCTGATTTAGACCAGAGGATTTTATGGTCGGAAAATGGCTTTCAAATTTGTTTGGGATTACCCAGAGCACATTTTAAACACTCAAATCGCCATCTTCATAATTTTCTTTTTAACATTTGCAATTTTCCTTAGTACAGCTCTACTGTCTTCCCTGGCACACCCCTGACCACTCAGTCTTTGGACTCTTTCCCGCTGGAAAGAGCCCCCGCAGCAGCATTTCTGCAGCAAACACCATGAAGATCAGGAGTACATTGTCTAAGGCCTGGAGTGGGTCTGTGTTCTCTGCTGTGTATACTGTCGACTAAGTTTAAGAGAGCTGTTTTAGGTCTAGAATCTCAGAATATGACCTTATTTGGAAGCTAGATCTTTGGATATGTAATTTCGGAGCGACGAGGTCATCCTGGTTACTGTGACCCTAAATCTAATTCCTAAGAAGAGGCTAAGATAAGCAGAAGAGAGAGTCGTGGTGAGGGGGGGACAGACATGATGAAGCCTTGAGTCTAAGAACCCTTAGGATAGCTAGTGGTGGCAATGAAAGGCTTGCCAAGAGCCTTCCCCGGGAGCTGGCGAACTGACACCATTTTAGCCTATAGCTTCTAGATTTGGAAGAAAACACCTCTCTTCTGGTATGGTAGGCCATCCAGCTTGTGGTGATGCCCTGTGGTGATACTAGGAAAGAAACACACCCTCTCAGATCGTGTCAGCCTACTCCCATGGTCTAGAACGCACAGAGAAAATGCCCTCCAAGTCCCCTCCCGTCTTCCTTCCTTCCATGAACCTGTGCGATCCAACATCCCAGAGCAGAACCCAGCAGAACCGCATCATTTCTGTTAAGCTGGCATATAATAAGTGCCAAGTCTTTCATTATCTGCTCGTTATCCATTCTTATACAAATGTTACTCTACACATCTTTGGTGTCTGACCCATACTTTAGGCTGTATTTTCACAACATGAGGAGACTTAGTGTGTTTTAAAAGAATTCTAGCTCCTCCACTTGCCTGTGTTAACTCTTCTGAAAGTTCTACATGAACACTCCGGGACCCTCCAAAAGAGACAAGACCCTGACTCCTTTTGCCTCCAGTGTCTCAGGAGCTCCTGCCAACCCCTCCTTTAATTGCAGGAGCCCTTGCCCCTATGGGCTGTCAGGGGCTCTGCACATTTTATACCTGACAGGACCTCTCCCAGAAACCCCGGAGGGAGACACCGTTAAAATGTTTTATGTTGGGGAATAGCTTGGTTTCTGTGCAATAAAAACCAAAGCCATTGAACAAGCAAGCTCCTGGGTAATTACTGGGATGGAGGAGATAGCTTCCATATGCTGGTGGGTGCTGGGGGCCCAGTCTGCATCTGTTCCCTTTGTTCTGTCAGAGAGCAGAGCCAGGAGGGGGGCTGACCTCTCGATAAACCCTGAACCAGAACCCTCCTCGAGCTTTGGGAGGAGGGACAAAGGTGGTGGAGGGAGGTCAGAGGGCAGACACATCTGGCTGGGGTGGGGGGGTTGGAAGGGAGTGGAGACAGGGAAGGGGGCTGGGGCTGCTCACCTCTAATCAATAATCCTGCTACCAGAGATCAGAGAACCATTCATTAGCGAGCTCGTTAGGTGATTGATAGGCTTAATTTTCCTGTCAAATGTGGACTTCCCTTGTAAACATGTCAATTGGGGAAAGTTCAAGCTTGTCACTTGGATTTATGGCTGGAATAACATGTAGGTGGAAAAGAGGGCCAGCTCCCCAGCGAGCAGGCTGGGGGCTCCAAATGTGAAGGGCAGGAGAGCCAGGTGCCTGGAAACACCCTTCCTTCTTCTTCATGCAGCTGAGATAACAGCTCTCATCCTCGGAGAAGTGGCCCAGGTGGCTTCCACTACCCCATCCAGTCATCCCCTGACCCAGCACCTCCCTCCTCCCACAGAGATCTCTCAGACTCAGCTACTGCTCCGCGAGGAGACCCAGAGGGACAGCCATAGGTTGGAAAAGCTCCCCTGGGCTGTGTCTCCTTCTGAGCTGTCCAGGGAGATAGGTACAGAATAGGAGTGGAAAGTACACAAACAAGCCATCAGTTCCTCAGTGAGCTGGAAAATTACCCGTGGCACTTGGGGGACAGGTTAGAGGACAGGTGGGCCCAGAGAAAGCAGTTGCTCAGAATGAATGGTGGAACAGTGGAGGGCTTCTGTAGCCAGAGCCCAAAGGGTGGTCCTGGGGGGTGCATTTGCTACAGCCTCTAGTTACTGCACCTCATTAAGCTGGCCAAGCACAGCCAGACTCCTCAGATGGGCAAAGAAACTTAGGCCCCTCTACAAGTGAGCACTGGATAATTGAAAATCCAGTTCAAGACTCACTGCCGCCAGTAGTGCTGGGGTCGCCATGGTAGAGAGGCTTCCTGGGACTCAATCCCTGGACTGCTTTGACCAGCAGATCCTGGAATTTGCTTGAAGAAGTCTCCCTTTAGCAGTAAAATGCTCCGGGTCTCCTGTCATACGCTTTCCTGTAGCATGACCCTGGACCACCTGAGAGGAGAGACCTCTGTCTTTCCTGTCCCTGTGTGCTCTGTGGTACCTCGCGGGAAACCCGAGTATCACTGCTGGATGCTGACAGCTGGGCAGGGCCTGAGCCTAGCTGTGGCCTGGACCATGTTACTACATCATAACTCACAGTCCTTTGTTCGGTGGCACCGGACTCTCATTATTGGGACCCTCAGTGTCAGCAGAGTTAGAGCAAGGAAAGGACTTAGGGGGCAGGTGAGACCTGTAAGGAAGACCTGTTCCTAGCACTGATCAGGGTGTGTGTGTGTGTGTGTGTGTGTGTGTGTATACACGTATGCAAAGGGGTGCTCAACTGAGTTATAGTTATGTGCAGGCCTCTGAACCCCTCCTGACCTTTTGCACACTAACAACTCATTTGTGCTTTGGGAACACTGTGTCCTGCAAACCTAACTGGGGTGTTGAGAGAATGAAGAAAGGACAGGAGCACATACAGAAAAGGTGGGAGCTGGTGGGTTCAGGTGGCAGTGTATCACCACCAGCAGCAAGCCGGAAACTCACCGTGTTTATTGTACACATCTGAATCAGGGACGCAGGCTACTGTGCACAGTGGGGCAAGGAGGCCCGTCTAGCTAATTTTCTTATGAGGCCTCTGTAAGGAAGCAGTCTCAGAGTGCAGCCATCCTGGAAGAGGAAGCTGTGGTTGACAGTCCCTACAGAGACCCTCAACATTTGCCCTCAGCGCAGGGGAAGGCTTTGCTGTCTCTCTGAGTCTAACCCAGAGAAGACATTTTCATGGGTATGAGGCACTGGGGTCCCTGGTGTGGTTGTGTTCATATCAACAGCACACATTCATTCAGGGCATCATCAGGACAATCCCTTGGGGTTTCCTCGGGCCCCCACGTGGAGATGTTCCGTCCTTTGGAGTGTAACTTTCTGCTGGGGCCTCGAACTGCTCAGGCTAAATTCTAAGGCAATAAATGAGAAGAAAGCTCTGGCTAGCCTGATGACCGACTTCCTTTTATGTTCCTCTTCTTGCTGGCGTTGAAAGTTTGATTATTTATATGGGCTGGCTCTTCCTCAGTGTTGTTGAAGAGGAATGGTGTTAGTCAAGTCTTAACCCTGTGACAAAATCCCTGAGGAGCTGAACTTACGGGGGGGCGGGGGGGGAGGTATTGTTGCCTGGCAGTTTCAGTCCATGGTTTTGTGATTCTGATAATTTTGGCGAGTGACGAGGCAGCACCTCACGGTGAGAACACCACACAGGAGGAGGTGTTTACTTCACAACAGCCACGGAGCCAACATGAATGTCAAGAAGAGGTTGGGGGGGAGGGTCACATGATCCCTTTAAAGAGCACCCACTATGGCCTAAGTTCCTCCCACAAGGCCCCACCTCTGAAAGGTCCCAGTACCTCACAAAAGACCACAGAGTTGGGACCAATCTTTATGCCATGAGCCTTTGTGGGGCAGGAAGGACAGGAGCAAGAGCAATAACAGCAATCACTATGCCGCCACTTTCTGGGTGCTCACCAGGCATTCCGCAAATATTGCCTCTTCCGACCCATGGCAAACCCCACCTCTGACATCACCACACAGGTGCTTTGGGGAATCTGGCCAGTGTAAGTCAGGACCATAGTGTGTGCCATGGGCTGAGACTGAAGACCGTCGGCTACATGACTTCAGAAGTCTATGCTAACTGGAGGAAATTGCACTGTGTCCGTTGAACTGATCAGAAACTCAGTTTTGTTTCTATTGTCCGGACCTCTGGGCACTTAGTGGCAGACATTTTTGTGATATATTTTTAGTTTTTTCTTCTACATCACAGAATATCTTTTCTCCCATAGAAAATCTGGCATCCCTAGGGAGCTGGACTGCCGCTGTAATCTTGTCTTGAATTGAGCTTGTGAAATGGCTCTAGGAGCAAGTTTGGGCACAAAAGCCCCATTGAACAGAACAGTAAGCGAGGTGTGTGTGGGGAGGGGATTTGACCACCAATCCTGGAGAGCTCTCCTGACAGGCAACAAGACCCTTCCCTTTGACACAGTCAAGACCACTCATCCCTTGTCCAGAAAACTCCCTCCAGAGGCTCTTGCCTTCCAGCCCACAATTGCTGATTATTGTTGTAAAAGTAATACACATCCTTTGATGAGCACCTGCTGAGTGCCGCAGGCGGCCCCAGATGTAATTTGCTCATGCCTTCTCTAGTGTTGTAGGAACCTCCGCTGTTTTCTGTTTGCGGAGAAAGAAGCAGAGGCCTAGAGAATAAGTCAGTTCCCCGAGGCTTGAAAGGAAATGTTTCTCAGGCTCAGAGGCTGGGCCAAGTCTACCAACCTCAGTTCCCTGTGTTCTTGGGCACTCAGCACCCATTGCCCTCCCTACTCTCCACCCCCATCCTTTCTCGACCTCCTTGGCAACCACACGTTTCCAGAGACAATGGTGAACCCTTCTTCCTGGTCAACCGCCTCTGGCCTTCTGACATCTGAGGTCAGGTGAGACAAAGGCTTCTGCCTAGTGCTGGGGTAGAAGGGACTGTGGCCTGTGCCATCTGTGTGTCTGTAGAGTATCCAGGGCAGGCTTTCCCAGGTAACTGAGGGTTCCTCTTATCCTGGCTGGTCTAGCTGGGAGGAAACAGATAAGATGCACTAACAGCTCCCCTCAGCAAGCAAGGAGCATCCTCAGGCTTCTAAACTGCAACTACCAGGGGCAATGGACGTTTCTTTTCGGTTCCTGCTGATGTCCGGGTTCAACTCTTCTTTTGGGGTACCACTTTCTCATCTCTCACAACCTTGACAATTATTTTGGAACCACTCCCATGGTTTCTTTTAAAAAATTGATGTATGTGTCTGATGTAAATGTGTGCATGTGTATGCATATGTGGATGTGTGTGTGCATGTGTGTGTGCGTGTGCATGTGTTTGCATGAATGTGTGCATGTGTATGCATGTGCATGTGTGTGTGCGCGTGTACACATTTGGAGCACAGAGGTTGACTTTCAGTATCTTCCTCTGTTTTTAGTATCTTCCACCTTATTTTTGGGGACAGGGTTTCTCACTTATCTGCAGCTTGCTGACTTGGCTGAACTACGTGGCAGGTGAGATCCTGGGATCGGTCAGTTCCCACCCCCTGAACACTGGGGCTATAGATACATGCCGCCAAGTCCAGCCTTTCCCTCTGTGCTGGGGACCTGAACTCGGATCCTCACGCTGGCCCGGCAATGCTCTACCCACGCCTCTCCAGCACCCCCCACCCTGATTTTTTTATGGCTAAATTTTAGCAAGAAAGTGTGCTCTTGATTGTTGTCCTTCCACCTGCTCAGCCAGCTGCATCCTTGAATCCCAGTAATTTCATGACAAGCAGGACTTTGATGAACTATCCCCATTTCAAAGAGACGGGGAGGCTCTTTAGGGCACATGAGGTACAACCCTTGTCTGCACTGGAAAGCGCCGGCTCTACTGTGCTGGCACTAGCCCCTGGGAACTGGCAAGTGAGATGAATTAGAAGCCTGGAGCAAAATATTTGGTTTCATGCAATTTACTTTCTTTCTCCCACTTGCTTAAAATTCGGTGGAACAATTAAATCTTAAAAGTGTCTTGTGGGCGCTTTGGGCTCCCTTTTCTTTCAAGTTTATTGATTGTATTAGCTATTACTCACAAAAGCAGGACTTTTTTTTTCGTTTTTAAACATTTAATAACACCATTTGGTTGAAACCCAGAAAGAGACAGTCTATAAAGTGACTGAGTACCAACACTGCAGCATGGAAAACTCCATACCTATGTACTAACAACCTGGAAGGCACACTTGAATTGAGGGCATTGGCTGTGCCCAGTGGAGAGAGAGAGGGAGGATGGCTGGGTGCTCTTGTTCAGTAGCAGAGGGTGTCACAGGAATATGTAAGGCCAAGAGGCTTGGGTGGCTGGATAAAGACAGCTGAGCAACAATGAGGCTCTTCTTTTCTTTGCCCATAGTGAGTCTGATAGCTGCTTTAACTGGATGTTTGTCACCTAGGGTACTCAAGTGAAAAAGAGAGAGAGAGAGAAAAAAAGGATTTTGGCTTACAGTTTTGGAGATTTCAGTCCAGGATTGGTTGGCTGCTTTGCTTTGGTTCTGTTGAGGTGTGGCTTGTCACAGTAGGGGCACACAGCAGGGGTAGCATCTTGTTTTCTGCTAACTATCAAGGAAAGAAAGAAGGGGCTGGTACCTACCAAGTCTCACTGGGCGCCATTGCCCCCAGCAATCTCCCTCCCTCTAACTAGACCCACCTGTTAAAAGCTCCATTCCCTCCAATAACTCTCTAGGCTGGGAACCAATCCTTTTATGCATGAACAGTCAGTGGGAGACTACAGTCTAACAACCAATAAACACAAGCAGCAAATTCTGAATTTAATTTGCAAGTTTTCTCTTCCCTCCTTCCCTTTCTTCCTTATTTCCTTTCTTCCCTCTCCCTTCGTTTACTTTACTTTTCTTTCTACGAATACTCTTATTTATGAGTTATGTATCCAGCTCTTTAGAAAGAAAAATCGAAAATGAGATTTTCCTATACAACCCAGGCTAATCTCGAAATCATGATCCTGCTGCCTTGGCCTCCGAATGCAAGGATTACAGGCGTGTGCTACCCACTGGGCTTAATTTGCAGCTTTCAGAATCATAGAACCAAACAGAGTGTCGTAATTGCAGACATTCGATAAGCGAAGGGGTCATGGAAGGCAGGGAAACACCATACGCCAGTATGTCTTCCAAGCGGAGTCTTCTAGGTGCCAGAGCTGGTGAGGACCTGAGTCATTTGCAGTCAAAAGGGCCGATTAAACCAGGACGACTGCTGCTTGAGCTGATTTTTGTTGTTTTTCTACAATCCAGGTTAAAAGGCATTTGAGAACAATGAACCATCAGGGCTGCCTCCTGTCTATCTGGGAAGAGGGCTGACATCTCGCTCCGTTTCAGCAATGGGGCCTCACAAGAGGCTTCAACATGGAACCCCTGCAAAGATGGAAGTGCGTTTCTAGGCAAAAGAGGAAGCGAAGCAGAGGGGGTGAGGAGGTGGAGGAAGGAGCTCGGCTGCCTGCGCTGTGCTTTGATGGCCTTATATTTCCAAGTCCTGGGAAAGAAGAATTGGAGCTGCAGAACTCAATATAGAGCAGCGATCTGTGGTCGGGGGAATGCGGCACATCTGCCTTTTATAGGTTTGGAATGAAAAATGTTTTTAATTAAGGAGTGGAATTGGGACTTTTAGTCTTGCTACATGCTATGTACCTGTCAAACCTGCTGGATGGGAATTTAACTGTGACCTCTCACCCCCCACCTACATTAACCAAAGGACTGCTAGAACCCAGAAGAACTGAGTACCTGGAGAATGCCTCTGTGCCCTACTGGAAACAGAATGGACCCCAGTGCAGAAAACCTCTGTCCCTCCTGGCGTGGGCCATTGCGACATGATTCCAGCTGATTGTGGACGTGAAGGATGGTCAGTATCATCGTCGGTTACAGACTGGCACTGCAAGTCAAGACGGCTTAGGGGCCCAACATAGCTCTAGTGACGATAAATACTCAGAAATGATTTCTAAACAAAGTTATGATGTGAAACCACAACAGAAACAAAAGAAACCTCCTAAGGAATCCTCATCCCCACCCTGCGTGCCCTTCTCTTAGGATGACAGCTGAGCCTGAGATGCCACTCACAAGGGGCTGGGCTGGACCCCCTGGGATTTGGAAGGAAGGAGAAGGAGCTACAGCAAGAATCACCTGCCCTCTCCTGGTCAACCACAGGGTTGTTTGAACTGTTTCTGGGCTCCTGTATTTTCACAAGTGCCTCCAGCTCTACGGTGCGGCCGCAGGAAGCAGGGCTCCTTGATCTCCAGCGAGTGGACTGGAACTTGCCTTATGAATCTTCAAAAAGGAAGGTGACCTCGTGGTAGCTCCGGGCTTTCCTGGGTCTCAACACCTTCTGCATTTTTACACATCCTCCTCATTGGCTCTTCTTTCTTCTTCTCTACCCTATTCCATTCCATCTCAATCCTTGGAGATCCAATGACAGTGTTAATACTTTCAAGGTCCCAAGTATTGACCTTTGCCCTTTAACAGGCTATGAAAACATTTTAATATGACCTCTGTGACTTTTTAGCTCAGGAGAATTTTTGAGTTAGCCTACCAAAGGTGAGCCATTCTTTCTCGTCTCCACCTTTTCTTCCTTTTCCCTCCCAGCCTTAAACTTGTGTTTAATCTACGCATTGGTAAAGGAGCGCTGACTCCAGTTCAAATGTCACCTCCATGCTGAAGTGTCCCCTCTCACTAGGCAGAAACGACTGTTCCTATGTCCACCACTGGGCTCTTACTGTTAGTTACATCCTTAATTCACAACCTAGGGTCATCGTGCCTGCCTTCCTTGGATAGTCAGCCTCCTCAAGTAGAAAAACCATGGTCATCTTTGCATCTCTAGCACTTAGTACAATTTCTAGCCTGTTGAAAACACCCCACGATTGTTGTTAGATGGAACTTGGAGGGCTGGAGAGGTGGCTTAGAGGTTAAGAGCACCGACTGCTCTTCCAGAGGCCCTGAGTTCAGTTCCCAGCAACCACATGGTGTCTCACAACCATCTGTAGTGAGATTCGGTGCCCTCTTCTGATGTGTGTATACATAATAGATGAAGAAATCTTAAAAAGAAGGAGGAGGAGGAGAATGAGGAGGAGGAGGAGGAGGAGGAGGAGGAGGAGGAGGAAGTGAGCCCAGAGTAGAAGAATGACAAGAATCAGGAAAACCATGGTAGATTTTGTAAGGTTTGATGGAAAGAAGTGATTCTCATGGAATAAAGATCAATTCTTGGTTGTCTGCCATGGTTAAAGTCAAGGACACCTATAATTTATCAACTATATTAGGCTACACACACACACACACACACACACACACACACATGCCACTTATATATCCATATAGACATACCCCATGTCAAAAAATATTTACAATTACTGCGTGAATTAAATTATGTTGCTTTCACTTCTTTTGCCGGGCTTGTTCATTTCCTTCATGGTTACATATAGAAAAGGCTAGACTTTTATCACACTTAGTATTATGTATTGTTTAGTAGTCAACACTGATAACTGCTAACACTTGGGGGGGGGCTCTCCCCATGTGTCGGGCATTCTCTAAAACACATTGCATACATTAACTTATTTCCTTGACACGGCGAACCTCCAGGAAGTTAAATGTAAGTCAGAGCTGGTAGCACCTTGCACGATTACAAACAGGAATTTCATAACACCCTATAGCCACAGAGATGGCAGAGCAGCTGGGAGTCCATGAATGTCAGATGCAGAGCTATTGTGACCTAATGAGAGTGTCTGATCCACACCTTCGGGAGTTTTGCTCGCCGACGTAAAGAAATGTTGACATTTTGGCTTGCAAGCATTAGAACAGGAAGGAAGGTCTACCCAAACTACAGTGTAGTGTAGTTTGCACCACTGATGTCAGTGCAGGAGAGTTGGGGAGAAGTTGGGAATGGAGCCCGAGCTTCCTATCACATGGATCATACGCATTTGATTCATAGGCGTGTGAAAGACCGCAGGCACCGAAGGTGAACGCAGGGCTGTGCATCTAAACCGTGACAATATGGTTGACTGGCTTCCTGGGGCTTTGTTTCATTGAGCCATGGAGTGGGACGTTATCTCGAGATAGTGACTCTTGGCGACTAACTCAAACTGGAGAACTGGAAGGATTCGCAGATTCTAAAAGGCTCCCTTTCTATTTAGGAGCCAAATTAATCTTTGGAAATTATGAGAAAACAGGACATTGTTTCAGTGCCTAGGGCACCAGGGCGTTAATACGTGCTTGCTTAGTGAATCGCCAGATTTCTCTCTGGCCTACACTGGGTCTGAGCTAGCAATTTCCTATCTCATTATGTTAGGTTCACACCCTATTAGTATTTATTTTGGTTAATACAATACAATTAGAGTATAATCATATCAGCAGCTTTCAGATCATGAAAGAAAAATAAAAGTTATTGAAACACTAATACTAATGAAAAGTGATAGAAAGTAGTTAATGCATTGAGATGCTTGCACCGAGTTAGACAGGAAACTGCGGCGTAGAAAGAGGGTGCCTTGTCTCGGTGCTCACTTCCTGATGAGGCTGTGATAGGTTTACCGTTTATTGGGGAAAGTTTCCCCACTTGGATCTGTTTTTAAAAGTGGTCTGGAGGCTGGTAACAGAAAACCACGCCAAGATCTAATTCTAACTCCTCTTTAAATGGCTGCGTGATGGCCCTTAGCTTTTGCTGGAGAGCAAGGAGGGTGTATAATGATTGCAAGGTCCCAGCTTTCTTCATTACATTTAATAGTGAGGTGACTTCTCGGAGCCTAAGCCAAGCACTGAAACATGTAAAGCTGTCCCCAGGTATGTTTGTTTGCCTGAAACAAGTACAAATGAAAACTCCAAAGCCTGGTGGCTACCAAGGACATCCTTCAGCATCATGTGAGCCATGGGACGCCATTCCAGGCACACAACCCCATCATTCCAGGTCTCCCAAGGCCTAGGCGGCCAGGTAGGGCAGGAGAACACGTGTCTCAGAGTTCAGACCTTGTATGAAGTTGGCTTTGTCATACCGCCCACTCTTCAGCTCTCCCCCGAGCCTCCTGATTGACTCTACTTTCTCCCACATGTCAAGAGGATGAGTGAGGGTTGCAAGTCAGAAAAGACCCTGGCGATGAAGCCCAGAAACACTCTAAATTGGATGCAGCCTCTCAGCATTGGTTTTCTTTGGGAGGTCTGAGGATGTCTGGGTGGCGACTCCATTTCTGGAGGGGCACAATCCCCACCTACGACTCAGGTTGAGTCCAACTTTTTGGCTCATGACTTACACATCACAAGAAATTCATTCTTTGGACTTGCGAGTTATGGTGCTATGTGGGGCAGTTCTGAGGAAATAATTAACAATTATTTCAGAGGAGAAGCTTCCAGCCGGAGCCGCACCTTGTGGTGGCTCACACATCTCACAAAGAACTGTTATTTAAGCAATAATCCTTGAGAAATTGGTCGTTACCCACATTAAACGACTCAGCCCATTGCCAAGGATGGTTAACGCTCTAATAAACTGGTCATTAACTGCAGTAACAATGAATTTCGAGGGGATTATTGCTATTATAAACCTTAATCAATGGTTTATAACAGCAATAATGTGGTCCTTTCTCTTAATGGTAAGTAGGGCAGCTTGCACCATTGCCTTGAAAATGTTTTTTTTGTGGTGGCTGATAATTTTGAGGGGAGGTGTCGGAAGGACCGCCCACTCTGGGAACAAACCAAGGAAAGTAAAGGTCACATGGGGCAACCTTGGTTGCCTGTGCTTTGTTGTCAAGGGACCAGAGATGTTCACAGAGTTTGGGATTCTCCTCAGCTCAGTTGGACCTCCTGCCCTGCAGACCCAGTAAGACTTCAGACTCCTGGTCCAGCATGACTCTCTGGATCAGGGATGCAACATAGCCTGGTCATCTTTATGAATAAACACTCACTTAAGAGACAGATGTGGCAGGAAATACAGAGGACATAGATGCTCAGATCTGTCACTAACTTGTCACATAATTCCAGGTGGCATGTCTCCTTTTTGTGCTTCTAAAAAGATGGAAGATCTTCTGGGGATAAGTGACTTCTCAAGCTCCTTCTAGTATGACATACCAAGGCTTTTCTAACAACATTGGCATCTTGTGTTAGCACACTATTAGAGAGCAGTAAAATAAGAAACTTAAACAATGCTTGATATTGTTTTTAGTTGCTTACATATATTAACTCGATGAATCTTTGAAATGGTCTACTTCTGTGGTAGAGGACCCTGAAGCAGAAGAGACAGAAAAGCTTGCCTGAACCACCAAGCTGTTATGAAGAAAGGCTGGGATTTGAACAGGGTCATCCTTCGTTGTTAGAAAGGTATGGGTTCTTTGACTACCCCCTCTCCAGCAGATGCCTGAACCTGCATATAATGTCAAACCCTACATATTGAATATGCTTTCTCTTGTACATGTGTACCTATGAAACTTAAGAACAATAACTAATAGTGAGAAAGAATGATTATAACAATGCTCTCATTAGTTTTCTCTCTCACTGTCATATGGTGGGTAGTTTATATAATGTGGATATGCTGGACACGGTGGCTTTCATGCCTCAAGCAGGATGGTACTGGATAGCATGAGCGTTCACCATATGACTCGGGAGTGATACCAGTTTAAAATATATGATGTGTTTTGGGGATTTATTATTAATAGCTCAGGATGTCATCTGCTGTAAAGCCCAACATCTGTGCTCCAACTCCCCCTTTCCACTCTGCCTTAAAGGTCCTCTTCATAGTCATCTTGGTAGGTACATCCTTTCAGATAGGCAGGCTGAGGCTATCTTCTTGGGTCTCCAAATGAGGAAGGCAGAGCTCTAAGAAATGTGGGGACCTACTAAAATAGATGCAATATGGCTGAGTCCTGCTGGTTATATCCTCCCCTTTTGCCTCTGCATGTGCTAGGGGTCTGTGCTAGTGAGACCCAAGGCCAGGAACTGCTATCTCCAATTCCATGAGTGGGCTGCAGCCCGAGGCCATGCTATTTCTTTCTCCAACCCCGCAGAGAGAAGGAAAGTTCACCCCCTCACCCCCATCACTAGAAGCCTGCTCCAGGACATAGAAGGAAGCTCTTCTATTACAGTTGGGCATTGCAAGGAATGTACTGGAAAACAGACCTTGGGGATCAGGATGATTTAGTTTTTAAGTTTTCTTTATTAAGGGAAATTTGAATCATATATAGAAGAATAGGGTATTTGCCCTTCTCCTCATGTACCCTTTGCTAGATTTAGACATATCATCTGCTGGTTTATTTGTTTTATTCCCTATCCCTCACTTTGTTCCTACCTTGCATTATTTTGGAGTAAACCATGGGTACCATATATTTTCATCTGTTTTAATACAGACTTGAAGAATTAAAAAGTAATTAAAAGATCAGGCCTTTAAAACGTAGCGACAGCTCCTTAGCAGAATTAAATACCCAGTTACATTTCAGGTTGACATCATGGGTTTCTCAGCTGGTCTGTACCTGGAGGCTTCCCTTGCTCCAACCATCTGCAGACTCTGTGATCAATGACGAACCCGATTTGCTCAGCCAGAGTAGGAAAGGTGCATCCAGTGTCCCTTACCTTCGGTCACCTGGTGGTTGAACAGCAGCGTTTGTTATCAGGACACACTGTCCTGTGCACATGTCCTCTATACATCACCCGGAGGAAGCCTCTGGATGCTGCCACCCTCCCACAGTGTGCCTTTCAAGTTGGCCTCTTCCCTGGCAGCACACTCCACAGGGTCTTTTATTCTCGATGAAGAGGGAATGGGTCTTTTCCTTGAGTCCTGGCAGACTTTGCAGTCTGTCTGTACAGGGGAGAGAGATACCTGGTGACCTTTCTCAAAAGTCAGACCAGAGGATGCCAGCTGCATTCTCATCATCAAGCATGTGGTGCAGAGCCTTTCCTTGGGGTATGGAAAATCCCACCCCCTTGCTTAGCCTGGTTATGTGGGTGACAATCCCCTCTGACACTACCCTACTGATACCTCTGCCCCCCCCACCCCCATTCAGGTGCATCTTGAGATGGCTGGGCTGGGTGTGTGAAAAATCTCTGGAGACATTTCCAAGCTTCATATTTTCTTCTGGAACCCATACGTATCCAGAAGCATGACGGTTTGAATAAGAATGGCCCCCTTAGGCTCATCGATTTGAAAGTTTGGACATTAGAGAGTGGTGTTACTTGATGGGGATAAGGAAGTGTGACTTTGACTTTGACTTTGTTGGAGTAGGTGTTGGAGGAAGTGTATCACAGCGAATGGGCTTTGGGGTTTGAGAAGCTCAAGCCAAGCCCAGCCTCTCTCTCTCTCTCTCTCTCTCTCTCTCTCTCTCTCTCTCTCTCTCTCTCTCTCATCCTACTGCCCTTAATTCTGGATGTAGGACTCTCAGCTCCTCTCCAGGGCCATGTCTGCTTGCATGCCACTGTGCTTTCTGCTATGATAACAATAATGAACTAAACCTCTGAACCGGCCCCAGTTAAATGCTTTCCTATATAAGAGTTGCTGTGGTCGTGGTGTCTCTTCACAGCAATAGAACACTGGCCCTATGTCCCTTTCTTTCACACAGCTGGTGTTCATGCTAAATTGTATTCCAATTCTCTTGATGTGCTAAACCTTGTCTTGGTTTAACAACTTACCAATATGATTCCTGTCCTCCAGGGCTGAGAGACACATTGTCCCTTAAGAGCTTGGGCCAGTGGGTCTGGGAGTAGAGGACTTCCCTAAACAGCCACTGGCAGCTCTATTTTCTAGGTCTTTCCTGGAGTTTCAGGCTTTAGCCATAAAATGGATTTAATCACAGTCATCTGGCCAGGCATGGCAGCACATGACTGTGATTCTAGCACTTGGGAGGTTGAGGCAGGAGAATCATAAATTGGAGACCAGCCTGAGCCATGTTGTGAGACTCTATATCAAGACAAAAGACCTCCCCACCCCAACAATCAACAGCAAAAAGCCCCACTGAAACCCCACAGGGACAGTGTGTCGTAAGAGTGCTGCTAGCGGCAAATCAATAAATGCATGGGCCAGGATTTGGAAATAAGATGCTTTAACAACGGAAAAGTCACTCAACGGCTGCTCACATTTTCTCCTCTGAACTTATAATTGGACTGTGGGCCAGGAAAGCTGACCAGTTTCCTTATGAGCTGCCCGCATAGTCTGAGACTCGGCAAGAGTTTGAGCCTTTGAGGCCTTTGCCAGAGGCGCCCCTGCTGGCTGATCCAGCCTCAGCACCCAGTAGCTAAAAGGTAGGATCTCAGGAGGGTCTGCACACTCCAAAGCCTTCCTGCAGGTGGGGAACTTAACTGGGTTCTTTCAGGCTTGCTCCCAGCTGTTCCCCTACCCTGCTCTGAGCCGTGTGGGCATCAGTTCTTCCGGGAGGCTCCCCAGCCTCCCAAAGCTCCTCTGTCCCAGCCTGAGTGGGTAGGAGCCTGTGAGGCTCCCAGGCAGAAGGTGGGGGCATAGAAAGACTGATCTAGAATAAACGGAAAAGTTTACTCTCTGCAGCACCGAAATAAAAAAGCTCATTCAGAAAGTTAATGATTTATTTTATCGTTTCATTATCAGGGTCACATTACTCAATAGCATTTCAAACATGTCATTTGTACAAACTATGGTAATTAAAATTTATAACATACTTCATCAGCAGCATATGAATCTTTTAGCCGGCACTCTGCTGTCATATAAACAGTGTAATTTCAACTGCAATTCACCCTTTATTGGCTCTCATTTGTGATTTAACAGCCATCAATGGCTGTGCTATAAAGAATAAATTAACCATCCGTAAACCTTATGATGACAGGGACAGTCAAATAGACTTAAATGTCTTCCGCCCAGCTTTGGGAGCCAGCAGAGAGCAGGTGAAGGCCAGGTATGAACGGGGACCCTCGGTGAGGACCCTGGTGATTCTTGCTGTGTCTTCTCAGCGGGGATGGTACTGGCTGATTCCCAGGTGCCTCTGGCTTCTGCTATTAAGAATGTCTGCTTCTCTGCTTCTAGTGTATGCTTGGACAGGGAACAGCTCATTCTACAGCCACCTGGGATGTCTGTGCTCAGGGAGGGACCTTCGCCTCATCGACCAGTAGTTGCCATGTGACAGCATTTAGAGACAGATGGGACAATTTTGGTCAATCTGGTAAGGGGGTAGAAATAATGGCGACCAGGAGCCAGGGTCAGTGCCCCTGACCAGCCCGGCAGTGAGTAGGATGTGTTTTCCTCCAGACACCTCTAGCACCCTGCTGAGAAACCTAAGAAACCCAGACTTCTCTTTATACAGGGAGGAAACAGCCCTGGAGAGGGCAAGGGCCTTGCTACCTGGACTCAGAAGGCAGAGGCCAGAGAACCCAGGGATAGCTGGAGATGGGAACGCCCCAGCGGGTCTGGCTGACTCTCTGGGAGGGGCCTAGGCTGGGAACACTGCTTCCCAGGGCCACACTCAGGGCGCCCTTTTAGAGAGGGTAGTTAGGTGATGTGTCTAACCCTATGGCTGGTACTGCACACAGCTCATAAATGAAGTGGATTGCATTTGTTACTGAGACATCTCCAGGGAGCCTGGGTCACGCAGGCCAATAAAATTGGCCTCATAAATTCATCTCGACATGCAGGATTACTCCAGCCCGCTGAGGTCACCTTCCTGCCCTGATTTATTGCCAGCCTATGGGTTAATAATACTGTTTACTGAGTGTTCCTTTCCTTCCTCCTCACCCCTCCCCTTCTTTGAGTAGATACTGATCAAAGCCTCCTTCTGCAGGGGTGTGGTGGGACTGGAATTCGTGGGTTGGGTGCTGAATTCTGAGCTGTCTTAAAGCAATAACTTCTTTTCTTCCCAAGAGTCTCTCCAGTCCAGTTTAGTGAAGAATGGTGTGGGGACGGAGGGCCAAGCTTCCCCTGTCACATGTGTGCTTGTAACATTAGATAAGAAGTGACTTTGTTCAGTTGTATGACTCACATTCATATGAGGCTCGTGAATGATGGTCACCCTCTAATTAGTGATTGTCTTGAACTTCGTGTTTAAATAGAAAGGTGATAGGGACCAATTGCCTGTGCTTGTTTTTTTGTTTGTTTTGTTTTTTTTTTTCTTTTATTCTTTTAAGACCAGAGGGTAGGTAGTAACGAAATGGGGGAAAAGCTTACACAGAGACCTGGAGAGTCTCTGAGTTTATTTCTTACTTTTTAAGCTTCCCAGTGTTAATTGGGGTTGCAAAATATCCCCTACATACACAATGAGTCTTTCCTAGCCCTAGCATCAGTAGCAGCATTGCTGTGCTTAAACTTCTGGGGAGCCCTTGGAAGGGAACTATGCTCTAGACTGAATCCTGGACCAGCACACAACAAACCTAACACAGGGGTTCCTGAAGCCTCTGCCTACTGAGTTTTCCTTCCGGAACCTGTGGCTAACCCTTACAGGGAAAGAAAGGTCCTTCAAAGATGACTTTGACCTGATCTCAATGTCCCAAGGAACCTAGAAATCCGAAAAGGGGGGCAGAGCACTCATGGGCATCTTTAGTGGAATTAGCGAACAATTACTGAGCAATTTCTCTGTGAGTTTCGAAGCCCTGGGAGTTAAGCATCAAGCAGCCTCTGCCTTGGGGGCACTGATGAGCTGCTAGAGAATCCTGATGAACGGCTGCCAACGGAGGCACAGAGAAATTTAATAAAACAAAGGAAGGAGTTAGTGAGTTCAACTGTGACCAATCTTGGAGTCTGGGTGGCCGTTTATTCAGTCATCAACACTTGGGGATCCTTGTTTCTTCCTAGGCACCGACTCCCAGATAGGCGACATCTTCCTCCTCTGCTGGTGGTTTGGGGCTGATTGCTACACAGGCCCTGCTCTTTTCCATTCAATAGAGACCTTCTCTATTCCCCCTCTCCAATCTCCCCCCCCCTTAGGCTCTCATCCGGCCTCCCTGATGGCTGATGTGCCCACAGAGAGCATTAAGAAGACAAAGTCACATTTGGAGATGCTGGGCCTGCTTCTGTGACTTAGAGGCTGAGGAAGCTAAGTTGAGAAAACACACAGCCGTGGAAGGGATGCTGAAGTTGTTGGCCAAAGCTGGCCCTGGAGGGAGCACCAGCTGCCTGGCCACAGTTAGAAAACCAGCTTCCATGCTTCCCAGGAGCTCTCTCTGGCAGGTGATTAGTGACCTTTGGCAATCTGTCTTTGCAGACTCTGCCTGGTCCTAGAGGACAGAGAACAGAAATGAGGAAGGATGGGGCTTTGGCATAGTGAGAGCAGCTGGGACAGGTGGCAGTTCAAGAACATATCTGGTACCTGGATGCTAAGACATTTGTTATAACCAACTATCCCTTCTCCATGCAAGAGGATAAAACACATGCCAGGCAAGGCTATGGAAGTCTGTGCATATGTGACCTCATTGCCCCATACAGCACCCTAAGAGGCCAGTAGGCCAGCATCTTTGTTTATAGCTCTGGTGAGAGCCCCTGAGAGAGGATGATAGATAAATTTAAGGTCACATACTTTGTAAGTGATTTAGACAAAATCTGTCTGGCCTTTAAGCCCATACTTTTCAAAATCCCATTGGACTGTTTCCTCATCCTCTGAGGAAGCTGAAAATATGGCTTTAAGGGGCTTGACCAGTGGGTATAGTGGTGCAAACCTGTAACACCCCCTTTCTGGAGGCTAAAATAGGTGATTGTGAGTTCAAGAAAAGTCTGGATTACATAGTGAGACCCTATCTTTAGAAAATAAAGAGGCTTGACCAGTGCCAGGACTGAATAACTGCACAGCTGGACATAGAAATTGCTCTTTACTTCATTATCCTGTTTCCCACTTGGCCTGGAGAAAAACCATTAAGCAGTTTCTGGCTCTAGAACACTTACTCACTCTGATGACTAATAAGCACTGGGGAATATGGGGATAATGTCTATCTGTCTATCTATCTATCATCCATTTATCACACCTATCTTTCATCCATATTCCATCTTTCATATGTATCTACCATCTATCATATGTCTTTCTTTCTCATCTGTCATCTTTCTATCTGTTCTCCATCTACTACATTTATCTATCATCTATCTTACCTATCTCTCTATCCATCAATCATATCAATCTAGCTATCTATATATAGATGTTGTTGTGTCTGTTCTTCTTGGAAATACCCAAAGTGACTGTTGTCCCTGGAGTCAGGTGAGGGAGAACTCTACTGGTACCATTGATGCAACTTTGATGCAAGTCTCTGTTAGGTCTGGATTTCCATGGTTGGCCTCTTGGTCCTCTGAGGTCACCGGCTAAGTTACCTTCCTCCCGAGTGTGCAGGCAGCACAAACGTTCTCTTTTATCTGCTGTTTCTTTGCAATGTCTGCAACTGGCAGGGTGAGTTCGAAGGGTCTTCTATTAAACAAATCTAAGTCACAGGGAGATGGTTAAGCTTAGCATGGAGAAACTTCCTAAGTCATCAGTATTGCTTTCCAGAGGCCATTTGGTAGGTGACAATTTCTGTGTCAGACACAAGGAGGCAAAGAGAGGTGGCTGGGCAGGAAACAGGCCACATTTAGCAAGCTTTCTCTACGTATCTGATGTGGGAACCAATCTGCCTGGGAGTGTGCTGCTTCTAGAGCTTTCTAAGTCAGTAGTGTGGCTGGAGGGTAAGAGCTGGGGATGTCTCAGAGGTAGACCAGCGTGGGTCTCTTACTGGGTCTCTAAGATACTGACACCATGAGAGAAAGAATTCAGAGACGAGACAAAGTTTGGAGCTGGATGACAGTTTTACCAAGAATTGAGTATGGGCTCCCTAAGAGGGAGATGCAGGATTTTGGTTAGCTGGGCTGATTGGACGTGGGGGTCAGGGCTGATTCTTAAGTTAGGAAGAGGAAAGGAGGGAGAAACTCTATGAAAGGAATACCAGGAATGGGTTGGGATTTTCCCAGAACAGGATTTACTCAACTTTTCTAGTCTTATGTGGACTGTTGAATGTGCCCTTGTACCAGATGTGTGGTGGAAGCTGGGTATTTTGCAAAACTGTAGCTATAGAGATGCCATTAAAATGAAGCAAAGGACCTTCTGTGGTCATCTAGATTGGCTGTGGGACTTCTGTGGTCATCTAGATTGGCTGCATGAGTCCCAGCTGGTTCTGAGTGGTTTTTTTCTTTTTCTTAATGTTTGAGTTTTTAAATTGTGACCTGCTGCAGCATGGCTCTGCCGCCACACTAGCCTCTGATAGTTATACAGTGTGGCTCTCCAGTCCATGCCTATAGCACTGAGTTACCCTGGAGCAAGCAGAAGCCACATGATAGGGTTCTAGACCTAGTTTTCCCACCGACTCTCTGCTGTGAGACCGTGAGAGCCTTCAATACTCCTGTCTTCACACCCCTCAGTTTTTCCCTTAATCTGTTGGGGACAGGCAACTTGGTGATGGACAACAGACAGGACTCACAGCAAAGCACTCTCACGACACAGGCAACACTAATGTTGGTGATGGGAAGCCCTGCCCCTTTACTTTGACTTTGAGATGCTCTTGAAGTTATGCATCAGTTATTGCATGAGGGTAGAGATAAATTTGCCTTCCTGTCTACCCGCTTCCAAATTCATAATGTGCCATAGTCTGCAACTGTACCTGGAGATGCAGTCCCTAAAGACTTGATAAAGTTAAAAAAAAAAAAGCTGAGGTTGCCCTGTGAGCCCTAATCCAATGTGAAGAAGACACAGATGGCTAATAGAGCAGAGTGTCACGTGAAGTCCCAGGGATGAGGTGGCCATCTGCAAGCCGCTGAGAGAAGTCCCAGAAGAAACCAGCCCTGCCTACACTTTGATCTCCAGTCCCCAGCTTACAGAACTACAAGGAAGTAAGTCTCTGTGGTTTGGACCCTCTCGGCAGATGTTGCTTTATTACATCTGTCCTAGCAGACTATTGCACATGGCAGATGGACTTACTCATCTCGTTTACAAACACTCTGGGGAATTTCAGAGTGATCTGGAAACGGCGGGGTGTAATGAAGGGCCTGTCCAGCCAAGGCCTGGGGTAGGCGTGTAATTGGGAACAATTGCATGGGTTTCACCTACGATTTTCTAGGTGTGTAGGAGGAATTCTCATTTAGGCTTCCTTGTTTAATCCTCCCATTTGCCTCCACAAGAAACGATTGCAATTTCCAATTTGCTGACGGGGAAACAAGCCCAGGGGCTTCAGTGACTTGGCCACACAATGAACCTCAGTGGAGCCAGGGATTCTGATGGTTGATTTGCTTAAGTGTTTTGCTTCAGGACCAGCCCAGGAAACATCTTGAGGGCTGAACCCAACCACAAAGGTGACCTGCTGGAAGAGTAATTTCAAAGAAAGAAATAAAGGTGAGGCACAAGAAGAATTTCAAAGCCTTTTCCTAACCAAAACAAATGGCCGGGAACCTGAGCTTTGCAGAGATTGCCTGCCGCATCTCCAAAAGCAGCTCTTGACACAAGCCAATGCCTCGCTGCCTCTGAAATTTATGCCGGAGTTTAGACAGGGAACACAAATCATCGTAATCTCCCGATGAAAGATCACTGTCTCTGCAAATGCATTACCTGCTTGGAAAGCCACATGGTAAAAATACTGATAACGCATGGGCACAGGGAGAGCGATTTCCATGCCCAGGCACTGCCAGCTAAAATGCACGCACATGCACGCACCTGCGCAAAAGGCGGCAGATGACAAAGTAAGTCACCGGGGTCCAGGAGCAGCTTCTGTGTCTGGCTGTGACTCCGACACTTGAAGAAAAGACTGGATAGTCCTGTCTCGGTGTCCAACATGGGTGGGCATTGGGGTGGAGGAGGCCTGAGGGGAAGGTGCCATGTGCCTATCCCTTTCCTGCAAGAATCCAAATATTCTTTGGGTTCATGGGAAGAGAGATGCTGAAGAAGAGGGAGTCCTGCAAAGAACCTGAGCTTATCTTTCCCTGCTTTTGTCTCTCTGAACTTCTCCGCCAGTCCCATTGGAGACCACCTGCTGTCTCCTTTTCCTGGCTTTTAGCATGGAGGGTGGGGCTGCAGCCCTCTCTGAACTTGTCTTTACATCTTCTTTCACGTCCACCCTTCTCTGTTCTTAGCTGCTTCCTGATATAGCAAGATGGAGGAGGCCTGGGCCCATACTCTCCTGCTCTCTGTGGTCGTAAGTCCGGCTCAGTACTGCTTAGCAGTTTCGCCCTGGGCTGGTTCCTTTCCTCTCTGGAACCGTAGCCGCGGTCCCTGCACTGCCCCACCTTCTCTCAACCTCAGCCACTTAGGTTACAGCTTGAGGGTGGGTCTTGCGTGGCCTTCTTTGCAACGTTCTCTTCTGCTGCAGTGTGAGCTGAGTGCCAAGGCTAGTTTTCCTCCCTGCTCTGCTCAGGAGGAAAAGCAATTCGTCGCCTAATGGGCCTGCTGAACAGGTGCGTGCATCCCTCTTGCCGAAATGATTACTGGGTAAACAAAGCAGAAAGAACCCAGACTCAAGTATTGTCCTAAAGGGGGAAATAATACTTCAAAATGGTCAAAATGCTTACCAACCTCATGCGTGGGAAACAGGAAAGATACTCTGAGACGGGCTTTTCCAGTTGAAACGAGAAAGTCAACCTCTGGCCACCAGCTGTCCACCCCGAGGTCAGCTGTCCTCCAGAGGGGTGTCCTGGTGGGAATAGAATCTGGCAATATCTTTTCTACCATTTTTTTCACCTTCTTGACACAAACGAGTAAGAACCCAAGAATCAGCGTACATGGAGAGCCGCAAATGTGCTTGTGGCAGTATCCAGGGCTGATGTGAGGGAAAAAAGACGTGGCTTCACAGATGGCCCTGAGAGGTGCCCCAAAGACCTGTCCAGAGGAACTGGCTGCGATGTCAAGGCTCAAGCGGTGTGACTGGAGGCGTGCCCAGGACATTCCAAGTAAGCGGCGGTGAGGGATGATCCGCCAGCTAATAAACGAGCTTGTAACAGGTGTGCCATGCCCACTCCTCCCTTTATTGAACCCTACTTCCCGTTTACTAACATCCTCCCCAAATGGGTTCTTGCCCCATAAAACCAAATAGCATTTGGAACCCGAAACCAAACACCTCTCCTGTGATGGTCTTCTTGTCATGTGTTAATAAGACAGACTCCTAGCTGCCCTGGAATCTAGAGATTGGATTGTTTCCACCAATCGTCTTGGGTGTCTTTTAGGTCTTGGTACTCTTTCTCTCATCCCTTTCCTCCCATGCAATGAAAAGCTTCTCAGGCGAGCACGTGAACACTAACTTCTTGCACTGGATCTGGGATTGCTTACAGGAAACGCCAGTGTGCTTTTTAAGAAAGGAAAGCGAAGAGCCTGAAACAAGGCAGAGAATGGGTGATGTGGAGAGAAAGGGGAACAGTTAAGCACTTGGCTAAGACTGTAGTTCTAACAGACATGAAGTAACACATAAGCAAGATGTAGCATTTATTCATTCGCCTAAAACTATTTATTTGGCAAGGGTGTAGCTCGCTCGGTGCAACATGCGCTTAGCATACATGGGGCCCTTGGTTCCATCCCTGGCGCCATTAAAAGTGTCAGGTGTAGTAGATGAACTGTAAGCAAAATGAATATAGATGCATCTTCATCTCTGAGCATGCTCCAAAGCATCGCAGGCATACACATAAGGGTTAGAACTGCAGAAATGGGAAGAAGCATCAACTGGGCCCATGGAAACACGAAATAGTAGGGTTTGATCAAACTGAAGAAGACAGAGGGATTTTCCTGAGGAAGTGACAGCAGAGTGAAGATCTGAGGATGAACAGAAGGTTATTAGGTGAAGTGGGAAGAGAAAGGAAGGGGAAGTGAGGGAAGGGAAAGGGAGGGAGAAGGGGAGAGGAGGGAAGTGGAGGGGAAGGAAGAGAAGAGAAGGGGAGGGGAAGGGAAGAAAGGGGAGAGGGGAAGGAAGGAAAAGGGAGGGAAGGGGAAGAAAAGGGAGGAAAGAGGTGGACATCCCATCCAGCTAGGATGGAAAGGTCTATGGGCTGAAGGTTTATAACAGACACGATTTACGAAGACTTAGAATCAGAACATACAAAGGATTCTCATAAACCAGTGGGAAAAGTGCAAGCAGTTTTGTGAAAATGAGAAGGGGACCACACAACGGCATTTCATGAAGGATAAAATAAACCTGTGGGCTTGTCTGATACAATTAGAGACCGGGAGATTACAGCATTTATAGCATTTAACTGGCAATGATGAAATGGCTGGCAACACCAAGTATTGCAGACTATGGTGAGAGTGTGAAGATGGGAAAGGCTTCGATAATTAACCAGGAATTATTTTCTAAACCACTCTTTCCTATACCTCGGAATACAGATCAAGGGGGCATATTTAGGAATGTTCGTACTAGTACTGTCAGTAAGAGAAATGAAAAGCCAGGATACAGTGTGGTTGGTGATCCAGAGAAAAGATGACAGATAAACTGCGGCAGAGCCACACGATATAGTTCCAGTGTCTTCTACAAAAATCACATTAAATTAAACTGGCATTGCAACATCATTAAAAGGTGGGCCTTTGAGCAGCGGTTATACCAGGAGGCCTCTGCTGTCGTGTATAGAATGATGCCAGTATTGTGGGACTGACTTAGTTCTTGCAGAATTGATGTCCTGGTTGAAGGGTAAGTTTGGTTCCATTTATTTCCTGCCTTCTGTGTTCTTTCTCTTTCCATTTTCCTCCATGTAACTATGTGATTCCAAGCTCCCAGCCAGGTGAGAGAACTATGTTCTTGTGTTGTAGGAGGACTGCTTGTTTGTTCCCAGCTGTCCCAAAATAACCACCCAGAAACTATATTAATTAAATCACTGTGTGGCCAATAGCTTAAGCATATTTCTAGCTAACTCATATCTTAAATTAACCCATCTCCATTAATCTGTGTATCACCACGAGGCTGTGACATACCAGGTAAAGTTCCAGCATCTGTCTCCAGTGGGGCTAGATGGCTTCTCCTTGACTCTGCCTTCTTTCTCCCAGTATTCAGTTTAGTTTTCCTTGCCTAGCTCTACTGTTCTAAGCCACTGGCTGAGACAGATTCTTTATTAACCAATGGTATTCACAGCATACAGAAGGGAATCTCACATCACCTCCCCTTTTCTGTCTAAATGAAAAGGAAGGTTTTAATCTTAACATAGTAAAATTACATATAACAAAATAGGTATCAAGTAAGGATTATAGTTACAATATTTATATCTACTTTATCTTTTATCATAACTAAGGAAAACTATAATTATAACTATCTATTCTTCGACTCCATCAAAGACAACAGAAAGATATAATATTACCTAAGTTAATAGGAAGTACTTTGTAAGAAACTTTCAAATCTCTAGAATTGACAGAGACATCTTATTGCCTGGACAGTCACCCAAAGTTATTCTGTAACTTTGGGGCATACATATTCAGCCTACTGGCCAATAGTATTCTGCAGACTTTTCCATGAAGCAGGAACTTTCAAAGACAGTTCTGCCTATATTGGCAGTTTGTCAGTCACTTTCTTCTGTGTCCTGCAGAATGTCTAGTATACTATTTCATGAAGCAGGAACCCCGAAGGATCGTCTCACTTTTAGGCAATTTTGGCAGTCATTTTTCTGTGGGTCCTGCATATCCAGTTCATAAAGCATACCATCAAGCAGTCCAGGCAAGAGCAGTTTCTTGCCCAAATGGCTAGCAAACTCCATTATCCTTTTGAAATAATTGGTGCTGTCAGGAGCAGGTGTGTCCCATTGTCATAAAAGTCCTAAGCTTTTAAAAAAACATTTTAAATGCCATATTCTGTAGGTCTCTGAAAGATTTGAAGAAAACCCACCTAACTGAAATGTATCTCTATATATCTAGAAAACCTAACTAGCATGACTACAAGCTTGACTATTATAGATGACTATTAACCTATATTTCTTAATTATACATTACATTTTTAAAATGAGTTGCACAAACATAATACCTTAATTAAGAGCAGAAATTTACATATAACAAATTTGATCTTAAATTTGTATCCATACCAATGCAAAGTATTGATCTCTATATCATATCCTCCTTTAAATGTAAACAAATGTTTATAAGCACTCATTTAGGGAATTTGAGCATAGTTCTCTCCAAACTGCTTCCTGCTTTTTGTTGGGCAAAGTATTTTTGGAGGTGTTCATGGTGACCTTTCAGGGGGTTCTTGATCCATCAAACCACATTAGTCTGGAAGGATTCCACAGGTTTTCATCCTCTGTGGAAACAAAAGAAGAACCTCTTTTCCAGTGCAACAAATCCTTAGACCCAAATTTTGAAGTCAAGATAATCTTTATGTTGTCTTGTCTTAGCAACCCCAGAATCAAATATCTCTCTGGACTGTATTAATTAAATCACTGCTTGGCCCATTAGCTCTAGTTTCTTATTAGCTAACTCTTACATCTTAATTTAACTCATTTGTATTAATCTGTGTATTGCCACATGGCTGTGGCTTACCAGCAAGTTTACATCTGGCATCTGTCGCTGGTGGGGCTACATAGTTCCTCTCTGAGTCTGCCTTTTTTCTCCCAGCATTCAGTTTAGTTTTCTCTGCCTACCTCTGTTCTGCCCTGCTATAGGTCCAAAGCATTTTCTTTATTAACCAATGGTATTCACAGCATACAGAAGGGACTCCCACATCATTCTTGGACTTTCTATTCTACAGAACCATGCATCAAATTTTTGACCATTAGAGATAACATACTCTCAAATGCTCATACAGCAGCAGCAACTGAACTATGATTTCATACATGGGAAAGAATGCAATAGGCAAAAGGCAAGAATGAATGTGACATGCAACAATCTTAGTCAACCTTAAGTCTTTAAAATCTTGGTATAAAGACAAATGAAAAGCAAGTCTAAAAATAGCACACAAAGTATTAATCTATTTTTATAAAGTAGACCACAACTAAAATTATTTTAGGGGCATATGAATCTTTTATGCTGTAAACAAGTATTTTAGGAATGTATATATTTATATGTACACATTTTGGGAATATATATTATACATGTGATGTATACATATATGTATTATGTATATGTGATAAACTAGTTAGTAAGGAAAAAGTATAAAGAACACAAGGTTCAAGATGATGATTACCTGGGGCTAGTAACCAGGAGGAGTCGATTTGAGGTAACTCCAGATGATAGTGATTTTTCAGTCCTGGAAATTGAACCTGTGACTTTGAATATGATAGCCAAGAGCTCTACCACTGAGTACATAGATCTAAGTCCATAGGAAAAAAAACTTTTTATTGTGAGACAGGATCTCACTAAGTCATCCAGATTGGCCTTGAACTCACTCTGTAGCCCAGGCTGGCCTTGAACATATGATTCTTATTGAGTAGCTGGGATTTTAGGCCTGCACCCCCAGACATAGTGTATAGATTATTGTTAAAGTTCTTGCTTTTATTTGGAATGGGCTCATAAATATTTATTATATTTCATATCAAAATATGTTAATGAATGGGTGAATGAATGACTATCTGCTAATGATAAGCTATTAAGATTATGAGTATTTCCAGGTGGTGGTGGTACACCCCTTTAGTGCCAGAACTCTGGAGGCAGAGTCAGGCAGATCTCTTTGAGTTCAAGGCCAGCCTGGTGTACAGAGTGAGTTCCAGGACAGGCTCCAAAGCTATGAGAAACCCTGTCTTGAAAAACAAACAAACAAAATTATTGAGTGTTATGATTGTTTTACTGAGATTAGAAAACAAGCATTGCACAGAGAGAGGGAATTATTTTTGCATAGACTGAAGGAAAAATGTACCGGATAGAGAGAGATGGAATGGGTTTTGTGGGGTAGATGGAGTGTGGGCTGTATGGGATCTAGGTGGTATGAGGACAACTTGTATTTATATATCAAAAGATTCATTTTGACTATACCATAGATATTTCACTACTAGTGATAAGAGAACAAGTGAGAGAGATTGGCTAGGAAGCTATGTCAGCAAAGTGTGACATCACACTTGGATTATATGAAAGAAGGACAAGTAGAGGAATTCAAAAGGTGACAAGTCCACCTGGTTGAGTATGGGGAATGAAGAAGAGGAATGGGAGAGGGGTTACTTGCTTCCTCCTGAAGCAGGCAAATGGTGGATCTAGTTCTGAGTTCTGAAAATAGTTGGGAGAACAATGAGTTTGGTTCATGGTGATGATTTTGAGGTGATTTTGGTACATTTGGCCAGGCAGCTGGTTCCAGAGCCCCACAGCTTATTTGGGGTGTAAGTTAGCTAAGGATATCACAGAATTCACCATGGATGGAAGCTGTTAAGATGGCCCAGAAATCAACAGTGGAGCTAGAAGAGAGTAGTTACAAAACTGCAATACAACACTAAAGCACAACCCACGTGTACAACAACTTTACTAGTTAATTAAACAATGTAGACCACACTTGTCACACAAATGAGAACGTCATGACTCAAGAATTAGTGGTTAATTTAGGTTATGTAAAACCAGCTCTGGAATTTGGAGAGACTACAACTTTTCTTGAAGAGAGAGCAATGCCTGAGATACAGAGAGAAATGAGTGCTGCGGCGGGCTGGAGACGCTTGTTGGTCCGGACCATCCGGCAGCTCATACATTGCGTCCAGTACTTTGGCCTTTATTCTGAAAATAGAGAGAACGAGAAGTATAAGACAATCAAATCTTGGTTGTTTTTATTTTAAGTCAACTTAAAGAGAGATGGCTCAGCAGTTAAGAGAACTTGTCAACCTTTTCAATCTTAGTCTTTATCCTTGGTGTGTACTTGTAGTGTTTTTAATTTTATTGTCGTAACAACTGATGATGTTGCATGTCTTCTGTGAATAGTGTAATTCATCCTGTAGTCCCTTAATTCATGGAGGCTTTTCTTACTAATAAGTTGTATTGTTATAAGAGTATTGTTACATAAATATATAATCTGCCAATTTGTGGCTAGTCTTTTTGTGTTTAATATTTTAATAGCATAAAAGATTTTAGTGCTGATAAAATCATAGTTCATTAAGAACTATGTTTAAGATCATCTCCTGAAAGGTTTCTGCTTTTACAATAGGTTGATAGAAGTCCTTGGTGAGCAGTAGGTTTAGAATTTGACAATTTCCCTTTTATCTGTTTTTTGTCTCCCATGCTTTTGGAGTCCTACTAAAATTTTTTTGAATGACTTGGAGCATTGACACTATGTTTTCATATCTTCTGGGCTTACTTGTAGGCTTCTGATCTATTTCATGTTGATTCTTGTAAATGGTTAGAAGTAAGGACATAGTTCTATTCTTGTATAGTACATAACATTTCCCCAGTGGTTGAAGCCATGTTTTGGTGGGCCGACTCTTTCAAGTACAGTCATTCTGTAGAGAAGGATAATCTGACTCCCCCTTCCCACTCAGCTGTCCTTTCCTTTATTCTTCTTTAGTTGCCTTCTCTTCTTCCGGTCTGTGCTGCATAAAAGTAATGAAAATAGATCTCTTAGAGAAAATACTTACCAGTTTTCTTCCACAAGTATGATATTGGTTTTGAGATTCTCATACCCAGCCTTTATAGTGTTAGGTTCTTACAATAGCTAACTTATTGATTTTATTCTGACAGTGGGAGAAACATTACAAAACCCCTTTTCTACATTTATTAAAATGATCAAAAAGCTTCAGTTCTGTTTCTGGTGCATATTGTTTTTATTGCTCCTATTGATTTGCATACATATCATGCTCCTAGTATCCTGGAACACATTCTACATGATCTTAGTGTATGTTTTTTTGGTGGGGTAGGGTGTTGTATATGGTTTGCTCTGTAATTAATTGAGAATTTTTGCATCTCTCTATATATAATCTGCCAATTTGTGGCTAGTCTTTTTGTGTTTAATATTTTAATAGCATAAAAGATTTTAGTGCTGATAAAATCAGAGTTCATTAAGAACTATGTTTAAGATCATCTCCTGAAAGGTTTCTGCTTTTATAATAGGTTGATAGAAGTCCTTGGTGGGCAGTAGGTTCAGAATTTGACAATTTCCCTTTTATCTGTTTTTTGTCATCAGTCTGCAGTTTTCTTATTTTTATTGTTTGTTTCTTGAATCAGGGTTAAGGTGGTCTTGTGGAGTGAGTTTGGTCAAGTTTCTTCCTTTTCAGGTCTCCCTCCCACTTGGAAGAGGGAAAGGGATAATTTGATAAAACTGGAGTGAATTCATTTTTTGAGGTTTTAAAATTTTTTATGTGTATGCGTGTTTTGTTTGTATGTATGCATGCACCACATATGTGCCTAGTGTCTATGGAGTTCAGAAGGGAGCATTTGATATCCTAGAGTTGAAGTTAAAGATGGTTGTGAGTTGCCCTGAGGTTGTCGGGAACTGAGCCCAGGTTCCCCACAAGGTCACCAAGTGCTCTTAACTGCTGAACCACCTCTGGAGTTAATTCATTTTAAAATTATTTCTAGAATTTGGCAATGAAACCATAATATTCTGGCCTTTTTTGTGGTAGGATGCTTGTAATTACTTCTTCAGCCTCCTCCCTGGCTATTGGTTTATTTAGGGTTACTGTGGTTTATCTTTTCCTCTGATGTGTTTTTAGTAGGTTGTATGTGTCCAGTGACTTAATTCCTCCAAGTATTCCATATTTATCACTTAATTTTATAGTAGTTTGTTGGACTCTTTTGTATGTATATTACATTTTTGTCTTGTTTCCTTTTTCCTTAATTTCAGATTGTTCTTGCAACTATAAAATGTCACTTGGTTTTGTATTTTGAGCCTGAATTCTGTGCCTTGGCTAAATTAACTTACTGGTGGTTTACAATGTGAAATTATTTACATAGTTTTATGAATTTGAACATTTTATTTGGGTTTTCTAGTTTTCTATAAAGTTGTTCCAAATGTCTTATTATTTTTTTGATGTCTGTAGGATCTGTAGTGATGCTCTATCTTTCAAAACCCACTTGAGTTACTTATGTTTTTGCACTTACTGAGCCAGCTCCACTTTCATTTCACTTCTGCTTGGAAATGCTTATGCATCTTGTCATGCAGTCCTAGTGGTGAGTTCTCTCTACTCCTGTGTGAGATCTTTACCTTGGAATTATTCTTTTCTATGCATCTAATTCTAGACTGATGAGTATATCTGGTATGCAAAAGTTCTTCTCTGTTATCCTTTTTTGGAACTGTTTCTAATGAGAAATTTGAAGTAATCATTAATCTTTTCCCTACTTATGATGGTATTCTTGCTCTGCTGACTGATGCTCTTTATGATGTTCTTTTCCTTACTAATTTTATAAAATTTAATTTAATTTTTATATTTTGAGAATTTCATAAATAAGTACTGTATTTACATTATTTTCACTCGTCCTTCTCCCCAAATTCTTTCCATCTGTTCCCCAATTCACTTTCAAATTCACAATCTCTTCCATAATTATTGTTTTACACACACAGAGACACAGCTACAGACACACACACACACACACACACACACACACACACACACCCCACCTACTAAGCCCATTTAGTATTGCCTATGAATTTGAGTATTTTATCTGGGTTGTCAAATTCCATGTTTAGGAGTGACAAATTGGGACTGGACAATCAATTGGAGCTCATTCCTGAAGAAAACCAATTTTCTCTCTTTCTCAGCAGCCATTCATTGATTACCCAAAGCTCTTCATCAAGGGGTGAGGGCTTTGTGAAATTTTACCCATCCCCATTGCCATTTTGGCTGATCTTATTTTTTACGAGTTGTGTTTAGGCACTCACACTGTTGTGATTTCATGGGTGAAGCATTCGTGCCAAGTCTAGAAGATGCTGTCTCCCAGCAGGCATCCTGGTCTCCTGGTCTCACAGTCTTCCCATCCCCGTGAGGTTACCTGAACCTCAGGTTCTGGACTTCCCACCATCACCCACTCTGTGTTCTGACCAGCTGTGGGTCTCTGATGCAAAAAGAAGCTTCTTTGATGTCAGCTGTGATAATTCTTGATCAGATGACTGATATTTATAATTTAATCATAACTCTCTAGATTTTCATTGTATTAATTTTTTAGAATATGAAGGAGTTAAATTCTTTGTTGATAAACTCAACTCATGAAAAGCTTATCTGAGCGACATGAACTCAGCTTAAAGCAGCCTGCATTCTAGAGCTGGTGCATTCATACTGATTTTGTGTGTTCTCTTTGGAGTCATTACTGAATGCTCTGCATTTCCAGAGCATGCCAAACTGGTTGATTAGGATTGGCATGTACTGTAGCCTTTTGTGAGCTCAGGGAATTGTTTAGCTTACAGTACTCCAACAGATTATTCTTTACCTACCCCTTGGAGCTTCATGTTACCATATAGCCAAGGATTTATCTCTATAACTCCTCCTTTGGTATTTTACACATATATCTAAGTCACCTTGAATTTTCTACTATTCTTTATTTCTCATGAACTCGGTAGTGTTCTGATCACATTTTCTTTCACTGTAATGCAATCCTAAAGGTGCCCTCTGGAAAGATCTAGGACGCTGGCAGGTCCACCTTACTTTTCTTCATTCTCTCAGGAGGATTTTGTTCTGTAATGACTGTCTTAAAATGTTTGAAAGCAGTTCCACTGCAATCTCCCATCCTGTTTTTCTACTGTTTACAGCGAATGCAAATTCAGTTCCAGGTAACTCAACATGGAGATCCAGTTTGCAGGGCTCAGAGGTTGGACATCAGAACTGGAAGCCATCAAGATGACTCATAAACAGCCAGTTAAAAGGGCAAAAGCTTGAAAGAATTTCTAGTGTTCTGGAAACCAAAGAGGAAAACCACATTAAGAATAGAGGTGTGTACAACTGTGTTGAACGTTTGTGAGGGGTGAAGTAGACTAGATGGAAAGATATCTTAGGTTGAATTAGGTTACAAAACAAAACAAAACACTGGATAGCCTTGGTTGGTCTGGAAGTTCCTATGGAGACCACTCTAGCCTCAAACTTGAAGAGATCTTATTGCCTCTGTCTTCCAAGTGTTGAAATTACAGGCGAGTACAATCATGCCTGACCAAAGACAAGTATTTCTTAAGAATTCATTACATAAGATTGTAGTGGGCTATAAAATGATTGGTAGGCAAGTTCATTGATTAAAGCGACACTAGAAGCCACAATAAACAATTTTCAACATTCTAGCGCCTTCACAAAATAGAAGGTTGTTACAATAGCTGTGCTCAATTGTTCTTGGTTAGTGGGCAGACTTCCTTCATGAAGTGATTCAGGGAAGTAGTCTTCATATTCTTGGTGGTTGTGGTCATCCTTTAGTTGTACTTCATTCTGGTCATCAATTGGTCTGAAGAAAAGCAACCTAGATATAGCTGTTTCTTTCTTTCTTTTTTTTTTTTATCATGCCAAAGCATTTATTTTACCTTTTTATAAAATGTGGCTAGAGAGTATGTTGGCTACAGTGACTCAAAAGGACTATATCCTATTACACTGGAAATAATTCTTTTTTTTTTTTGATATAGCTGTTTCTTAACAGCCTAGAGCTGACACCCAATGTCTGCTTGTATTTCTCTGGCGAAACTAGTTAATGGTTATGGTTAGCTAAGAGTGAGGAAGAAAATAATTCATTGACCTTCTGCAACAGAATAAAGTCCACGATAACTGTGAGACAATTAGTCATTGTCATCTCTGCCACAGCAATAAAAATGCTTTGAGGACATTTGCACTGGTGTGCAGGTGGGGCGGTTGGAAGAGCTAGAGGGCCAGGATGCCTGTTGTGAGACCATGTCTCCTAGAAGTGACACGAGCCATCCATGATACCTCAACAATGTGGTTGCCCAAACAAGACCTGAATAATGACAGCACTAGCAGACGCCCTGTAAAGGAAAGAGAACGTTTTATGAGCCTCACCTCCAGAGAACTACAGGAAACTAAGGAATGCAGAGTAGGAGAATTAAGTCATTCCCATGCATGAGTCCCCTAATTGGTTATCCAATTCCAACTGGTAAGTCTGGAGGTCCTACAAGACACTCTAAACGGGCTCGGTGGTTGTATTTACATGTCTATGCATTTATACATGTCTATGCATTTGTAAGCATGCACATGCATATAAATAATAACAAAAAAGTTTGAATTGAGGAGTTGGGGTTACATTGGAGAGTGGAAAGAGGAAGGGGAGGGCAGCAAGGAATGAAATTTATTTGAGCTAAAACCCAAAAAGAAAATATCTACAAACAAAAAGCGATCGGTACAGAGCTTGCCAGTGAGACATTGAGGGCATCTGTTCTAGCATCGGTGGGATGGGTGCATACTAAAAAGGCCTTGGGAGTGATTCAATTCCAAAAGAAAGGCTAAATATATTAGGGAGAAAGGGGATAAGCAGAATGAATATGGGCAAAAAATGATATGTAAGTCCTAATTGTAGCAGTGCCTTGAGGAAGAAGAACAGTAACTGTCAATCTGGAAGGGAAAGAAGAGCGGGGGTGAGTATCTGCGGGTCACAAGCAGATTTGCATGCTTGGTGATGAGAACATGGGAGTTCCCTTTGCTAGCACTCTTCACTCATTTCATGAAAATGGAGATCTGGGGTATGGAAAACTTGAGGAGAGTGAAGACTCAATGTCATGACTGCCTTGACAGTCTTCACATGGTAGATGCTCTGTAGATGTGTGGTAGGCTATTGATAGGTGCATCAGCTTCCCCGAGATTTGCAGGATAGCCCCTGGAGATCACTGTGAGCAAGCAATGGCTCTTTCCTTCTGCCACTGAACTGGAGCCAGAATGTCGCTCAGAATTCCATACCATGACCATAATTCACCTTAGGGCAAGCTCATGCCAAGGGAGGCTTGGCCACTAAATCCTAAAGATTAGTGTTCTATAAATTGCCACAACTGATGAAGCTCTGGGTTCAGGATGGAGGTAGAAGGTAGAAGGTGGAGTATCAATGTTTTTCTTTCTTTATGTTTTTATGTATGGGTGTTGTGCCTCCGTGCTCTTCTGCGCACCACGTATGTAGTGCCCACAAAGGCCAGAAGAGGGCACTGAATTCCTGGCACTGGAGTTAAGAGTGGTTGTGCTAGGCCATGTGGGTATTGAGACTCAAACCTGGGTCCTCTGGAAGAGCAGCCAGCGCTCTTAAACACTGAGCCATCTCTCCATTCCCCAAGGAGGTTATTTTGAAGGGTGTCATATATCCACTGGGCCTGATCTTTCTGAGTCAACGAAAAAAATTGTTGCCTTCTCCTTTTCTCTCTTCCGTCTGCTGCCTCCTGTGTAGAGAAGCCTAAAGCTCAGGCAGCACCTGCTTTCTGTTGCGTGTATTTAGGTCGTGAACGTGAAATAAATGAAGCGAAAGATGCGCTCGGCCAGAAAATAGGTTGCTTTATACAAGTTCACCGGGAGCCCTTAGAGACAGGATCTCTGTTCGTCTTGGTGAGCCCCTTTCCTCCCCATCCCCTGCTCCCTAACACCCTTTCTCTCCAACTCTGCTTCCCTGCTCCCACCCACAGCCCTCCCCTGTGACCTCCGAGAGGCAGCGCATGCGCCGACCCCAATGCCAAGGGCTCCTCCGCCTTCCTGGTGCCTGCTCTTCCCTGTTATTCTCATTCCCCTGTAATTCGAGGGGACAGGTGAGATGTGCTTCAAAACACTGTAATCATATTTTAAATGGAAATGAAATGTGTGAATTAAATGTAAATTACAGTAGAATGGAAGGACAATCACTATTAGTTAAGGTCTGACACCCATTTTTGCAGGCCTTTCCCAAATGCCACAGCTTGTTTCCCCACACGTGTGATGAGGGGTTGTAATTACGTGGCAGCTGCTTCTATAGTCGGACTGATGCTAGTTACTGGACCATTTACACGAGGGGGCTTCATGTGGGGCTGTGTATGTGTTTTAAATAGATACGGAGCGGCTGTTGGTACTATAAAATTACCCAGAAGAAATGATATTTTTATACTAGGGCTGTGGGGGAAAAGAAAGAAAACCAATGCCCTTTATTTTGTTTTCCCCTAGAAAGGTGAGGCGGTAATATAAAGGGACACTTTTATATAGTCAATTTATTTACGGATTCTCCATTTGCTTTTATATTGGAAAAATATGTGCTGTGCCAACGAGTTGCAATTTGGCCCTCAGTCTCCGACTGCCCTTTTCCCACTGGCGCAGAGTCTCCTTGCTTTCCAGCGGAGCCCACATTTTCTCGTGCGTAACCATTCCTGAAGATTTTTTTTTCAAGATGGTACCAGCACTTTGTTACAGTTCCTTGCATGATGAAGGGAATAATTTTATCATCTACCTACTTGATGCTATTACAAACACGAGAGGAGATCTTTGAACAACCATTGCAATTACAACTTGGCTCATCTCTTGTTCTAGGGAGACAAAATGTACTTGGGGACTTTTGGAGCCACTCCCATGGTGTGTCTTTCACCTTTCAGAGATATGAGCAAACCTGGACAAAGCAGCTAGGTGCAGAAGTATATGAAGATTAGTAAATCTACAAAACACTACTTGCTTTTCATTGATCCAACTTGTTCGGGCTAAGTAAATACTTCCGATTCCAGTAGAGCACTCAGAAGATAATATATGTTGAATAATCTTGTGTGTCAGTGAACTTTACCAATCTTGCATTTTCAAAGCAACAAAGATGCAAGCTCAGTCAGTATTTGGTTCTCAGGAACACTTGTGACTGAGATGTGTCTCAGTCACAGGCTTGTGATATGCACGGGTTCCTTCTAGCCTAAAGAGTCCCTGGGTTGCAGCTAGTTGGTTCCTTTTCTGTACTTGGCCTTGCAACAGCTCCTCACTCATGGTCCCCTCCCTAGAACTGACTCCACCCACTGTCCCTATCACCCCCTTAGCTTCTGTCCTACAGGTGACTCTGATGACATCATCTGTTGCCTGGTAAGAAGCCTATAGGGGCAGTGGTGAGACAGTCAGGAGTCTCTGCTAGGGCTTTCCAGACCCTGATCCTTTCCCAGCGTTCCAAGCACTTCCTTCTCTGGGTCTTTGTGTTCACCTCCTGTCCGGTAGTCACATACACCTCTGAATATTTCTCTCAGACATTTCCTTGGAGTTGAAACCTTCCAGCCTACCTGCTGTTCAGTGTGGAATCGAAGACTCATGTGTCCCGTGTCATCCTCATCCTGCAATGCTTAGGACATAGAGCCTAGTGGGAAGAGTTGTTATGTTCTTCTATATCTGCTCTTGAAAGGGCTAGGAGAACCTCAGCCACCCTTTTCCGCCTCCCTCTTCCCTCTTTCCTTTCCTATCATGAGGTGAATGCACCCCTTGGACTAAGCACTTCCTTATGATGATACACTTCCCTATCATAGGTCCAAAGCAAGGTGGATTGAAATCTCTGAACCCATGAACTAAAGCAAGCTATTCTTCTTCAATTGATCTATCCTGGGAATCGGTAACATTAATAAATAACTGAGTAACCCTTAGGCTAAAACACTGTGGCTGTGCTCCTAAACACACTGACGGTGTCCCCCCCCCCATACCTCTACTGATCCCGTATACAACACCCATTTCTACATTGCCTGAGTCCAAATCAGGAAGACGGATACCGTGACAGCATCTCCCTCAGAGCTCCACAGTCAGCCAGGAGAATCCTTCTAGACAGTAGGGGCATCTCTTGGCAAGTTACTTCTTTAAACTAAGTAAACATAAATATATGTCAACTTTTGAATTCCCCGTTTTCCTCCTTCGTTGACATCATCCATCTTCATTTCTAAACGGCATGTTAAATTGCTGTCTGTAATAAAATGTAAACCACATCAGGTGTCTTCTTCTTGATTTCATTATGTCTCCTAGTACCTTGTTTATGTTCATGCAGAAACCAAATTAGTTGACAGTCTGCTTTCTGAATGCAAATCTGATGTTGGCTTCTCTTTTTTCAAACCTCTATGGCTCAGTGGCGGAAAGGTCAGGGAGAGCTGAAAAAGAAAGGGCTAAAGGAAAAGCTCCAGAACCTTGTTGGAGTGGGTGTTAAAAAGGAAGAACCAGGATTCCCAACCTTATTCCTAATTAAGAAGGCATTATTATTATAAACATTATTCTAAGTAGGAAGACATTAGTGTTTGCATTATACACTATACAAACTAAGTCCAAGTGGAAACTGAGCCAGTGAGTGCTTATGCAACCACAGCTATGAAGCCTGCAAAATTCCAGGAGGTGGTGACAGGTCTAACAGGCATCAAAGAAGCAAAATAGTTTGGGGTCAAGTGGATTTCAGGAGCATTTCAGGAAATCCCATGAGAAGTCTCGTAATTCACTGCTTTCTAGTACACATTATTAATTCTTTAAGAATTTCATCCATTTTATTTTGATTCAGCCTCCTTCCCCAGCCCCTCCTGATCCATCTTCCATTCCCAACCCACCCAAATTTGTGTCTTCATTTATTTTATTTAAAAATCTGTTTCAGTGCGATTAATGCTGGCGACATACTCTTGGGGGTGTGATCCGCTAGGGTGTGTTACTCCTACCGGGGGCCACACCCTTGAAAGACAACAAACTCTTTCTCTTGATAGCTGTCAATTACCCATCGTTCCTCAGATAGGGTGGGACTAAGTGACCAACTTCTGTGCTGGAAGTTTGTTGGGTTTGAGCTTACACAGCTCTTTCCACTGACTAAGATGCTCCTGACTGAGATTTCCTTGGGGGCATAGGGATGAGGTATGGGCAGGCGAGGCAGACTTTACTTCTGGCTACACTGCTTTCCTAATATCCCCACCAGCTCCTGTGTGAGTTACCCAGGGCCTTTATTATTTGAACTAAAAGTCAGGACGACGCAACTTACCAACCCCCAGAAAGTTCAGCCACCAGATCTGCTATTTTTACTAACACAACTCGACAGCCCCTGCAAACCGGGATCTTATACAGGTAAATTGTGGTCCCCTGTGGGGCCGGCTCAATTTGTGCAGAAACACCACCAAGAATGTGGCCGGTTGATTTAGTGTCAGAAAAGGGTATTTGAAAGGAAAAGGGCATTTTCCTTTATGAGTCTTTTAACATCGGGAAAGAAATACAGTTGATTGCAATTGATTTGTGTATGTGGCTCTTTGGGTGAAGTGTCACAGCGTGTTTTATAGGAAGATAGAAGCAAGGAAATAGAAGGGAGCGAAATCACTCCCAGGGAAGATGCAGGATGGAGGGGCCAACAAAGGCACCTTACCTGCCCATCAGTGGATGTGTGACATCATGCTGAGACACTTCGTGCTCAAGTGCCCAGAAAAGCCTTGGTTTCAACATCTATAAAAGGCAGATAATGATAACTATTATCATACAGGCGGTTTGAACTTTAAACTAGTGTGCCTGAATGTCTGGGTGCAGAGTGTGCTGTGCTGTTGGGCACATGGAGTTGGGCCTGCTGTAAGCTGATGAGGAAAAGGCCCCCAGCATACAGTACCCCTCCATGGGCTGCAGATTTGCAAGCTATGATGTGGGCCTCATCTCTAGCAGGTGCCTTTGTTTCTTCTTTTACTTTTCTGAAAACTACCTCCAGGAAAGGCCTTAAGGAGGGGCGTCACCTTCCGAACCTTACCGTTTAGAGTGTGCACACACAGGAGAGCCCCCAGTAGAGACTTAAACCGCGTCTTTCTTGTGCGAAGCTCTTTATATTACTTCAGTTAACGCTCTTAATTCCAAGGGTTATTTAAAGTGGGAGCTGCTTGATTCTATGTTAAAATGAAGCGAAGACCAAAAATGTCAACTGAGTTTTCCAAATTCATACTTTTGTTTCATAAATGTAGTTTACTGACCAATAGCACATCAAAAATATTTGGTAACGGAGGCTCTGGGACATGTTTTTATGCTTCGTGACTTCAAATTTAACATATTTTAACAATAAACAGGAGTTCTGAGTTAAGGAAGAGACGAGCATGGCTTTCCACCTGTCAGCGTATTGATGGGCGGCTCTTTCCAGCCTTTGTTTAATCTTCTGTAGAAATCCTGCTGTTCATGGGAAGGCCTGTCCCTGCTATGTCTTAATGACTCACAGAAGTAGTAGAGTTTGACCTCTCTCTCTCTCTTGGTTTTTCGAGACAGGGTTTCTCTGTAGTTTTGGAACCTGTCCTGGAATTCACTTAGTAGGCCAGGCTGGCTTCCGACTCACCGAGATCCACCTGCCTCTGCCTCCCGAGTGCTGAGAATAAAGGCGTGCGCCACCACTGCCCAGCACTTGACCTTTCTCTTAAGTTTCTGACTGTGTCTACAGTCTTTTAGTGTCTTCCCACTAAGACGGCTGTATCATCTATTGCTGTGTAACAGGTTGTGGTGGTTTGAAAGAAAATGGCCCCCAAAGGGAGTGGCACTCTTCAGAGATGTGCCCTTGGAGTAGGTGTGGTCTTGTTGAGGAAGTGTGTCACTATGGAGACAGGCTGTGAAGTCTCATATATGCTCAAGCCATGCCCAGTGACAGCGACCACTTTCTGTTGCCTGCATAAGATGTAGGACTCTCAGCTCCTTCTCCAGCACCATGTCTGCAGCTCCTTCTCCAGCACCATGTCTGCCTGCATGCTGCCATGTCCTACCATGATGGTAATGGACTAAACCTCTGAAACTGTAAGCCACCCTATTAAATGTTTTCCTTAAGAGTTGCCATGATCATGGTGTCCTTTCACAGCAATTGAACCCCTAAAACTAAGACACAAGTTGTTCCTAAATTTACTGGCTTTACAGAACCATACATCTTATCTCGTGAACCTGAGCCTCATTTAGCCAGAGCCTTTCAAGGGCTTTTGTCAAGACATCATGATCAGGATTGCTGAGGTTTGACTGCTCAACTGGAGTCAACTTCCAAGTTCATCGAGTGTTTGAGGTAGGACTTAGCTTTTCTGGGTCTGTTTCCTGGTGGCTCCTGGCTGGAGTCTACCTTTGGTTTCTTATTTTATGAGTGCTTCCACATGGCAGCCTACCTACCCTGCCTCATTAGAAGGATGAAGAGGAGAGAGACAGGGAGAAGAAGGGAAGAGAGAAAGGAGGAAGAAGGGAAGGGGATGATGGGGAGGAAGAACGGCAGCAGGAGGATGGAGAGCGTTCCGTAGCTGATTCTTTGAAAGACAGTCCATGCCCTTGGCTTTGTTCTAGTCATTAGACATGGACCAGTCTGTTACCACACTCAAGTGCTCACTGGCAGTGTGTATACAGTGTATACCAGTGGGTGTGGTGGCCATCCGAAGAGCTTGCTTACCACAAGATGTCCTTGTAGGGGAGCAGTCCCTACCATCATCGCTGGCCAGTTTCTGCTTTGAAATTGGTGGTGCCTCCTGCTAGTTAACAGTACCACTGCAAAGCTATTGTCTTGAATCAAGCTTCTAACCCACTCACTCCACGCAAGTGGTGCATCATCAGTTTTGAGGGCCAGCTGGGAGGAATGGGAGTCGGCCTACTCTGACGTTAGTCAGAATGTCAATTCGTTGTTTCCTTTCCGTAGTAGTCAGGTGGGCCTGATGATCTGTGAAAACACAGGAAGGTGGGGAGTGGTGCTGCGAGCTGTAATCCCACCACTCAGGAAGCTGAGGCAGGAGGATTACTATAAATTTGAAGCTTCCTTTACACAACAAGTTCCGGGTGAGCTCAGCAGACATCTAATTTATCCCCGTGACATGTCAGCTTCGTCCTCCTCCTGTTTTGACACTAGCACCTGACAGAGGGAATTATTGCCAATAGCTCATTTACTATCTTCCCCACTGTGGACTTCACCTCTCTCAGGGGACTCTGTGACTTAACACATTGGCCTCTTTTTGTTTCCATCTGACTGCGAGTGACAAGATTTGAATTCTATCTGGCTAAATACTATCCCGTGGTTTTTGCGTACCATACTTTCTTCACTGGTTAGTCTGATTCCCTCTCTTAGGTGTTTCACTTCATTCCAAGTGAAAGAGTAAAGGAGACCATGGAGCATCGTCACAGGGGACTCGCAGTCATGGTGAACAAAACCACTCATTTCGTGCCCAGGATGTAAAAGAAAAAGAAGGAAAGATTGGTGACCCACAGTCTCCTTTGTGGACACACATCTAGTGATGTAAAACCTCCCACCAGACTCGACCATTTAAAGATTCTACTACCACCCAACAGTGTCAAGAGCTGGGGACTAAGTTTTAATGTGTACCCTTGGTGGACACTCAGGTCCAACCTAAAACAAAGGCCTCTTCTCAATACTGCCTGTTCAGCTACTACCCTAATTTGGTCTCGGTGAGGGTCACTTCTGTGGGCTTTAGATTTGGGAGAAGCCCTCCAAATCCTCCACTGAGGGGAGATCCCAGATTCGGTCAAGCATTCCTCCCTAGCAGGTACTGAAGGGTTCTTAAAACCTTAGGTCCAGAGAGGGAGAAAGACCAGAATGGGACGGGCCAGGTGTTGAGTTGCCAATGGCCTTTTCTGGATCTCTATGTTCCATCCTGAGACCAGTCTTTCTCACTTTGATATTTTATAGCATCAATGTACCTCCTGTCATGAAGTACAAATACAGGGCAGGTTTTAATATGAATGTCCTTTGCTTGGCTAAATTAAAGGAAAAGCAACTTTAAAGTGTGCAGCATCCTCTTCTTAATAAAATGTTCTATATATGAATGTGATACACCCTAGAGGAATTATTTACAGGAACAAATCAAGGACCTAAATAGTCCTCACCTAAGCCTGAACACTGACTTGGTGTGAAGAGGCACGGTTTGCACACCTGTGCCTGCTTTGCTTGTTTGCCAGGCTGTTGGCTTCGCAGAGAGAGAGAGAGAGAGAGAGAGAGAGAGAGAGAGAGAGAGAGAGAGAGAGAGAGAGAGAGATTAGGAAGAGCAAATTCTATGGGAATTGCAGTATGCTGGAAGAAAAAAAAAGAGTCTTTGCAGATGTTGTTACATAGTTCAAGACGGGGAATTGACTTGGCTGATCCAGATGAGCCCTTGTAGGAGGAGGGCTGAGAGAGGCCACGCAAGATGACAGACACCCCTAAGAAGTTACTGGCCTTGAAGACTGGAGAATGCAGCCACAAGCCAAGAACACTAGGAGACTTCCAGACTCCTCCTCCAATCCTCTGAAGGGACTGTTACCTGCTAGTATAGTAATTTTGTCTTGATTACAGTGAATTTGGTTTTCTTAAAACTCTGAGAGAAACTTCCTATTGTTTTAAGCCACTACATTTGTAATAGTTTGTGGCAGCAGCCACAGGGAATTAATTGACATAGGCATCAACATTCTGAGCTGTGGTTTTGTCTGTCTCTGGGGCAATGCTTTGTCCTTCAGATAACACAGCTGCCCTTATCTGTGGGTGCAGACACCTCAGTACCCTGCTGCCATTTGAAGTAAGTCTTCAGTCATCTCTTTAAATCCTAAAGATATTGCTTGTCAATCAGGCCCTTTGGGGACGCTCTTCCTGAAGCTCTTCTCTCGAAGCCTCCACCTCTCTCCTGACATCACACAAGGATGCCCTATGATCTGGACTCTTTTTTTGTTTGTTTGTTTCGAGACAAGGTCTCTCTATGTAGCCCTGGTTGTCCTAAAGCTTGCTATGTAGACCAGGCTGGCCATCTCAGACTCACTGAGATCCTCCTATCTCTGCCTCTTGAGTGCTGAGATTAAAGGCCTGTGCCACCACACCTAGCATGGACCATCTTTTATTGTAATGCTGAGCTGAGAAATGAGGGTCCCTGTCATATCTGCCTTCTCAATAGTGCACACGAGTGTGTACATTCACACGTGTGTGCGCACACGCACACACACACACACTCGGGCTTGCATTCCCACTGACAGGAATTTGATTTCCAGTTTTCTTTCTATCCCAACAGTGGCTGTGGTAGGTTGAATTGTGTCCTTTTAACTTTTAGATAGTAAAGTCTAAGTGTAGACCTCACAAAGTGACCTTTTGTGGAAGTAGGTGGCAAGCAGAGATTGCCCACAAATCATCAGATGCCAGAGAATCATGGAACAGATTCTTTCACCATGCCTTGACCTTGGATTTCTCACCTCCATTCCCGGACACAATACATTTCTGTTTTTCAGGCACCTATGCGGTGCTATGTGAGATGCTCTTAGGGCAGCAGCAGAAGCAAATGAACACCGCTTCTGCCCTGGAGATGGCAGGAGAGGGAGAGAGAAGCTTTGGAAATGAAGCCTTGAGCCTGGTCAGGAACCTTCGTGTACTGTTTGTGTTGTATCTGGGTAAGATGACGGGTAGAGAATCTCCATGTCCTAACCTCCCCCTGGGGGCTCCACTGGTCTCTCTAGCAGGGTCAGCTAAGGCAATAAAGTCACAGCCATGCCTCTTGAGTCGCCCTCCCCTCCCTCCTCCTTGTTTGCAAGTGCCCAGCCTTCTCAGCAGAGAGGGGACCATCTGCTTAGTCGTGTTTATGGCACACCGTGCCAGTTTGAGCTTATTAATCATATTTACCCAAGTATCTTAATTACTCCCTGTCTAGCAACTTGCCTTGCACTCAGCTGTTGACCCCTCTTTTTTTACTCCTTTCTATCATTAATCACGGGAGCCGTGTGGGTAGAGGAATTCCTGCAGCTTGGATTTCGCTGGCACGGTTACCACTCCCAGAGAGGAGCGGCTGGAGTTCACGGCTGGCTTCTGACAAACTTCCTAATTAATCTGCTAAAGATCAGAAGAGGCCTAATAGGAGCTGAAGACTGTGTGCTGGGACCACCCCTCTGCCCCCCGCGCAGGAGTGTGTGTGTGCATGCGTGTGTGTGTGTGTGTGTGTGTGTGTGTGTGTGTGTGTGTGTGTGGTTGTGCTTTCTGATGAGTGCTGAATGTATAGGATGCTGAGCTTGGTCCCCAGCAAATTCACAATGCATTCCTGCTGCAGCTGCTGCCACCTACCTTCCTGATTTGAGGAGAAGGAATTTTCTCATCTGGCTTAGAAGTTTGAAAGAGCCACCACGGTTTCTTCCTAGATACAACAAAGAAGCAAACTCTCTGCAGCTCACTCTTCCCGTGGAACCCAGGGTTCATTCAGGAAGGAGCTGTCTCGTGGAGAATGGACACAATCTTCTCCCCTCTCCTTGAGAACCAAGTGTTCCAGGTCTACTGGGAGCTAAAGCTACGCTGGGGCACAGGGCTGTCCAGCTAGGTGGGGGGTGGTGTTGAAACCTGCAGAAACACGGGCAGCATCCTGTTTCTGGAGGCATTGGTTGACAGCTCTGCAGACTGATGTGGCTCATGCAGAGACGGGAAGCAGAGGACAGCTGAACAAGCCAAGGGAAGGCTTTCTAGTTAGCTGTGCCCTGTGCCCTGTGTCCTTCCCTGCTGCTTGTGCCCCTTCTTCTGGAGATTGGGAGGAAGGCCCAGGCCTGGGCTGCTTTCTTCCTCCAGGCCCAGCTCTGGAGGCCGAGAGACACCATTAAAGAGGATAATTTGTTGATCTGGGCTCTCCTTGCGTTTCCGTGCAGAGTGGCATCGTTTTCTTTATGACCTCGTAAAGTCACAGCCGAGAGGCCGATTTGGAAAACAAACTGCCTCGGGTTGACAGATAATTAGATACAGGGGACATATTATATGCCTTTGCATATAAATGTGCTCCGAGGTGTGTTGGTTCATCTGAAGTTGAGGTTAAAGTCGTGCAGGTATTCCTGACACATCAGGATGTATATTTTCATACGGTCTCGGCGCCACTTTGGTTTTATAGCCTTTCATCTGGTGCTGACTGATGGGTATAAGTACCACCTGACTAGAAAGGGGCGTCTCTCACCACGAATGCCCCAGCTTTTCTGCTCTATGCCTCTGCCACGTCCCCTCTTCTCCGAGAAAGGCAGCTAAGTGTTCTTTAGGCCTCCATTCGGCAGTTAGTGACTAATGACCAGGGCAGGAGGAGCCCTGCAGGGCTCATTTTTCTTCCCTTCTGTCCCTCCCTTTGGTATTCTAATAGGACCAATTAATTACAATTATAACATGAGGCCTTTCGAGATGGGGAAAAGCCTGAGTGGAATTCTATATCCAGGGCGATGAAATGGACCAAAGCAGATACCTTCTGGAAGGTTCTTGATAGATAGCTGCTTCTGTTCAAACCGAGGAGTTGACTTTGTTATCAATACTACACTCAAAGGCAAATCCTTCTGGCCCTGGAATCTGGGAGCAGAGTTGGGGGCCTTAGGTAAACCAGGCAAGAATAGAGCTTCCATTTTCCTATAGTTTTTAAATGCTCTGGGCTGGGGAAATATCTCTTTGAACACAAAGTCCCAGTTAAATTCATTCACGCTAAAATGTAAAGAGCTTAATTTAATGCCCTTTGGGAGTAATTTCAATTTAAAAGTGGCATTATAGCTAGTGGCTGAGAGAACAGGCTTAGCGGTTAGTCATCTTCTATTTGGGCAAGTCGCTTAATCTGTGTCGGAATAAAAAGCTCCGCTCACCTTATGATGTTGAGAAGATTCACTTAGATAAAACACGAAGTGTAAGTGCTTCACATCTGGTGAGTGTTTAATAAATGTTAACCATTTTTAATCACGACGGTGAGCTGAGCTAATCATAATACAAAATGAGAAGAGAAGAGAATGTCTCAACCCAGACGAGGGAGCCAGCACAGTGAGGAACATTCTCATAGGCGCCCTGACTCTGGGGAGAGCTGAGTTTTGCCCTAACCTCTGTGTCATTTTGAGCCTGGCATCTCTTTCTCACAATCTTGGCATCTAATTCAAAAAATGAGATGGAGTCTGCCAGGGGAGCCATTTGATCCACTGTGGCAAGATGGTGTATAGGATGAGCTCTCAATGGAGACTCCCCCATGCTCAGCTTTCCCCCCACCAGCCCTCTGATCAGTCCCTGCTATCATCTTGTCTCTGTAACAGCCTGTGAGGCCAACTGGAGGGCATAGGTCCCTATTAGGAAGACTTTGGGGAAGATTGCTAACTTATCTTCCTCCTTAAGTCTTGGTATGGGCCAACTGGAAAAGCTGAAGTGAGCGGCGGGGGGGGGGGGAGAAGTACCCCCAAGCCCTATTAAAGGAAATTATCTAAATAGAGTTGCTGTCATGTTGATGAATTGAATGCTCTGTTAATTAGAAGGTATTGATTGAAGGGTTGTCCATGCAGAGAGTTCTTGTCCCTCTTCTCAGCAAACATGGGTAGAGAGAGGACAGATGTGAGGCTTAGCTCTCTCTGCATGTTGAAGACTTTCCAGACTTCATTAATTGCTCTGGTTTCTCCAGTGTGAGCCATTAACCTCTCACCTGGACCTTAGGCGTAAATGACCCAGGCGTTGTCTGGACGAAGATCTTCTTGAGTACTTCTACCTTTTGAAATACCCCTTCTTCCCCCACCACCCAAGTCATGCTAGGCAGCAAGTGGCCCAGAGGTAGATGGACTCTGAAAGACCCTCCAAACCTCAAACGTGCACAGAATGAGAACCCTTAACCTGCTATCTGGTAGTCTCCCTACCTCAGCCCTGCCCAATAGAGGCCATGCTTGGGCTTGCTGACTGGAACTCATCCCTGAAAACCATTTCTCGTATCCCTGGCCAAGCCTACTTTGGCCCCAAGAGTTGAGTCCAAAAAGCCAGCTTCATGGTAAGGATTTCGTGTCTACACAGCGAAGACTGATCGTTCTCAGAGACCTGGGATGTCTGGATCTCGATGGAACAGGCCTTCAGAATGGTAGGTTGATGTTTCAAAACACTGGGTTGGTGAGGGCAACCATCAGGAGGAGCAAACACTACTGTGTCGGGGTCTGTTTTTGTATTGCTTATGCAGCCTCACTCTGCACAGCTGCCGGTGTGCAAGGATCCTAGTGTTAATGCAAAGTGTGACAAGAATGAACTGTCGGTCATCCTAGTTCTGGGAACCAGGGCCTCCTTGGAACTCAGATTTCACAAAAAACCGAGTTATACATGAAGTATACATAGAGCTCTGGAAGAGACGTCTCTCAGATTTAGTCTTTTATATCTAGGCGCTTGCTCAAAAATCTGAGCACAAGTGATGACGAGAGGGGACTGGGAGCTACATATTTGTCCCTGGAATGTTCCCAGGTGTCTGTGGCTGAGCACCTGTGTGAATACCAAGTAACCAAAGATGTGTTTCCGGGGTAGGCCAAGCAGACTCTAGACAGAATAGAAACAGGGATGAGGAGCTTCTCAGGTCTGTGGAAGAATCAACTCATGAACAGAACTCAGTCTGTGCCGTCACATATACCCATGGTCTCACTCTGCCGAGGAGACCAGCCATGGTTCTGGATGAACTCTGCTAAAAAGGAAGCTGGGTCTGGGTCACATAGACATAGGCCAGAGCACTTCTGTCCCTAAGACTTTTCCCACCAGGGGTCCACAGTGCCAGCAGATGAAGCATACATTCTGGAAGAGTGGTTCTCAACCTGTGGGTCGTGACCTCCAACTCAATGAACCCTTTCACAGGGGCTACCTAAGACCATCAGAAAATACAGATATTTGCATTACAATTCATAACAGTAGCAAAATTACAGTTGTAAAGCAGCAATGAAAATAATTCTACGGTGGGGGGAGTGGTTACTACAACATGAGGAACTGTATTAAAGGGCCTCAGCATTAGGAAGGTTGAGAATGACTCTTCCAGAACATTCGTGCCTTTTCTCTCTTTCCTTCCAACCAACAGAGATTCAAGAGGCAAATCAAATTCCTTTTAACAAACAAGGGCTCCATGGGAGTCAGATGGGATCAGGCAGCTAGAAGAGAGAGGACAGGAGAGATAAAAGGAAGCTAGGATCTTTCTGTTTGCTATAGAGCTAGGAATGGACCTCAGTAATACAGTGTGTGTGCTTAGCAATGCGTGGGGCTCTGGGTTCCATGCCCGGCACCCAAACGCATCCATGAGTGCATATATGTGAACTAGCTAAATAAAATTAAAAACAGAAGAACAGAAGGGGGAAAAACAGATTGAACAATAGGAAATAACAATCCCAGATACAAAGGGAGGTTAGCAGGGGAGAGAAGGAGGAGAGCCGAGACATAACAGGAAGACGCTTTTAGAAAAGAAAAAATGCAACACCAGCCAGAAGATAGAGGAGGAGAAAGGACAGGAAGAAGTGGTGTGAGGAACCTTGGGGAGAAAAGAGGGGAAGACATGCAGGGCCAGGGAATCAAGAAGAAAGAGGGAGGAGGGAGGGGAGGAAGGGGAGGGGAGAAGGCTGGCGCAGGGAGAGAAGAAGGGAGCGAAAGTGCTGTGCTCTGTGGATTACTGTGTGTTTGTCATCTGGAATGGTATAAGCTGTAGGTACAGCATCTCCTGCCCATGATTTATGGTCCCTGTCAGGCAGGGACCGAGCTTTGTCTGCTCTAGCGTGGAGGATGAATGCGTTCCTGTCATCCCAGCCTGGCCGGCCTTTCTCTCTCTCTGCTCCAAACGCTCGCTCCCCATTTCACGCCAGTGAACATAAACAATCTTTTGTAAACCTGACAGTCACACTTGCTTCTTTGGAAACATAAAGCAAAAATGTATGACTCGGCTTTCATTACCCAATTTCCTACGCTATATAAAAACACTCAGGAAAGACATGTAAGTGGTCACGAAACCTGGGAAATTGGAAGTGTCCTGGAGGAAGGAAAAAGAAAAGGGAGGGCTGGAGGTGGGGAGGGTTAAGGTTGGGGGGGGTAGGTAGGAGTCTGGGGTGGGAAGAAGCTGGGGAAGAGAGGAGGTGGCGGCTTGTCTAATCCCACCACATCCTTCCAGAGAAAGCTGTCTGATAAACTGGGCCATGCAGACACATAATTATATTACATTTCTGAATAATAGACACTTCCTGCCTGAAGTGCTGCTTCCTTTTTTCTGTTCCATTTCAGCCAGAGTGCAGTGAGGAAACAGCCTTGCGATCAAAGCTGCTGATAGTGCTTTGTCCTTTTCGTCCCACCCCCCCTCCCCATCGCCCTTTTTGTTTCACGTTATTTTTTCTTTACCTTTGGCCATTCGGCAAACTCAGTCACATCCAGAGAGTAACTTATTTTTAAAGAGCTACTGAGGGGACCATCATGGCGATTTCTTGGTTGAGAGACTAGCTCAGTGGTGGAGAGTCTGTCTCTCTCCCTAATAGCCCAGCCAGGGTGGAGCAGGGGTAGTGGCTAGGGGCAGCCAGAAAGCCTGTGGCCTGCATGGCTGACCTCAAAGTCACTGGCCATTCTGTGACCTCCCATCTTCTAGTTGTAGATTCTAATGTCTCACAGCCTTTGGAAGGGAGATGCTCTCAAATGTGGCACTCTGGATGCTTCCTGGATGCCGAGGGCTCAGGCCTGTGGCACCAGGTGACACAGCCACTGGGGAGTTTGCTCCTAGGAGCTTCCAGGCACAGAGCTTCCTGTCTTGAGAAGCAAAGCATGAATAAGAAGTCTCCTTAACTACTGCACAACTGCCTCCCCCCCCCCAATTTTTTCAGATATAAATCTTAAAGAGCCTTTTAACAGGGTGTGAGCCCTGGCTTTTCCAGTGCCAGCTGAGCCTGGAAGATCGATGCTGAAAACTAAAGAAGTTATACTACTCCTCTAGACCTCAGACTTTCTGGAGAGGCAAAAGTCCCATGTGCCTTCCTATACATCACAGCAATGCTAGAATACCACTTTAAGGACTATAACATTATCATTCAAAAGAATTTTTGAATACTTACTGCGTGTCTAATAATATATTGTAAGTATATATGTCCAATGTACAGACACATACATAAAATACATGTATAAAGTTTTAGACATGTATATAATCTGGTTCGGTTTCTTCCTTCTGTCCCATCCCACTCATTCCCAAATTTTAATATTTTTTCATTAACCAATTCTATAAAAGTAATATGGCTGCTCTTCACACACTATGGGAAGTGTTCTGACCCTTCTGAATATCTAGAATCTAATATCAACCCATTCCCTTCTCTGTGGTAATTAATGACATGCTGGGCCTATGGCCATGCCACCCCTACTGCACCAGATCTTGTCTGACCTCAGAAGCTAAGCAGGTTTAGCCTGGTTAGTACTTGGATGGGAGACACGCCAACCTGTGCCAGCTCTCGCATGACTTTCTAGTTGTCCTGTGTAGTAGCTTTTGATGCTGAGATTTTTTTTATTTATTTATTGCCTGCTTGCCTTCAATCTTTTTTCCCAACACAATATTTTTACTGATTATTTGGGAATTTGATACAATGAACCTCGATCTCACTTGCCTCCCATTACCCTCAGGTCTACCCTCCCACCCTCCCACCCTTGTGCCCTCCACCCAAAAGAAAACAACACACCCAAGTCCAATTTGTGTTGCCCATATACTCACTGGAGCAAGGTCAGACTCCCAGTGACCAGCCCCTTAAAGATTACTGAGTCCTTCCCCACCTCCCTGCCAGAAGCCAGCAACTGTGAAGAGTTACACTTCAGCATCACCATCACAAGTTTTAAGAACTCTCTTTAATGGCTTCCTGTCTGGACTGTTTTTGTTTCTTTTCTTTACTGGGGAGGTGGCACAGAGCCTTCAATGTCTCTCATTCTCAGTTTTGAATCTGTAGTCATCAATACCACTACAAAAGAAGCTTCCGTGCCTGTAGTAGCCTGCAGCAGCATGGACCACAGATATTCTTGTGATCCACATCATGGAAGGAGAACTGACTCCTACAAGTTGTTCTCCAGTCTCCATACATGTGCCATGGTATGAGCTGCACACACATACACACACGCACACACACACCCAAAGTACGTGTAATACAAAATAAATAATGTTAATGCATTGTGATGGCTATTGTTAAGAGAGATTGTTTTTAATTTTTTATTTATTAATTTATTTGTGTGTGTTTGCACACACACATGTGCCATGGCATGCATGTGGAGGTCAAAAACAACATTTGAGAGCTGATTCTCTCCTTTCTTCTATGGATTGCAGAGACTGAACTCAGGTCATCAGGCTTGATAGCAAGCGCCTTAACCAGCTGAGCCATCCTGACAGCCCCTAAGGGCTATTATTTTTATCCGAGTTAGTTTCAGCTTAATCTCCATTTCATAAAATTACTAAATGAATTGATAATTCTTTTTTTTTAATTTTTGATTTTTTTTTTATTTTTCTCTGCTCCCCTCCCTGCCACACTCCTCCCTCCCTCAACCCTCTCCCAAGGTCGATGCTGAGATTTTAATCATATGTTGTCTCTCTGTCTATCCCTGACACCCTTCCGTGTAGCACTTTGTGGCAAAGCACATCCATGTCTTTAGAAAATATCAACACCAAGACTTGGGCCTCCCAGAGTCTCCCCGTGTATAAAGGCATGTTTACGCTGGTTTCTGGTTCTCTCCTTAATAACATTTCCATAAGGAGTCGCGTCCCATCTTTAAATATTCAAATTTAAGCATCTCTTACCCTCATCCAGTTGTCATTTGTTTTTCACAAAGAGGCAGTTTCCTATTATTTCCAGAGAGTTACAGAGTGCATGGTGGAGGGTTAAGGAGAGAACATGGGAGCTGGAGAAAGGGCTCACTATGGAGAGTGCTTGCTACTCATGGAGAGGTTCAGAGTTTGGTTCCCAGCTCCCATGTTGGCGAATGACTGCCTGCAACTCTAAGGCCAGGGGATCAAACATGGTCTTTGATCTTGGCAGGCGTCTGCACTCACATACACACACACACACACACACACACACACACACACACACACACACACACACAAACACACATAATCCTTAAAAATAATAAAATAAAACCAAAACCAAAAAAAAAAAAGAAGAGAATACAGCACAGAGACAAGTGTTGGCTGGAGACGCCAGTTGCATTGTTCCTTTCGCTACCAACTTCTCAATATATGTCACTTTGATTTGTGGCTCCTTTGAAAAACAAGGTCTTCTTCTTCCTCTTCCTCTTCTTCTTCTTCTTTTTCCTCTTCCTCTTCCTTCTTCTCCTCCTCCTTCTTCTTCTTCTGGGTGGGGCTGTGGGTTAACTTACAGACAGAAGAAGCCACTAAGGAAAATCTGCTATCTGTGTATGTAATTGGTACCTTAAATCTGTGTGTTAAATCTCACGGACCTTTGATTTCATCTCACTTCTACCCGGTGGTCTTCAGTGTTTCTTGCTGTCTTAGTGTGCTTTGCTGTTGCTTTAACAACGACTGTGACCAAATGCAACTTGGGGAGGAAAGGGTCTATTTGGCTTACTCTTCCACACCACAGTCCATCATGGGAGGAAGTCAAGGCAGGAACCTGGAGGCAGGAGCTGAAGCAGAGACCCTGAACGAGTGCTGTTTATTGACTCCCCTCCAACTTGATTAGTTCTAGTACACCCAAGACTACCCGCCCAGAGATGGCACCACCGACAGTAATCTGGGGCTTTCCATATCAATCATCAATCAAGAAAATGCCCCACAGGTTTGCCAACAGGCCAGTCTGTTGGGAGCATTTTCTCAGTCGAGGTTCTCTCTTCTCAGAGGACTCTAACTTGGATCATTTGACAAAAACTAACCAATACAACTACAATTTAAAGGTGTCCAGAGAAGACTTAGAGGCTTTGCCTCTGGGCCTGTTTTCAAATCCTGTTTCCAACATGGAGAAATCGAAACCAGCATCCTGCAGCAAAGCCCAATACCAAGCTTACTACAATTTATTCCCAATAGCGTTACAGAATCTGCCTGGGTGCCCATCAACAAAAGAAAATGTAGCGTGTATCCATGATAGAATTTTTATTAAGCATAACAAGAATGAAACCATGTCATTTTTCAGAAAAAATGGGTAGAGCTGAAGATCATCGTATTAAGCAAAGCAGATTTAGATAGACAAATATCTAATTTTCTCTCCTATGTACACTCAACCTTTTAAAAAGACAAGAAAGTGAAAAGGAATGCTATTTGGAAAGAGGGAAAGGATCAACATGGAGTAATGGAGGTGAATATAGTCAAGGCACTTTATAGATGTGTATGAGAACATTACAAAGAAACCCATTGTTTTGTGCAAACAGTACCTGCCAATAAAAACATCTTGGCTCTGTCATTTTTTAGCTAAGCCATCCAAGGCAAATAACTTGTTTGAAACTCAGTTTCCTCGTCTATCAAATGAGCAATAGCATAACTTACCCCTTTGAGTTCTCATGAAGATTAAACCCACGGCGACGGCTGCATTGTAGATACTTAATCGATCATACGTCCTCTTCTCTCTCCCCACCCACTACAAACCTCCCCTCTCATGATTAGCATCCAGAAGCCCGAGTGTTGGAATGCTCAAGGAAGAAATAGATAACTTGTGATCCATCTCTAACCAGTATAGATGGACTCAGACAGAGACTTGGATCTCTTCTGAGCTCTGCTATTGTTAGGCATGTAGACTGGACAAAGTAAGCCCCCATGCGATGAATTTAATACCACCAGGAAGCAGAACAAGTGTCATTGATCTTACTGATACTATATAAAAAGCAAGACAGTGGATCCAATTAGATCCTGCGGTGATTTATAATCCTTTGTCCCTCTAGTTAATTTTCACTAGAACGGACATTCTTTTGCCTGCTGTGGGGAAAGCCAGGTCCTCACAGGAGCCTCAGATGCCAAGTTCTTAGGAAAGTGGCTTAAAGGGGTTCTTCTTGTGGGCCCAGGAACTGGAGGAGTGACAAACAAAGGGAGAATAAGGGGTGTAATCTGGGACCAACGTAAGGCGGGTCTAACCTGTGGAGATTGTGGCTTTTTCTCACTTTTATTTGGTTGGTCCCCACCCCTTTTCCTCCAGTGCATGTGACATTAAAAGCTGTCTTTTAATAGCTGAGACAGGGTTTCTCTTTGTAGTGTTGGCTGTCCTGAAACTCACTCTTTAGACCAGGCTGGCCTCAAACTCACAGAGATCTGCTTGACTCTGCCTCCTGAGTGCTAGGATTAAAGGCGTACGTCACCACCGCCCCCCACCACTATCATCCTTTTTAATGACTCCTAGATGTAGCTGGCTTCTTGACTAAGTATCCTAGATAATTTTTACTCAGCTCAGTAGATATTATCGATTCTCAGGGGAACTGAGGAAGGCAGAAGGTGTTATTAGAATGTGCTGTGCTGTTTTGTGACCAGCTAATGATACATCATAATTCTTGCTACCAAGATCCAGGGCATTTTTCTGGTGGACTTTATTTTTGCTTTTCTGTTTTATTCCATTGATTTAACTGTCTGTTTTTGTACCATGTTGTTTTTGTTACTGTGAGCCTCGAGTATAACTTGAAGGATATGGTTTTACCTACACCATTTTTCTTTCTTTCTTTCTTTCTTTCTTTCTTTCTTTCTTTCTTTCTTTCTTTCTTTCTTTTTGCTCAGGATTGTTTTGGTTGTCTATAGTCTTTTGTGCAGCCACGTGAATTTTAAGATACTTTTCTATTTCTGTGGAGAGTGCCATTGGAATTTTGATGGGGATTGTTTTGAATCTGCAGGTTGTTTTGAGCAAGATAATCATTTTCTTCAAATAATTCTTGTAATCTATCTTTTAGTGTCTTTTTTAAATTTACTTTTTTTTTCCCCAGTGTTTAAAAGGTTTTCATCGTGGTGGTCTTTTATTTCCTTGATTGGGTTTATTCCAAGATATTTTTGCAATTCATCTTTTAGTGCGTTTGTTTAAATTTATTTTCTCAGTGTTTAAAAAATTTTCATTGTAGAGGTCATTTGCTTTCTTGATTGGGTTTATTCCAAGGTATTTTTTAAAAGGTAATTATGAATGGGATTGTTTATTTTTGTCCTCACTTGTTATTGCTATGGATAAGGCTAGTGCATTTTGTATCCTGCTACTATGAGGAGAATGTCTATCAATTCTCAGAGAGTTCTTATGGAACTTTTGGAGTCTCTTACAAGTAGAATCATATTTGTATAATATATATATTTTATATATATACACACAAATAGAATCATATCATCACCAAGTAGGGCTACTTTGACTTTTTTCTTTCTTATTTGTATCTATTTTGTTTCTTTCTATTATCTGACTTTTCTAGCCAAGATTTCAAGCATTAAATTGAATAAGAGTGGAAGTACCTTCGTCTTTTTCCTGATTTCAGTGGAAATGTTTTGAGTTTTTCTCCATTCGGTACAATGCTGGTAACAGGTTTGTTGTAAGTAGCCTTTATTCTTTTGAGACCATGTTCCTTTTAATAAATCTATTTGATCTATGATGCCATTATCTTTGTTAGTTTTTATTAGAACAACTTGTCTATTAGTAGAAGTAGCATGCTAAAGTCACCACTATTCTTGCCATAGATCAACTGTGACTTTACATTTAGAAGTACTTGTTTAATTAAATTGAGTTTATCCATAGCATAGTTAGCTTTAATTTTCAACTTGAGGCAACCTAAATGCAACTGAAAAGGGAATCTTAATTGAGGTATTGATCATATTAAATTGACCTGAGGCCATCTCTGTGGAAGATACGTTTGATTGTTAATTGATATAGGAGGGCTCAGACCACTGTGGGAAGCACTATTTCCTGGGAAGTTTGCTGTCTTACTTATGGTTACTGTTGCTGTGATGATATACCAGGACCAAAGCAACTTGGGAAGGAAAGGGTTTATTAAGCTTCCACATCACTGTTCATCACTGAAGAAAGTTAAGACAGGAAATCAAACAGTGCAGGAACCTGGAGGCAGAAGCTGATGTAGAGGTCATGGAGGGGTGCTTCTAACTTGCTTGTGCCTTGTGGCTCACTCAGCCTCCTTTCTTATACAATCCAGGACCATCAGTCCAGGGATGGCACCACCCACCATGTGCTGGATCCTCCCCCGTTAATCACTATTTGAGAAAAGGCCAAAGACTTGCCTGCTGTCAGCCTGATCTTCTGGAGACATTTTTTTCCATTGAGTTTCCCCCCTCTCAGATTGATAGCCTGTTGACCTAAAACTACAGCACAGTAGTCCTGAGCTGTATAAGAGTAGGTAAGCAAGAGTTTGTGGGTGAGCCAGGAAATGAAGTTCCTCAATAGTTTCCTCTTCAGGGTCCTATTTGAGTTCCTGTCATGACTTGCCTCAGTGATGTACTGTAACCTAGAAGTATAAGCCAAAAAAAATCCTTCCTTCTCTATGTTGTTTTTGATCATAGTGTTACCACAGCAACAGAAAGGAAACCAGAACGACATGTTTTTTTGCACATACATGCTTAGAATTGTCATATTTAATTGATGGATGCTTCCCTTAGCCACTAGGAAATGAACTTTATCTCTTTGGATAGTATTAGTCTGAAATCTATTTTGTCAGATGTAAAACAGCAATACCTGCTTCATTCCTCGCTCCATTTACTTGAAATATCCATTTCTACCCTTTCACGTTAAGGTAGTGCCTGTCTTTGATGGTGAAATGTGTTTCTTGATGGCACCAAAGAGACAGGTTCCATCTTTAATCTAGTGTGCTAATCTGTGTCTTTGCCTTGGTGAATTGAGATCATGGATATTGAGAATTATTAAAAATGTGTATTAATTGATGCCATTTTGTTGGTTTTGTAGTGTTGGCTTTGTGTTTTCCTAGTCCTCATTGCTTAACTACTGTCTAGTGTGGTTTATTCTATCCTATAGCACTATGGATGTGTTTATCCTCCACTTCAATCTGAAGGATTCTGTCAATCATTTTTCTGTAGAGTTGGTTTAGGAATCATGAATTTCTTTATTTTGTTTTCGTTATAGAAGACTTCCCTTTCTCCTTAATTATGACACATATTTTTGCTGGCCATAATAATTTGGGTTAGGGGCTGTCTTTCAGAACTTGACATACACTGTTCTAAGCCAACCTTTGTT